>OX183130.1:22255887-22855887 GCA_945261195.1 Cryptosula pallasiana
TCAGAGTGGGCATAATAAGTTGGATAGCTGCACAAAAAAACAATGCGTAATATAAATATCCGTGACCTATGTTCGCCGAACAAACTGCGAAAAAAATAATCAGATCGACAGAGCTGTGCCAAATCACAATTTTCATGACTCAAATCAAGTCACTTGAATTTTCCTTCAAATCAAATCAAAGTTTTATAGGTGAGTAACAAACTCAAATCAAACCAAGTCCAGTCATGAGTTGTTCCAAATCAAACCAAGTCCAGTCATGAGTTGTTCCAAATCAAACCAAGTCCAGTCATGAGTTGTTCCAAATCAAACCAAGTCTAGTCATGAGTTGTTCCAAATCAAATCAAATATTTGGAGCGTCAGTTGCAGCAAAATTTTTCAAATCATAACTGAAGCTAATGGAAATAAAAATTTGATTCAAATTTAGGTCACAATGTGTGGTTAAATGGTCCCTAGAAAACAATATTCCAACTCGATTACTTTCGCAAACTTGCATTTTCCTGCGTACACTTTCCAGTGGGACTTATTCATTGGTATGCCGATATATATTATCATTTAACATCCAAACTAGTGCTTTAACTAACCAAATGAATTAGCCAGTTCTATGCAATAGATAAAATGTACACTCAATAGGCAAAACAACCAACCACCATAGGTTATACCTTTCTATGATTCCTTCATTGCCAAAAAACTGTCATTGTGCTAGACTATTGCTAAAAGTACCAGCGATACTAGATAATTGATATATAATAGCAAATACTGAGCATTAGTTTGCACATGTATCAGAACAGTAATCATTATAGTAAATGATCAACTAATGCATTACTCACTACAGAAAAGTAAATAACCTGGTCGCCATCCATAAACGCTCTCAGCTCAGCAAATTCAAGTCAGAAAAGTATGTGGTCAATTGATACTTTGACTTTTGCTGATGAAAACTTATACATAAAAGAAAATTCAGCATAGTTTTCACTGATCCTTGATTATTCTAAGCTAACAACCAGGTAGTTTCTTTTCTTTTTACCGATTTTATTTATTTTCTACAATTGAATACTATGAATTATGACAATCTCAGGTCAATAACAAGCATTAAGAAAAGCCGAAAACATCATCACTGGTCTTTTTATGATTTGATATATTTCTTGCAAATATGTGGTCAAAATCTTGTGGAAAGAGGCAAATCAAATAATGACTGAATGTAACCAAATCAAATCACCACTTGTATCAAAGACATGAAACAAATCCTTTTTAAATATTTGACCCACAAAATACGCAAATCACGGTGATTTGGGCACTGCTCTGCAGGTCGGCAATAAAATTGATCGATGAACAATGTTTTTGTTTGGGACTCGAGGGTCAACAAAAAGTAGATCACTGAATAAATAATCCATACGCATATATATATTGTTTATGGGTCATGAATGAAACTGATCACTAAATAAATGATAACAGCGAGTCTAACTAGTTCAATTTAACAAACCCGTTTTATATCCTCAAAAAGTTATGTGGCTATTACCATACCATGACCAACATACTATAAGAAGGATGACTTAATGAACTATATTAGTCTATAATGATGCTGTTTTCATTCTTTCTTGTTTGCTTCGCAAATTGAGAGTTATCTTCTTATGAATTGCTCAATAATCTATAAGAATTTACAAGAACTTATGATGTTCTACACGAATGTTTTGTTCTATATACAAAGTATTGACTTACGGCCACATACTATTATTTTCGGTAACTTCCCATTGCGCCGAGAAAATAATTATTTCCGTTGGACACGAGATATCAATCGCCAGTCCGAGTTTATGATTGTAAGCCACAGATATATTAGAACATTAAACTTCTGCGGTTTAGCATTAGCAATCAATAGTCTCAATTTGTCTCTACAAGCCTTAAAGTGATACAATCACATCAATGTATGAAATATCATTAAATAAGTTTTTTAACACTGATTCTAAAGGTATACATTGTTGAAGTTTTCTATTAGCTCACAGACTTAGAGAGCGACTTGAAAATGCTGTATCAAGATGTCAGTTGTCCGCTCCCATTTAAACTGCAACTAGCTTCAAGGACTATAGTTTTATTGTAAAGCTACAGTAGTTGGAAACTATATGGCCGTTAGTGAGTCACATATGCCAAGCTAGCATTTCATTTGATCTAGTAAGCCTATGATAAGTTGTACACAAACCAATTGCTTTGGCTTTTTCAGTATAGATTATAACATGGAATCACTCACATGAGGTTGAAGTAAATGAATGTATGTTATCCAGTTGATGGCACGTTTTCATTACAATAAAAAGATTTATGTATGAAAACTTGAGAAATGTATGGTGCTCTAGCTACTTAAATATTTTTTTCACATTAAATTAAAAAAACACCTTGACACATTGTAGCAACTCTTAAAATTATCATTGACAGACCCGGAATGAATGAATGGCAACTGTGATAAATCTAATATTTCAATGGTTTGTCTACAAGGTCAGCATTTGTTTTCAGCTACATCAAGAAATATGGTTATAAAAATGTCGGCATTTCCTAATTTTATGGAATAGAAAAAAATGGTGTGCTTGAGTTCTAGCCATTCGTGCAGTTGAAGAATGCCAGTATGAAAACTATTTGTTTACAAACACTGCATGCGTGTCATAATGAACAGATGCTCATCATTTTGAGGGCAAATAGTTTTAGTCGATTGTTGTGCTTTTAAAATACAAATAAAAAAATAATTTTGCTGATGAGATATTTTGATATTCCCATGATTAAAAACTATAATAAGGGCCTCTTACATTTCAATGCTCGCTAGCAAACTGATTATAAACTCTCCTTGGGTTTTAGGGTTTAGCATTGAAAACGTTTATTGCAAAGTTTTGGACTAAAACTGGCAGACATACATTTTTAACACAAACAATGCCGGCGAAAACTTCATTAAAAGAACATGTGATTGTAATAATTAGCATGTATGTAATTTGAAAAGAGGCGATTCTGCAAATACAAAACTTCATACTTGACAACTCAACAAAAACCGGTAGGGTACATAGCTTGCAAAGTTTTTTTTGGGTATTCTCCACCGATTTTTGAAATTTCAACGTCTCTGCTGCAAGAAAATATTCTGATGCAACTTAGAACCGTTTAATATAAGACTGGTGAAGAAACCAAGCATGTCATGTCATAGTGACTATGGCCTATATGCAAAATTTGCTGATGATAGCCTTCAGAAGGGACAGAGAAATATTTTATTTATAACTCAGTCTCATCACAGGGACGCTTTTTGTTGACTGTATAGGCTGCTGAATCACCAATGGAATGTACTGTAATTCACCTATTTATGCCCTGTGAAGTTAAATTTGGCTAAAAAGTGTAATGGGGGTACAACTCCAGCTAAGCCCCACCAAGCCCCAAATAAAATGTCAAATAACCCTTTATAGTATTATAGATGCTCCAAACTGACAACACCATTAGAATCGGTGTTAATAGAGCTTTTAATTGGTAAATTATATATTGATTTGATCGTTTCACTTTAAATCCAAGTTATTCAAAATACTCAACATCAAGCTCAAAAAATGACAGCATAATTTTTAATTCAAGATCTTACAACCAAGATGTTTTCCACTTTTTCACTTTACCAGCGACGTATTTGCACCAAAAAATAATATTTACTTAATTATAGCCACTACAGCTCAATGATAGGTATCACCTGATGCAGTACAAGAATTATTATGTAATCACTTCAGTATGCAGTCTTCAATATCTCTGGTTATAGTTGTACTAATAACTCTACAACCAATACACCAATTCAAAAAAATGTCCGCCAAACATCCAATCAAAGTTCACTTTTGATTATCTGTAAACTGACCTCTTAAATGCATTCTCACACGAGAATAAATAGAAGCTGAAATCTCACTTGCGCTAATTTCCCCAAAAATGACAAGCATTTTACACAATTTTAACTTCAACATAAATGTCTCATCTACTCAGTGGCATACAGTTTAGCTGATTTATTTCATTATAATCAACCAATCAGATTTTGTCCCAAAAATTTCACCAATAACTTCTGAGAAATGAATAATTTTGTTTCGGTCTAGCAAAAATGACAGAATATTGTGAGGGACGCCAGCACTCGCTACTGTACTAAGTAACACATTTATTATTATCTATCCTTGTATCATGCACTGTCTACGTCTATTCTAATTATTTACCCAAGTGTCTATGGATCGTTCTATGTATTGGTGCCTAACTACAGGTTCTATGCTGTATCGTTCTATGCATGCAATTCCTCTCAATTTATTATTATTATCCTTTTCTCGACGCTAATTGGTGTATAGCAAGGCGTGATTATTATTCCTCTTTTATTACTATTGTTTGTACCCACTGCTAATTGGTGTATAGCAAGGTGTGGCCTACAAATTTTACACAAGGGTGTAACTAAGTAAACATACCCGCCTACTGTATTTATATATGGATGTTGTGCAAATAAATGTTAGAGTTAGCCTGACTCAGAAGAATCTCTCTCTCTTGAAGCAAGCACTACTAGGAGCAGCATAACTACAAGCGCTGGTCGACTATTAGCAAGCACGAGGCTTGGCGGAAAGTAAGATTGGTCACTCTCTCTTACTGCGTATTCCCTCGACTCGAGGTGTACGACGCAAAGCACCTGGTGCCCTACTAGTTCGACACACATTGCAAACCGAACTGTGGAATTCGAAACAAAACTAACACAACAATAATTATAGCGTCATTATTGTCGGTCTCGACTGCGTCGAACAGACAAGTATTAATTACAGCACCATTATTGTCGGTGGCCTAAAGTTCGCAACAAACTATAAACTAAACGGTAATTCCTACGGAATTATTGTATGCAGCAAAAGTTCGAAACAAACTATAAACTAGACAATAATTACGGCATTGATTATTGTCGAACCTAGAGAGGTTCAAACGCAGCCAATAATTATTGGATAATTATTGCAACTGCCAGCACTTGTTCCACATCAGATTCGGTTGTCCTGTTGCATGACCAAAGTCAGTAGTAGCCTGTTAACAATAATTACAGAATTATTGTGCACTGCATTAGCTAGGGGACCAAGCATTCAGAAGGTGTACAGGTGGCTACCACCCAGACAGTAAATTCCTGTACAATATTTCATAGTGGTAATAAATCATTTATTTACCATTTATTATTACCAATTTAAATTCTTGTTAGCGATTATATTGTAATCGTATTATGAGGAACTTATAACATTTCGATTAAAACATTATTTTGTTAATATTCTAACATTCTACTGATAACAGTCGCGTGCTCTCTTGTAGGGAGAGGCAATCTTACAGGAGGGCTGATACTGTTAGTAATAAAAAATTTTAACCCAAATTCCAAGTTTCTCATAATAATAATATTTAGTTCTACAACTAAGTAATACAGTATATTACATATTGCATATATATTACATCCCTTTTGATCATACTGTTGTCAGCAATGATTGACACCAGAGCCCTCCCCAGAGGTGTTTTTGTGGGTGATTCCGCTTAAGTTCCTAAAAAGTCACAGATCAGCTTACGATTGTGTTTAATGCATTTTCACATAAAGTTGGCACAAATTCTGATCGCAAGAAGTATAATCACCCTCTTGATTCACTGCCTTTCGAAAATTTAACCGATCACGGCCCAGTAGCGTAATGCTCATTGGCTACCTAAAAAAATTTCAGTGGAACGGTAAACTTAGGGACGCCACGATACTACTGCAATAAACAAGAATTTTGTTCTGCCAGCTATCAAACACTGGTGTGCAAAACAAGCTGCCACATAGCTTGTAATAGATAGATGGGCTTGAAATATAAGTTGGTACACAAAAGACATTGGCGACCCAGATGGTTGTATTAGCTTTTTGATGTCAGACTGTACAGGAATTTACTGTCTGGGTGGTAGCCACCTGTACACCTCCCGAATGCTTGGTCCCCTAGCTAATGCAGTGCACAATAATTCTGTAATTATTGTTGACCGGCTATTACTGACTTTGGTTATGCAATGGAACAACCGAATCTGGTGTGGAACAAGTGCTGGCAGTTACAATAATTATCCAATAATTATTGGCTGCGTTTGAACCTCTCTAGGCTCGACAATAATCAGTGCCGTGATTATTGTCTAGTTTATAGTTTGTTTCGAACTTTGCTGCATACAATAATTCCGTAGGAATTACCGTTTAGTTTATAGTTTGTTGCGAACTTTAGGCCACCGACAATAATGGTGCTGTAATTAATACTTGTCTGTTCGACGCAGTCGAGACCGACAATAATTACGCTATAATTATTGTTGTGTTAGTTTTGTTTCGAACTCCACAGTTCGGATTGCAATGTGTGTCGAACTAGTAGGGCACCAGGTGCTTTGCGTCGTACACCTCGAGTCGAGGGAATACGCAGTAAGAGAGAGTGATCAATCTTACTTTCCGCCAAGCCTCGTGCTTGCTAATAGTCGACCAGCGCTTGTAGTTATGTTGCTCCTAGTAGTGCTTGCTTCAAGAGAGAGAAATTCTTCTGAGAGTCAGGCTAACTCTAACATTTATTTGCACAACATCCATATATAAATAAAGTAGGCGGGTAGCTCTAACATAGTCACACCCTTGTATGAAATCTGACATGCCACACCTTGCTAGGACCAATTAGCAGTGGATAAATTATAATAATAATAAAAGGGAAATAGTAAATCACGCCTTGCTAAGCACCAATTAGCATCGAGTAAAAATGGTAATAATAATTTGTGAGGAAAATGCATGCATAGAACGATACAGCATAGAACCTGTAGTTAAGCAATAGAACGCTACATAGATATGGACAGCTTGAGTAAATAGTTAAGTATACAGATAGCATAAAGAGTGGTTAATAAGGGTAAAACAGTACGTAGTAGCAGCGAATAATGCTGGCGTCCCTCACAAGACCACCCCCAAACCAAACCTTTAACTGCATGTTACAGTATGTGCGAGTCAATAAAAGTATGGTGCTAGTTATTAATAAAACTTGTATCGCATTTTGAAAATTATTTAGAATGCTATCTTCAAGTCAACAACAAGTTTATACTGGATATAAGTAAAGTTCCCTTAAGTAAGTGCAGTTTCTAAGGATTGAGAGGCTTTCGAGTAAAAAGAAGTGTTTGTTAGGAAGATTTTAAAATGTGAACACCGGTTTGTTAAGTGTGACGCTTCAATGTGAAGACAGGTTTCTTAAATGTGACAAATGTGAAGACAAGTTGGCATGGCATGATCAGACTCTTCTAAACTAACTCATTGAATTCAGCAGTAAATTGAATTTATCTACTTCTCGTTATAAAGAAACATAACACGCATGCGTACACCATCATATATACATATAGGCACGGGTAGCTAATTGATTAGGAGATACGCTTGGTTGACCTCCTTATGGGGGAACAGAAAAAAAATGTAACTTTCCATGCAATAAATTTTTTTTCCAAGTAACTTTTTTAATGTTTCAATAATAACCAAAAGTAAGCAATTTTTTAAGCATTAATAAAATTTCCAGATCTTACTGGACAGGTTGACATCAATATTTAATATGAAAACCAAATTTGGAAAAATCATCTGTACTACACATCGTCTGTCTTAGCATTAGCTAGCTTTCGCCCATGTGTCCCTGGAAATTTTGCACATTCTAATGAGTCAATAACCTAATATCAATCACCAATAATAACAGGTAATTAATTGCTGGGAATGTGCAAAATTCCCTGGGCCCCATGTTTTCGCCGTATTATTGAACATGTATCACTGATTTTGCTTTACTATAACAACACAGTTGTCAGCAATGCTTGACAGTGGGACCTCAAATTATCTGTTGTTTTAAGCGAAGATACTTTTTCTTGACTATTTATATGAGGCAACTATTGGTGAGACAAAAGTATGTTTTGTACCAATGGTGAATAATCAACAAATTGGTCTAAAAGCTGATGCTCTATTTCACGGAAAAAACTGTCCATCCATTTGAAAATTACACTTGGGCTAGCTAAATCATTATTATTGTTGGTTGTTGTATAGCAATTTAATGATAAATTAATAATAATAATAAATAATAATTATTATAATAATAAATAATGATAAATAATAATAATAAAATTTAATTGAATAACAACAACAACTTGCAGTAAAAATAAAATGTTGCCACATAAAATTATGATAGTTATAATGCATAATAATGATAAATAAATAAATAGAAGAATAATTAATATCATTACATAATAAACTTATATAATAATTAATATTAATAATATTACTACCATTAATTAGAATAATAATTATTATTATTTATATAATAATTATAATAACTTATTAATTATTTACTTACTTTTATGAACTATTATAATTATTGTAATATTAAATAATAATTATAATAATAATAGTCAAGTTGTTGTTGTTAGTCCATAAGAATAATAATAAATAAAATAAATAATAATCATCATAAAAAAGGTGACTCCGCTGTTAAATCACTCACTGGGTATAAGATAGAAGCTCCAGCACAACCACCACGCACTGTGGTCACTCCAAAAAGGTCTTCCTAGCTTTCTGATCCCTTCAGCTATTTACAATCCTTTAGCTATATCCTTAACCTTCACTAATCCAATAACTACATAATGCACGATTATAACATGCCCTTTTTTTACCAACTAGCAATATACACAAGACACAAGATCAACAGTTACAGCTAGCTTCAGAGGTGAAACATCCACATAAGCATACTTCAAACTATGCACTTTGGTTAGGGGCAGAGACAGTATCCACACCGGCAAGGTGTACAGTTAGGTAGAACAAATACATACCTCACCCGTGTCATATCTACCACTGGCTGCTCACCACAAAGACTCAATCTCACAAGCCTTCGTATTGTCCGTATTGCCACAGCCGTCAAACCAATCTCGCACCACACCCGACGGTGTTCCACCATCATCATTTGGTTTTGGTTCCGGACCACACAGTTGGTCTTCACCTCCACCTGGCTTTGGATCTGAGTCACACAATTGACTCTCACCTCCACCTTCATTTGGCTTTGGTTCCGGACCACACAATTGGCCTTCACCTCCACCTGGCTTTGGATCCGAGTCACACAATTGACTCTCACCTCCACCTATCACAGTCTCATCTGGTTTTGGTTCCGGACCACACAGTTGGCCTTCACCTCCACCTGGCTTTGGATCCGAGTCACACAATTGACTCTCACCTCCACCTATCACAGTCTCACTTAAGTGAGTAGCACTATCTCCCTCACCGGAGTGAGTATCGCAATCCATGTTCTCACCGGAGTGAGGCCTCTGAACAGCCTGGGAGGCGAGCTGTTGCCGGGTCACAAGTGACTGCTCAGCAACTACCTCCTGGCTTTCCTCCGCAGGAGCTGAAGCTTCCGCAGGCCTAACAGACGAGTCCGTCTGGGCTGAGACCAGCTCCTCAAAGTGGGTAGGTCTGTTAGGGGCTGCAAGGGTGCCGTGAGCTCTGCTAGCTCCGACACCACTTGCAGCTTGGGCCACAGGAGCAAACCTTACATGACCTATGTGAACCTCACTCATTTCACTAGCACAACTCTCTTCACTACTGCAGCTACTACCTCGACTATACCTATCAGTATGTTTATACCTTTTATAATGGCAGTCCTGGGAAGTATGACCCATACCATCACAAATCCAGCAGTGTACAGCTGGGCAAAACCTAATTTGGTGATCATCTCTGCCACAGCAAAAACACGCTTTAGCATCATGGAAGGCCAAATAACCTCTGCACTTACTGCCATCATTTCTTCTATCACTTTCAACCCTGCTCTTACTAGAGTCTTTTCTGCGCCATTCAGGCATGACCCTTTCATTGTTAGAATGCCTAGTAGACCTATAATTTCTACCATGAGCAGACCTATAATCATCATAGCTTTGGCCAGCCTCACGTTTCATCTTTCCTGCATATTTCTCAGCATATTTACCATATTTCGCAGCAGATTGACCATTGCTAATGCTACGTACATTCAAACTACTGTGACACTCACCACCATGCATGTTCTCTTTCATATCAGATACCTGGGTGGAGCTTAGGTGCTTTGCCTTACTCCGCTCCATGGTGTTCTCTGAATCTCGAGCCAATTTTCTTGCCCTTAGACTGTCAGTCAGTCCTTTCCAGTTCAAATTACCTTGTTCCATCAGCTGAATACGCAGTGAAGATTCTCTCAAACCATTCACAGCTATAGCTAATGCAAATTCCAGCCTAACATTATCATCATTCCCAAAACTTAACGACCTACTAAGTTTTTCAACACGTAGCAGATAATCAATTTCATTCTCCCCCACAGCCTGATTAGCAGTGACAAACTTGAATGTTTTCACATAAACTGTTTCCTCGAAACCATAAACATTTTTCAAATGAGCCATTGCTTGTTCATAACTACTCACCTCACTTCGCATATCAAATCCAAAAGACTCTAGGGCCTCTCTACCTCCATGACCAATGGCATGCAATAAAGCCAACAATTTCAATCTCCCCTTGAAAACATCTTGTTTTCTCCGATTTACTGTTTCCTTCCCTAGTTTAAAGGTAACCATTTCCACACTAAGCTCAAATTCATCTAACCATGCCTTCCATGAACCATAAGTGTCATCAGGATTGATAACTAACTTAGGAAAATCTTTAAAATCAAATCCCAAGGCCATATTTCACTAACCTGAAATGTTTGGCAACACTGACCTTAAAAGCTGGTGAAGTAAATGCCAACTTCTTTACAAATGTTGTTCACTGTATCCTTCAACAACAACAGTTGTAATGCACCACCAGAAACAAATAATAAACACACACCTTCACCACCACCAACTGGTACCAGTCCTATAACAACGGCGTTAATAAATCCACACCGACCTTCACTATCACCACAAACCCTTCAATACTCCTTTCACAAGATGACGAACACAATAGTATACGACAACAATCCTCCTTCCCTTTCGCCTACGACGCCATGTTAAATCACTCACTGGGTATAAGATAGAAGCTCCAGCACAACCACCACGCACTGTGGTCACTCCAAAAAGGTCTTCCTAGCTTTCTGATCCCTTCAGCTATTTACAATCCTTTAGCTATATCCTTAACCTTCACTAATCCAATAACTACATAATGCACGATTATAACATCCGCGACTACTAAATAAATAAATACTACTAAATAAATACATAATAATACTACTACTAATAATAATAATGTTGTTATTAATTAATTATTATTTTGTTATGAATAATAATAATAATGTATAATAATAATAATAATAATTATTAATATTATATTAATAATAATTAATTATAATTAAATATTATTATTATATTATTATTATTAGTAGTAGTAGTAGTATTATTTATTATTAATTAATAGATAGATGGATCGAGAAAATAAAACATATTATCATGCACTTGGACAGTAAACGCACTGTAATGTCACTCGTTGCCAGTTTTGAGCATAGAATTAGAATTTCATGGTTTTGAGTCACTGTGCCAAATTGACATTGTCTCCCTAATTATTAAGTGAAATGATGATTACTTCACTTAGTTGCCGCCCATTTTTTTTTACAAACGAAACTATAAGTTGTGATCCGGTGAACGGCCTCTGATTCTTGTAAAGGTCGTGTCAAAACAAGAAATTATATGAGTACACAGGCCAACTAGTCTCTTCGCTGGGAGATTGGAAACTTGTTAAAGTCTGAGTGCGCAAGAAGCTTACAAGAGAACATAACTCCTACTAAATGAGTTGTACAAAATGATGTTATCTATTAAAACATTTTTCTAGCCTAGAAAGGCTTTGGAGTCTGCAGAGACTGCCACAGCTCCCTAGTGGTGCTCACTTTTAAAGTTACAGAAACCGCTACATATAACAAGTTTGGTTTGTAAATTGTCAACAAAAGGCACAATGTATAAATAAATAGCAAACTAAAAGAGATTTATGCCAGGCAAGCAATAACAAAAGAGAAAATACATTAGCTACATATATTATGTACATTTTCGTGCAATTGATACTTCCTGGAGAAGAAGCACAAACTGGTGCATTGATAAAGGATTTTACTTATTTTTGGGTAGAATTATTTTGCCAATGACTGCGTGTAATTCAATTGCTCATTAGGATAATTTTGATTTATAAATATTGCATTTATTGCCATATTGATCAGGGTTTGTTTTGGACTGCTAGTGTAAACACTTGTTTGCTGTAAGCCCTAGTGTACAGATAGGAAATAAAGTACATTATTTTGCTAGAATCCCGTGTGATCAGTCTGGAATTCCAACACGGAAATTCACCGCAGTTGTACTAATTCTACCCAGATTAGTACAGACGGCTCTGAGCCAGCCAAAGTAATTTTAGCCCAAGCATTTTAGTCGGAAGTTGAAACAGTTGTGACTCAGTAGAGCTCTGTGCACAAGTCCTTTACAATATCAGGTCACTTCCTGTTTAGTTCTTGGGCTGTTGACAAAATGTCTTAAAGAATGGCAAAAACTCTTTGTTTACTAGCAGCTATTTTATTCAACCAACCAGGCATAAGATAAAACTTACATAAGCATTACAACATTGTTAGAGAAGTGATTGAAGTAAGGCATGGTAAGAGCAATTGGTGTGTAATACTAAATGTAAAAAAGCAAATCAAAGATAAATTGATCAAACCAGGCCGGAGTTATTGAACAGCACACCAAACTGTGGTGTTTGACGGACAGAAATCAAGATGTCATCCAAATATAAATATACACCCAGTACCATTGACCTCAGCAGAGCATTGTGGGCCACGAGCAGATTACTCACCCAGTAAGCAATAACCAAAAGCTCAAACAAACAACAGAGCTGATACACACAAGGTATAAAATAATGAAACACAAGAGAGAGAAGACAACTCTAAGAGTGAAATAACAGCTATAAAAGATAATACAAGCCAGCTAGCCAAGTGAAAGTAACAGAGTACAATATATATATGTTAGTATATAGACATAGTATATCTATGGATGGAGTGTACGATGTATACAAGTAGTATGTGACAATCCCACTGTGTACAAGTATCAGCCCTCACACTTACAATGTTAGAGTTGTCTCAGGTAAGATCTCAGGCTAACTCCATCTAAAACAGTCAGAAAGAGTAAAGTGAATTGTTTTACATGTTAGTTGTGGGTGCCATGTTAGTACATCTGCACTAAAGGAATACAAGTGAGCTGGTGAGGATTCATTTTGGTGAAAATCCGCTGGGAACTTTTGATGGAGATTGTCCATTCCACTTCCTGCCCTCTTTGTACCCGTCTATGTTCTATTGTTCCCTCTTGTCCCAGATATTTGTAACTACCAACACATCAATGAGAAATAGCAACAAAAAATTATAGAGAAAATTTTTAGTTCAAGAAAAACTGGAAAAAGATGAGGAAAAATAATCCGTTATTTTTAATTTGCGAAAAATTCATTTTTTCAATTTAAATACATAGCTTGTACAAAGCTCAAGCGAGCATAGCGCGCATTAAGACAAAAAGATTTATATGTAAATTTTTCAAGCACGTTTTTTCAATTTTCGAAATATTCCTATGTTAGTAATTTTTTTAATAACTTGGGGCCAGAAAATGGTAGAAACAAAATTTAAAAAGGCCTCAAATGGACACCATTTACCGCGCAGGTTTAGCCAATCATTGCACAGCCAACATAGCTATGAACTTCAACTATAACGGGTGGAAAATGCATTGTAATTCTGCAACTTCCTATTGCGCTATGGGCCCTTAAGATTTCAGTATCATTCACATTCTCTGTTATTTTATCGACCCAGTGCTATAATATTTATCATAGGCCAATCACATTATGTAGACAAAAAAAACAATTTTACTGGAGAGTCATATTCAAATAAATAAAAAACTTCTATATCCCACCATTAAGTAATTTGATGGTCATGCGTCACTGATTTTGCATCACTACAACAATACCATTGTCAGCAATGCTCGATACTGTGACCAAAAACCAATGTTTTTTCAAACAAAGGTACGTTTTTTATGCTAAGGTACTTTTTCTCAATTATTTTTCTGAGACAACCACTGGTGTCACACAAAGAATTTTTGCACCAATGAATGGGCAACAAATTTTTCTAAAAGTTGATGCTTTATTTGAGAAAAATTGTCAAAATAAAAAATTGCGCCAATGCTAGCCCAAGTGAAGAAATTAAGGTGTGGCCAACTCCCCTGTCACATGACCCTCTAGAGCCAAATGCTTGAGTGGCTACACTATTACTTATAGAAAATATCGCTCATTCTCAACAGCTCATAACGCTGCAAATTGACAAGTTAAAGCTTAAAGCATCCCAGCATTGAACAATGTTTTGTTAATTTTGTAAATACTGAAATCTTCAGCAGCGTATTGATGTATTGAACAACCCTCTCGGACTAATCAGTGCTGATCGCTAAACCTGCAAAATGCCACTCTTCCAGAAAGGCTCACAAATTTTTACACTTCTTAAAATTGACGTCATCTTAGGGTATTTACTTCTTTGCTGCGCAGTATTTATTTGACCAATCAGATCTCGCTATTTATTGTTATTATTATTTTATTTATTATTATTCTACCTACATACTACTGTCCATTCTTGTATGAAAACCATTTATTGTTCCCTTACTCACCAAATGAAGCGCAATATTTTTTGATCCTGTTCATGTAAAGAGTATAAGATGAGATGATCCTTTGTTTGTGATGGTAATCACATTGGACAACCTGACAAATCCTGCAATCGTCTCTTGTTGCCATTTCACATATCAAAATATGCATAATAAACAAGAGTTGATTTTGTTTACTATGCGTGTGCACTAATTGCGTCCATATTGATAGAAACCACAAATTCCGATTTTATGCGTGCAGCGTGCGAATCCAAACATTAAATCTTAGAATCCAATTTTGATGGGGTGTCTTCGTAAGGATTCTTTATTCCTGTTGCAATGAATTACCCCATCAGATTTAATTTTAAACACAGTCGATGTAACTTAATTTATAAAAATTTGCTATTTTTTATTATAATTGACCACGCCCACATCCCGAAGATGACGTACACAGTAATAAATGGAAGTTATAGTAAGCTAAATTTCAGCTGATGTGACGAGCATTTGAAGCCAATGGCTTTTTGGCAAGCTTGTAAATCAGGACCGAGTAGGCCTAGACTAGAGGGTTATTTAATACATCAATCTGCTGCTTAAGACTTGAATATTCAGAAACTCAACCAAAAAGTGATCAGTGCTGACATGCTTTAAAAGAGCCATTTATCTGAAAGCTCAGGATGCCTCTTAGCCCACTGGGAGTTTTAAACCAAAACATTTAGTTTGAAGCTAAGTAAAAAGAGCCAAAATATAGTGCTAATGTTACCACTTTTATTATAAAAAATAAGAATTATAAACTATTTTTCTTGTACCATTCAACTTTCATACCAAATTTTAAATAACTAAAAACTTTAGATATAAATAATAGCCAAAAGTAATTCATAGAAGTAGTTTAAATAAAAATAATATGAATATTCCCTAAAAAAGTTAATTACTTTTTACGGTATCAATGAAATCAATCACTTTTATTTCAAAAAGAGCCCTTATTCACACTTCACTTTAGAGAAGTCTATTGCAGGTTCTTGTTGTTCAATCAGATGTTTATCAAAAAAAATGATAATAAATATTAGGTAAAATAAATAACTAACATTCCATTTGTTAAATCTTATTGTTTTGTTTTTGTCACAAAACCAAATGGCACTTCCATATTTCGGGTGTCTGCCATATGGGTGGTAACTAACGCGACTGTGCGCCTTGTATACAATTAAAATAAACTCTCCTAAGGTCACTGGGCTGAAAGCAAATGGTTGCAACAAACAATAAACCTCGGATTTTGTACATATCAAATGTTCATTAGAGTATGTAACGATTTCTCCTAGATACAATTTCATCAATTAGTGTATTGGCTAATCAACAGGCATACCGATCTTTCTAACGACTCATCGCACGAGCAATTAACTCTCTATATAGAGAAACCTGATGAAGCCAGGTGTAGATAATATGTTTACCCGTAACCATCAATTATGCTAGTCAGAATAACCTGTTTGCTGCCAAATCAAAAGCCAAAAGAAAATCGCGGCTGTTTTCTAATAAGTCAAGTCAAACAGATTCTGGCAGAGAATTAAATCAGTTTATAAAAGAAGCTGCAGAAACCAGTGAAACAGAAACTCTGACTTATATGCTTTAAGGTCCAACTAGTTTGTGGAAAATTATTTCCAAAAGGTTTGTGAGCCAAATAAAGCTGTTTAGCTTTCAACTGGTTGTCCGTTTTTCCCAGTTAATAAACCCTTTTTTTAAATATTTATTTTTTATTTTTATTTACACTAACCATATTTTATATGCTCGATGCACTGATGAAAAATATCTGCTGGCACTTTTTATCAAAATATTTGCTGCTAGAATTTTCATTTTTTGGCATTAGAGCAATTTCATAATAAATAGCAGTACCAAAATATCTTTTGGGTGGTGTAATGAAGGTTTCAGCCCGATTGAAATAATAATTTGGATACTTAACACATTTATTGTATACCCAGACTTTGTTTGTAATAATCAGAAATGTTCAGAATTGTCAGCCATTTTTATTGCAAACCGATTTCGACTTAGATCATATACGAGATAATGGTATTGATCACTTGTTCAACTTCCTTTTAATCAAACTCCACGGTGGAATGATGGATAGAGACAAACAGGTAGGTGTCTACTTTTTGATAATAAAACTTGTCGTACACAAAAAGTATTCTAGTATAGTTATGTAACCAACAGAGAGTGAGGTCTTCACTGTAAAATGAAAAGTCAAGCGATCGCATTGAAAAGTGTCTTATATACTCACGATCATTGAACCAAGAGAGCACAACTCCAATGCAAAGGAGACTTTCTAGTTGTCATTGTATATTTGGTCATTTTTATACTCATAGTAGACAAAGTCTTGAGACACGAGTGAACTAGCTGCAGCTGTGGAAGATCCAACAAGTGAAGAGCTGGCACCAGTAATGCTTCCATCTGGGTATATATCATGTACAATGAGCAACATTCATATTAGAGATACAAACACTTGCACTGTAACATATCTTTGAGTATTTAACCTATAGTTAAGCCTTTGATAGAGGAATTTCAACAGAGTGCGAGTTACATGGACAAAGTAATGACCTCGAACTCTTCACTAAAATCTGTGAACCACAGTCTTGGTGGACCATTACTCACGCATACACAAGCGCACACACACATACACCCTGACAAGCACACACACTGCCAACTCAAGCGCTGCTGTTATGAAAGAACAAAAGTATTATTCTATGAAGGAGAGATGCTCAAACAAGTCAAACCCTAGTAGTCAGTCATTAGGCCTGGGATGGCTTTGGTTTGTAACAGTCAGCAGTCATATAGTGAAACTATTTGATATCCTTGAATTAATGAAAGGGAAAGGCACATGTTTGTAGCATGTTTTGGATGCCTGCCAAAAGTGAGTGCTACTTTGCTAATACAACAGAGCAGTTCACCATGTGAAAGGTTGTGAATAACTTTGTATCATTGGCTGATAAACAAACTGACAGCAGAAAATGGATGAATGATGTGCGTTGCCTAAATCTCTCACCTGTTACACTAGTACATACCTGTAGTTGTAGTAGACTGGATGGTGGAGATATTTGTAGATGTCTGTTTGTCTCTTGCCTGGTCCCTCTGTAAACAGAGTAGATGGTGTCAAGTATCTGTTGTATTGTAATTTGTCTATTAAAAACCTTTTATTGAATCTGAAGGAGATTCAAAAGTATCAATAGCTACCACTTCACAAGATTGCATGTCTACTCAAAGTACATGTAATGCCTTCGCCACATTAGCCTGTCTGCAGTAACCAGAGTCAGGGTCTGGCAATGGATAGTATGCCACACGAGCCTGACTGGCAACTGAAATGACAGACGCAGTGTTCGATTGAGCACAAAAGTGTTATGATTGAAATCATCAGTTTGTGTTTCCCTGTAACTTTTATGAAGTTGTCCAGCTCAAATTAGTGTAGAGATGACAACTCTCAACATTTATCTTCATTTCAATATCTGTACTGAATTACTAGAAGTTGCCCCTCTCTATCTCCTAAAGCTTGATAGAGTAAATAACTCCCATTTGGCAAATGATGTATATCAACATGACACTCAATCACATCAATACAGTTTAGTCTAGAATTAGCAACAGGCCAGTCCAACTATCTACATTAATGGAAAGAGAGACCAACAGTCAACTCTAAAATCCACTAGTAAATGGAATAGCTCAGCATGGAAACAACTTAAAAAGACACTCACTACCCAACCTAGCCCCAGCATTAATGGGGTGGTGAATGGAGAGTGAAGGAAGTGAAAAGGAGCGATGATATTCCGTTTGACTAACATATATAGAACTAACTCTGATCTGTTATGTAGATACACCACATAGAGCTAACCGTGGAGACCAAACCTACTAACGGTATAGACAACTTTATGACATTTATCCACACCTACACAGCACTGTGGACAGTATTACTTACATTGATGTGGCTATTTGAGGAGTCGATCATACAACTGAGTCAATTGCAACAAACAATAAGCCTTGGATTTAGTACACAGCATAAAAGCAGGATTAATACTTTGTGAGTCCCACATGGTTTCCTGTTTCTGATTATTTTCATAATATTTTTTTTATAAAACCCTATTATTTATTATCAATTTTATCATTATTAGTCAAGTAATTGATAAAACATTATTATTAAATATATAATTCATTGTCATTTATAACTTTTACACATTCATATAATTATTTACTTTTTGAGTTTTTCCACCACAAACGATGATTATTTTAGAAACTGTATGCTTGGGTTCTGACAAACACCAATGATCATATAACCATTATAATATATAATGCTATTTCAAAAAAATATGTATTATGCAAATAGAATCGCTGTGGGTTAGTCAACCAATCACAGCATGACCGACATGATGAAAAATTGATCATGTCCGTTCTGCTTCATCCTACGCTGGATGTACCATCCTGTGCGAGGCAATGGCGGATACGGGTGATATTCTGGCTCATGTGACATACCCATAAGAGTTTAGAATTACACGCCACACCACTCTAATGGGAGACATTTTACTCTCTGTACGATATCTTCCAGCCAATTAACTGTTAGCTTAGCTAATTAAGTAAGATTGAATCTTCCCACTTTGAGCTCAGTGGTTTCGATTTAAAGCCATGAGTTCAAACTCCAGTCAGGTGCGAGCTGTTTTATTAATCGTGGCCAAAACATGCACATTCAAGTAACTAGAAATATATTTGCCCACCAAAAAGTATGCAAAGATTCTACTTCACCTGCACACCAAAGCTCAGCTCTGTCTACATGATAACCATGTATCCCCAAGAGCCAATGGAGGACTTGGAGCTTTAGTCTAACTTGACAAACAGTTTTATGTATCAAAAAACCTCAAGTATTACCTCATTTGAGGGAAATTTTGTTCTCCATGTTTTCTTCAAAGGTACCAACTTTATGGCTTTCTGAGAGGTAACTGTAGGACTCCATTGTTCCTCATTCTCTCTGGCAGACAATACATCATCTCTCTCTTGTACTCTCTTTCCTTCTGGTAGTCTGCTACCAGCAGCACCTTCGGCAGCACCTTCAGCAGCAACTTTGGCTGCACCTTCAGCAGCACCTTCGGCAGCTGTATCATACAGAGAGCTTATGTTACACCAAGTCAATTAAGTGTATAAGACAATAGTGGATTGACCATGAAGTCACATCGAGATGAAGTACCAATGAATGAAGAAAGAAAAACCTATTTTTGTTTAGGGTCGACCATTTTATCAAATTTTCATCAATTTTATAAATAGGAAGTAGAGCAGATATAATGCAGTCTGGTTGTCAAACAGCATCAAGTAAAGACTGCCATTGCGTGCAGGCAATACAGTAAATAGAGGGAGGCTACCATTGTATGGAGGCAATACAGTAAATAGAGGGAGACTGCCATTATATGGAGGCAATACAGTAAATAGAGGGAGACTGCCATTATATGGAGGCAATACAGTAAATAGAGGGAGACTGCCATTATATGGAGGCAATACAGTAAATAGAAGGAGACTGCCATTACGTGGAGGCAATACAGTAAATAGAGGGAGACTGCCATTATATGGAGGCAATACAGTAAATAGAGGGAGACTGCCATTACGTGGAGGCAATGCAGTAAATAGAGGGAGGCTACCATTGTATGGAGGCAATACAGTAAATAGAGGGAGACTGCCATTATATGGAGGCAATACAGTAAATAGAGAGAGACTACCATTATATGGAGGCAATACAGTAAATAGAGGGAGACTGCCATTACGTGGAGGCAATACAGTAAATAGAGGGAGACTGCCATTGTATGGAGGCAATGCAGTAAATAGAGGGAGACTGACATTATATGGAGGCAATACAGTAAATAGAGGGAGACTACCATTATATGGAGGCAATACAGTAAATAGAGGGAGACTGCCATTACGTGGAGGCAATACAGTAAATAGAGGAAGACGTTTTTATTGCCTCGAAAATAATAAAATCAAAACCTCGAAACGTAAGAGTTGGCATATTAGTCAGCCCACCAAAGCAGGTGGCAACTATGTAGGCCTGAATAACCATTAGAAGGGAGGCTTACAGGTTTTGTATAGATGGAACCAAAATAGTATAATAGTCACTTGGTCAGAACTTCACAGAAACCAATAAATGGCAATAGCATTGTTGCAATAGCTTTACTTCACCACTGTAAATCAACAGTCTTCACACAAAGTTATGTAATGTACAGTTATGTGTACTCTACCAGCAGTTCTTGGGTACCGGTTGGACTCTAGGCTTGAGAGATATTCCTCCAGTTTCTGGATTTCACCCTCTGACAACTCATAGCCTGAAATCACATCCAAGTCATTTCTAATGTAACTGATAGACTTTAATGTGTGTATCTTTATTAGGCATTTGCGTGCATACAACTATACGTCAATACATTTAGTTTTAACATAATATAGTATTGTGATGGATTTCAACAAGAATTAATACTACAGACCTATATGGTAGGCAATATAATGTATATAGCAGGCAAATATACTGAGTGCAGTAATCAATGCAGTTTGGGTGAAGGGTTACAAAAATTACCCCAACAACCAAATCTTTGTGACACGCTAACAGCCGGTTTGAGTGGCCGCATATTTTATTATATAGTGAAATGTATATATAGCTTGTTAGCCTGTGGACCCACATGATTGTTAACAAAACTGTATTGATGGTATACAATAGTAAACTAAACTGAAGACAGGAGTTGTCTGCCTCGTCAGAAGATCAACATGTTAGACTGTGATTGGTTGATACTAGTGACCCTGTAGGTCACTAGTTGATACCGTTGGCTAGATGTTATGCGCATTATTTGATTAAATTTATGCGAGTCATGTTATTGAGTTGTATAAATATTTATGTTTGTGATTGGCTGAGCCTCAATCAGACAGGATATTGTCTGTTTTATATTTCATATATTGTGACCACTGCAGAAAATCAGCAGAAGTTAGTTGGCATCTAACATTTTACAGTATTAGTTGTCATGTTTGAGGTGTGGAGTGACAGCGATGTCATTTAATTAATTGTGCTGAAACGTTCATTGAAGTTGGGTGAAGGTCAAAAACCTCTACAACATTACCAACAATGTTTTCTGTTGAATTAAAGACTTGATGTGTAAAATAATAAAACTGTTTTTGTTGTTGTGTAATATCTACTACTTCTTAGACTCACCCCTCGGGTAGGGTTGTCAGCTGACAGCTATCCAGGTGGAGTACATTCAAACTGTAGATCTCAGCAATGACTGTGGGTAGCCCACCACTGAAGTTATTACCAGTTAGATACAGTTCCTTGAGCTGAGTGAGTTGAGACAGACTATAACGAATAAAACATATACATTGATACATAGTAAATACAAGGAGTACTACTGTGTACACAACAGTACAACAATTACCAACCAATATAGTACATGTAACTCAATGGCAGGGATAGGACCAACTCTAAATAACGATTTTAATTGAAATTCTAGTATCTACAATTGAAAACATTGGAATTTAAATAAAGATTCAAATAATTATAATTGAAAAGTTCAAGTTCAAACAAAATTTAAATACCCCAGCTTTAAAACTTTAAAACTCAAATACAAATTCCAATTCTTGAAAAGGGAAAAAACACTACATTTTAAATTTCAAATATAGATTCAATTGTATTTGGTCCCATCCCTGCTCAATGGGATACAAATCAATCCAAAAACATAACTATTTTATGTCTAGTCTTCCTTGATAGAGCGACAATAATGGCATTTAATTAATTCTGCTAAAACTTTCATTTCTCAACAACATACTAGTTATATTTTCAAACCTGCAGAAAACAAAGCTGTGACAAGCAGCTAAAGTATATGGTTTTATTTCATACTACAGAGCTATGGTTTTGGCAACTAGCCAGAGTCTCACTAACTAATAGACTAGTTCAATGTTTCTACATAAAAGTTTGGTTATTAGTTGATTGGGTTTATCCATTCATCTACCATGTCTCTATTACATCTGAGATAACATTGTGTGAACAATTTTTGCCAAAAAAACTAGTTAACAACAAATTTCATATTTAACAGAACAAAACAACTGGTGCTTTGATGCTACTTCGAGTGAAACTTCCTTTCAGCGAGGGAAATGACTATTATACCATTACTGAGCTGATGAGGAGCTAAAATGTGATTTGTTGGTGCCACAGAAAGGAGTCAATGGTTGGTTGATGGTATGATATGGGTGAGAGTCTCTAATTACCACAGATTCGTCTTCTGACAACTGACAACTGACAACTGACAAAACACAGACTACCTCCACACAATTATATACTAGCCAATGAATAAGTCTCTCTCAAA
Organism: Cryptosula pallasiana; assembly: GCA_945261195.1. Taxonomy (NCBI): domain Eukaryota; kingdom Metazoa; phylum Bryozoa; class Gymnolaemata; order Cheilostomatida; family Cryptosulidae; genus Cryptosula; species Cryptosula pallasiana. Next base: position 22,278,831 of record OX183130.1, read on the forward strand.
CAGTAAATTATCATTGCCATGTTTTGTAAAACAAAACAAACTGATGGTAAACAGTTTTTGTCAGATCAAACTAATGGTTGCAGCCAGGGGCTATGGTGGAAGAACTGATTACAAAGGAAGATGCTATTTTATCTGTAGTTGCTATCCCAATATAGTAACTGATCTCCGTTAGGTGATATATTAGTTGACTCGAGGCTGGTTCTGAACCACCTGCTGTTTTTATCTCAATATCCGATCAATTCTGCCATTTACCCCCTAATTTAAATTAAAATAAGCCCCAATTGTCATAAATCAGCTCCCTAGTTTTTGGTCTAGAATAGACGCTTTTGGTAGAGGACTTCCTATTTTTGTGACTGGCTGTTTACTCTGGTTTTAGCCATAGATAGTGGCTAAAAATATAACAAAATGTAATAAGATGTTTATGCATAGACAGTGAATCGTGGATATAAAGCTGATAAACTTGCCAGCAATGTTTGCTTTTGTTATCATCTCATGATTATAAAGTTGTCACACTCCAACAAAGTTGTCACACTCCAATGATAAAATAGCTGAGATAACTGATTTTGGTGTCGAATTTTCTTACTGCTATGAAATGAGATGTGAGCTAGACCAACAAAAGAAATGCAGCTATTAGTAGTAATATATGAGCAGATCTCCCTACCAAGTGTTTTTTTGTGGATTTGATCTTGGGGTTATGCAATGGGTTACGACGTTGGATGAATTCGCCGAGTTTATATTGTATTTTATCTGAGGGGTATTTGAGTGGCATTTGAGTGGCAATTAAGTGGCATTTGAGTTTTGATTATTTTTTTACTTGATTTGAACTTATATGACATATAGATTTTGAATGTATGGCATTTAAGTTTCGATAACTTTTTCGATAGCTATATATATATATATTTATGTACATTGAATAGAAATTAAATATTATATGATTGTATATATTAAAGTTTATGTTCTTGAAAAAGCCATAACATAACTTCAAACGAAGTAATAGATGAATATAAACATTCATCTGTTTGAATATAGCGTAAAATAATAGGTTTAAACTTGAGCATTAGTTCTTCACTCCATTGAGCTTTAACTAATCTTTGTGTGAGATCTTGATCCCATACCTTTTTCTTAATTTTTTTTAAAAAATGGTTAATATTTACGATTTTAGACATTTTCAAAACTGTCTCAAAATTGTTTTGAATTGTTAGTTTTAATAATGTTTTCTGATTGTCAGCATTCTGGTGTAATGAATGTGGTTGGTACTGTATGGGTAGCTCTCCGTATAAAGATGCTAAAGTTAGCAAATGCTGTGTTATACAGAATAACACAGCTTGCAATGTTAATGGATATTTCGCATTTTCCTGCACGGCTACATTTTCTTTGATATACTGGTGATAAATCTCCGGGAGGAAGTCTGTTATTGTACATGACTTTGAACTCATAATGAACTAAAATAAAAAAGTTATGTGTTAGTATAGGATGATTAAGCAGTGTTGTAAAATAATTACATTTTAGCTTCGATTAAAATAGTTTTTTTTATTAATTCTTACCTTATCACCAAGAAAATCAGCTGTAGTAGTTGATACTCCTGAGGTTATTGTAGTAGTTAATGCTCCTGAGGTTATTGCTGAAGAGAATGATTTTTATGTAGAGAGAGTTGTTCTTATATACTATAAGACACTCCTACTCATTTAACTTATAACCAATAAGAACACTCACGCGAAAACTCTATCAGAATAGTGTTATTCGCGCGAAATATTCCTGTTTCATTCGCGTGAAAATAATTTTTTTATTCCCGCGAAAGCAACGGTTCCCATTCACGTGAAAATAAAGTATTTATTCCCGCGGAAGAATTGGTTTGTATTCGCGTGAAAATAAAATGTTTATTCCCGCGAAAGCAACGGTTTCCATTTGCGTGAAAATAAATTATTTATTCCCGCGAAAGCATTGGTTTGTATTCGCGTGAAAATGAAATGTTTATTCCCGCGAAAGCAACTGTTTCCATTCGTGTGAAAATAAATTAGTTATTCCCGCGAAAGCAACAGTTTCTATTCGCGTGAAAATAAATAATTTATTCCCGCGAAAGTATTGGTTTGTATTCGTGTGAAAATGAAATGTTTATTCCCGCGAAAGCAACTGTTTCCATTCGCGTGAAAATAAATTAGTTATTCCCGCGAAAGCATTGGTTTGTATTCGCGGGAAAATAAAATTTTTATTCCCGCGAAAGCAACAGGTTCCATTCGCGGGAAAATAAATTATTTATTCCCGCGAAAACAAGGGTTTCTATTCGCGTGAAAATGAAATGTTTATTCCCGCGAAAGCATTGGTTTGTATTCGTGGGAAAATAAAATGTTTATTCCCGCGAAAGCAACTGTTTCCATTCGCGTGAAAATAAATTAGTTATTCCCGCGAAAGCATTGGTTTGTATTTGCAGGAAAATAAAATTTTTATTCCCGCGAAAGCAACAGGTTCCATTCGCGGGAAAATAAATTATTTATTCCCGCGAAAGCAAGGGTTTCTATTCGCGTGAAAATGAAATGCTTATTCCCGCGAAAGCAACGCTTTCCATTCGCGGGAAAATAAAATTTTTATTCCCGCGAAAGCAACAGGTTCCATTCGCGGGAAAATAAATTATTTATTCCCGCGAAAGCAAGGGTTTCTATTCGCGTGAAAATGAAATGTTTATTCCCGCGAAAGCATTGGTTTGTATTCGTGGGAAAATAAAATGTTTATTCCCGCAAAAGCAACTGTTTCCATTCGCGTGAAAATAAATTAGTTATTCCCGCGAAAGCATTGGTTTGTATTTGCAGGAAAATAAAATTTTTATTCCCGCGAAAGCAACAGGTTCCATTCGCGGGAAAATAAATTATTTATTCCCGCGAAAGCAAGGGTTTCTATTCGCGTGAAAATGAAATGTTTATTCCCGCGAAAGCAACGCTTTCCATTCGCGTGAAAATAAAATATTTATTCCCGCGAAAGCATTGGTTTTCGCGTGGACAAAATGTTGTTTCATAGTTATATTACAAAGAAGGTTGGTATTCATAGGATTTAATCAGCGTAACTTTACCTATTTAAGAGCCACTGTTTTCACACAGAAAGCATCCAGTTCTACAACAGCTAGCGAAGAAGCAACATCTACTAAACCTTCTATTGCAACTACTAGGAGCTCACCTTCTTTATAAAGGTAAGAGTAAAAATATTTATTTTCTGTTAGCTAACACAACTAGCTGAAGGCTTATGATCTTTATGATCTTTTAAAATTAATTACGAAAAATTAAACAAAATGTTTTGTTTTTTAGAATAAATACTCAAGACGAAGGAAGTCAACCAATGAATGAAGAAGCAGAACCCCAGCAAACCTTTTCCCCATCACCTTCTCCTATCTTTGACATGCCAGAAAGTCAATTGGTAGTTGATGGACCAGAATCCCAAAAAGATTTTACTTCATTCACATCTCCTACTAACAAGCTACCTTCAAAAAGAACATCAATGAGGAAACGATCTTTTATTGATTTGACAAAAGATGATAATGAAACTGGCTCGAAGTGCAAAAAACTAGTTTTGACGGATGTTGGAGATGAAACGCTTTTTCGTCACACCAGAATACCCTTTCAAGATGCTGGAAGTAATGAACTAACCACTCTCACCTACAAGAGCGCTGGGTTAATAAACTCTCTCTCTCCAGATAGTCTAGAAAAACTTGAAGAATCCATGGAAATCCGCGAACTACCAGTACCAACAGTTATGGAGGTGTTGTCTGTTGAATTTCGTGATGAATCAAAGTGCACCATGATTTACAACTACCGAAAGGATAAGAAGATAACTCGGGTGAAGAGCGATGTTTCAACCAAAATAGGACTGCTTGTTAATAAAGCTAAGCAAACACGTCCAATTGTTTTAATTTATATGGGAGAAGGAAAGACAGGAGATGCGATTTTTCGTACTGCTGAATCTCATGGATGTAATCGAAAGATCAACGATCCATTCAACTCATTGTATGGCAAGAGTTTGAGACAAATACAGGCTTATTTCAGTGTTGCTCACCTACACGATTTTCCGACAGGAAGTGTTATAGCTTATGAGAATCCTGGAATGCTAAGAAAATGTGATACTCGTTGGAACAAGACTGCTGATGTTATAGTGGCTAATTACAGATGTATGGTGAAAGGAGAGCTATTGATTGGAGATCTTAGCATCCCGGCTCAAATAGCTTCATCTGTGGTGGCGGAAAAAAATGGTGTAATCGTATTCAGAGGACTAAAACAAAATACGAACAACATGATTTCCTACGACATCATTCTGCTCTCAGCTCTTCAAGCTTTCATTCAAGTCTCAGAACTGTTTGATACTTCGCTGCAGCACACCTGTCTCTCCTACTTTGATGAAAATGAAAAAGAGAATTGTCTAGAACAGCATATCAAAGTCTTAATCGATAACACAAAGGATGTGACTCGTCTTCTATGATGGTAAGTTTCATATCTATTTAAAGAAAGATCTGAAGTATTTTTGTAAAATTAATTCATATAACTATGTATGATAGAGTCATTAGTTACTATGTCTTTTAGATATAACTAAAGAGCGCTCCTGAGGAAGAAAATGAGAAGATCTTATTTACTTCTTGCTTGAAACATTACAAAATAATAGTTTTTATAGGTTCTGTAGTGTTTAGCACAAATAATGAGATAAGTTGTATTTTATTCATTTTATTTGTTATATCAAATAAAAATCAATTATAATAATTTATTTTAACAATTTACTTAGTAAATTAGTTCCTTGTATATGTACACCATCTATTCCTTCTACTGTATTATCTTCTATGAACTCGAAGTTAGGATAGGTCTGTATGATAAATCTCCGTATTGAGTGATCTCTCATCTCACTATCTCCTATGTCTCGTAAACTTCTAACAATTTCATCCATACTCCATCCTCTACTTCTCAGTAAACAAAAGTATACACAATAGTCGCCACATACAGATGACAAAAAATTTTGTAGTTGTGTTTCATTACTTCGTATTGTTTCATATCCTCCATGAATACTTAGTATTTCATTTACATCCGGATAAAAGGAAACAGAACGCCCAAATGAGTCAAAAAAATCCACCTCTGAATCATTAGCGTACACAGCCAACCAATGCTCTCCATTTTGGTGAGAATAATGGGTGTTGAATACGAAACATCCTCTTGGAAAATTGTAAATTTGCTTCCAAAACTGTTCTCTAGCTCCAACATGAATCCCTACGCTTTGACATAAAACGTCTGAAGATAAGATCGAACGAATTTGCATGGTATTCATCTCTAACTTTCTGTTTAAAGCACTGCGTCTCCCCCGATAGTTAATTGAAGAATGCTATCCATCTCCAGCACACCGTCTTTTACAAAGTATGCTACCAAGGATAATCCATCAGTCGTGTTAGTGCTAAAAGGAATTTCCACACTTGTTGTGACATTTTTCATAGAGTGAAATCCTTCTTTAAGAAAATCACCAGTCAAATCAAATCCATAAAGTGTAGTACCATCAAGGTATTGTTCTTTCGTAATACCGAGACTATCACCTTCAAGCAAAGTTCCGGTAGCGTGTAGAAACTGATGATATTCTCTTCCAAAAACCCCTCTAGCATAATTTTGCTCAAATCTTCTTCCAATTGGACAATCACCAACTCTCAATACAATACTATCAACATTAGCGTGTATCATTCTATATGGATTCAAGGCAAAACGTCCGTTCATTGCGTTGTGATCAACTAAACCTAAATAGATCTGTTTAGGTTTTTGTTTGTTTTCTTCCAAAGTGATGTCAATCTGCGCAACCCCAGCACGAATTCCATATAGTTTTATCCGTTTTCGATCAACTGGATAAATGTAGTTGTGACCTTCCAACGCCAAACTGAGTTGGGAGTTTTGTATTGTAGGATTCACCTTAACTTTACAAAGATGAAGTTCAAATTTATCAATTCTAATCTTTGCTCCTCCTGCAGGCATCTCATTTGCAGCAAGCAAAGCTAGTTTGCCGGAGGCACGCTCAAACTCCAGCTGCATACTAGGACCTGGAATTATTAGTTTTTTCTGCTGAAATAACGCAAGATGAGGTTTTCCAGTTAATTCTATTGTCTTTCCACTTATGATTAGAGCTCTCCTCTTTTTCTTATCTGCGGTTTTATGATCAGCAGCGTCTTTGCTAGTTGAATCATCATACAGCCATCCTTCCATCTTACCTTGATATTTCTTTCTTTCTGCACTGTTTTCGAGTAGTTGTGAAAAGTAGGAGCGTAAACCGTAGTTGTTAGCGTATTCAACGGTGGTTCCTTCTATCGACATTTTCAACTCACTGAATAATGTATGCATTGAATCCCCCATCCACACAACTGCATCATCATCATTACCTGTAATATCGCTTCCATCATCTTGAACAACAGTGGCTTCAACTTGCAGAAACGAGTTGTAGAGATCTGTGTAATGTTCAGTGCTCCCTGACAAGGTTAACTCAATACTACCATAAGGATCTAACCTATCAGGTCTGATGACAACATATTCTGATCTTTCTACCGATATGTTTGTTGGTTCCGTAGCAAATACATCCAATGTTGGATTTATGTTGTAGGAAGAGCCTTCCAACTTATTACCTGTTGTTCCATTTAGGCTAGCCATCTTTTGCGAATGATGAATGCTTGAGGTGTTACTGCTTAATGAATATAGTTATCAAGCTCTGCTGTCTTTATAGCAGATTCTGCTACTATTAAAATATGCCACGTTTACCAACACCTCTTCTCTTCTTTCCACCTTTTGTTTTTCTCCTTTTCATACTATCTAGACGGACTGCATTGAGCACATCCCCCCAGATCATTCAACTCCGCCAACCCCCTCTTCTTTGCTGATGCTGCAAAGCTTTGTCCATCGATGACATCACGCGCTACATTTTCACCTACAGACAGTGCTCTTTTCCCCAAACTAATTGCTCCTCTTTTCAGCATTGGTGCTGCGGATTTAAGTATACTTGAAAAAATACTACCAAGTCCATTTCCTCTCATACTAGGCATCACCCGCCGTCCACTATACACTCCAATTCCATTTCCAGCTTGCATCTTGTAGTACTCATCAAAAAAATCTTTTGAGTCCTCAGGGGTGTATCGTACCAAACTCATGATAATATTTTCTCTCTAAAGTGAACCGTCAACACAACCTTTCCACCATCAAATGGTATTCGTTGGCCGTCGTCACTCGTTATAAGTACTTGAATCATATCACTATTTATTGATGAAGCGTCAACATAGTGAGGATTTTTAAATTCTTGATACACAACACTATTCTTCTTTCCTTGAACCGGAACTACTCTCAGTAAAGGTACATTCGTATCTCCTACCATTCGATTATCAACAATGTTGGAATAAACATACAGAGATGTTAAACCAGAATTTATATCAGGGGGTGAGATATTATTGTATCTACCATGAGGGTACATAGTTTTTGGTTCAAAACCAAAAATATATGCTATATCTTTGGAAAAGCTTATGGCAGTATCAGGATCGCTGTTAGTTAGTAAAGTGGTGTTGGTGATCTTGTTGTAGGAGATGGCAAATTTTTTGTCTAAATCCATTTCACTCATTCTCTTTCGTATAATCTCCTCCAACTCCTCCATACTATCATATCTTCCATTACCGATTAAGATGAAGGACTTTTCGCTTTTACCAGAGACATTAGTCTTTTCTAGATATATTTTCCCTTCGGTAACATTCTTCCAATTATTAGAATAAGACATATCTAGCAGAGCTACTTCCCATTTTCCGCCATCGATAACCAAATATTTATACAGTCTCACTGTAAATTCGGAATTGTTATTATCAGGAAACTCTTCAGCGCTAGAGTTTGAGGGTAAAGTTATCAACATCGACATTTTCTCAACGTAAGTAGTAATATATGAGCAGATCTCCCTACCAAGTGTTTTTTTTGTGGATCTGGTCTTGGGGGTTATGCAATGAGTTACGACGTTGGGTGAATTCGCCGAGTTTATATTGTATTTCATTTGAGAGGTATTTGAGTGGCATTTGAGTGGCATTTAAGTGGCATTTGAGTTTTGATTATTTTTTTACTTGATTTGAACTCATATGGCAGCTAGATTTTGAATGTATGGCATTTAAGTTTTGATACTTTTTTCACATAATTTGAACTCATATGGTATCTTGAGAGAGAGGAGAGAGAAGACAGAGAAGAGAGAGAAAGGAGAGAGGAGTTTTATCTACATTGAATAACTATATTGATCAAAAATGAAACATATATCTACATAGAGAGAGGGGAGATATATCTACATTGAATAAATATATTGATCAAAAATGAAACATTATATGATTATATACCTGATTACATAATAAGTAGGGAAAATCTTCCTATATAATATAGCTAGAGTCAGTTAATACTAAGTAACACAAAGCACTACAACTTGTAATGACAATCAATGCATTCATACATACATACATATGGTATCTTGAGAGAGAGAAAGAGAGAGAGAGGAGTGAGAGATCTTTTAGTTTTCTATACATTAATGTATATATGGTCAATTATGTACATATTTATGGATATATTTATATCTACATAGAGAGAGAGGAGAGAGGAGATATATCTAAATTGAATAAATACATTGATTAAAAATGAATCATTGTATGATTATATACATTTATTACATAATAAGTAAGGAAAATCTCCCCATATAATATAGCTAGAGTCAGTAAATACTAAGTAATACAAAGCACTACAACTTGTAATAAAGACAGAGTAATAACAGTTAATGCATAGTTTGTTCCTTTACAATGATGTCTTTGTACTGATGTTATATCTTAGGAAGGAAGACTTCTGTTCTATGTGCTTTTAATTTCGTAATGAACTAAAATAAAAAAGTTATGTATTAGTATAGAATGATTAAGCAAAAATGCAAAATAATTACATGAATTTGAATTATAGTTCTAGTTACATTGGATAGTTTACATTATTAGTGTTAAATAGTTGTTTATTATTTCTCACCTTAATATAGAAAATCTTCTAGTAGTTGTAGTAGATGGTGATCCTTCAGTCACTGTTGTTGAAGTGGATGCTTTCTGAGTAAAAGTGGTGTTTCTTATATAGCTAGGTTGTACTAGGTTGTACTAGGTAGGTACCGATTGACACTCATCATCTATGTATTCATCATCAGCATCCAGAAGTCTGATAACATTATGATTTTTCATGAGCCATTCCCAATCCTCCTGTATATTTATATCACTTCCCTCCTCCATCTCCATAGTTCCTGCTAAAATAACAACATTATTTTTTTTAGAAGTAACAAAAGACTATATATATATATATATAGTTATATATAAGTGTACTTGGAACACAAATTATTTATTTGAAAAATAAATAATTATTTAACACTAGTAAAAGACTCTAATTGTTTATTTTTCAATTTTTATTAAAACTTACCTTTCACTGAAGATTCAGTAGCTCTGGTAGATGTTGGTCTTTAAAATGCTGGTCTTTGAGAGGATGGTTTCAGTCTGAAAAAGTTGCTGCTTTTATAGTTCTCTGTTATCCGTGGAATGCTAATTATTTTTGTTGCGGTTAGTTGTTTTTCAGACATTAACTTTGTTAGGGATTCCAATTTTGGTTGGGAAATCCATAACAGCGCAATAGAGACAATAAGACACTATTGACCATTCTAGGGATTCCAAAAATCAGATTGGGAAGTTCATAACAACGCAATAAGACGCGAGCGGTAAAACTAGGAATTCCCAAATTTGTTGGAATTCCGTAACAACGCAATAGGACACTATCGACCAAAGTCCAACTTTTTCTGACAATCAAACAGTATGTAACGATCGCCAATCTAGGGATTCCAAAAAACGTATTGGAATTCCGTAACAACGCAATAAGACACGATCGACCAAAGTCCAAATTTTTCTGACAATCAAACAGTATGTAACGATCGCCAATCTAGGGATTCCAAAAAAATGTATTGGAAATCCGTAACAACGCAATAAGGGAGGTAGGTGCAGAACTGCCTATTTTGCGGCGATGCCCATGTTATTTTCCTATCTAACCATAGACCTATAGGTCTATGTATCTAACTTACAAAAATCATCTACCTTTCGTCCCCAAGAGTATTATCACAATAAATCTCGCCTGTTCTGCGGTTATGTGAAACAATATAAATTTTTTTCAAACTTTTCAGGAATATTTTATTAATTTTAGAAATAAATAATTTGTACAGATTTTTTTTGTCAAATTTGAAAATAAATCAACAAGTTATTGTTATGAAATTCATGCGTGACTTTCATGGATGAAATGTATTTCATCCATGGTGACTTTATACAACTTTTAATGCCAGGATTTTGAGATCGTTACTTACTGTTAGATTGTTAGGTTGTTAGATTGTCAGAAAAAATTTGGACTTTGGTCGATCGTGTCTTATTGCGTTATTACGGAATTCCAAAACATTTTTTTGGAATCCCTAGATTGGCGATCGCTACATACTGTTTGATTGTCAGAAAAATTTGTACTTTGGTCGATCGTGTCTTATTGCGTTGTTACGGAATTCCAATACCTTTTTTGGAATCCCTAGATTGGCGATCGTTACATACTGTTTGATTGTCAGAACAAGTTGGACTTTGGTCGATAGTGCCTTATTGCGTTGTTACGGAATTCCAACAAATTTGGGAATTCCTAGTTTGACCGCTCGCGTCTTATTGCGTTGTTATGAACTTCCCAATCTGATTTTTGGAATCCCTAGAATGGTCAATAGTGTCTTATTGTCTCTATTGCGCTGTTATGGATTTCCCAACCAAAATTGGAATCCCTAACAAAGTTAATGTCTGAAAAACAACTAACCACAACAAAAATAATTAGCATTCCACGGATAACAGAGAACTATAAAAGCAGCAACTTTTTCAGACTGAAACCATCCTCTCAAAGACCAGCATTTTAAAGACCAACATCTACCAGAGCTACTGAATCTTCAGTGAAGGGTAAGTTTTAATAAAAATTATGATCACAAAACAATAGTGATGAGCTCAACTGCTAGCACTGGAGATGGGAAATTTCCTTGAATCTATGGTGAAGTGCTTTCAAGACTTTACAGTTGACACTAAAGATAAAGTACCTAGGAGTGAATTCTAGTCAAGGGTTCATATTTTTATTAATAAGTAATTGAAATCGCTTGGACAAACAGACAGATTTGTCAATGACACAGCTTGCATTCTTGCGAGCGAATAGCTTAGACACCGTGCGTATAAAAATTATCTTTTGGTCAGACCAAAATTTATGCGAGACGTTTTAGGCATTATTTCAGTCGACGTAATGTTACCAGTTCATTTTCACAAGTTTTTAATATTTATTTTAAAAATAAATAATTAGAGCTTTCTACTAGTGTTAAATGATTATTGATTATTTTTTACCTTATCACCACTTAGAGCCAGATGATTTAATTAACTAAAGACAAACAATTATTTTAGCGTTTCTTACCTTGATGCTCTCCTAGTAGCTGTAGTAGATGATGCTTCTCCGCTTGCTGTTGAAGAACTGGATGCTTTCTAAGTGAAAACAGTGGCTCTTAAATAGCTAAAGTTGCACTGATTAAACCCTATGAATCAGCATTTTTTCCAATGCTTTCGCGGGAATAAAAACTGTTTATTCCCGCGAAAGCAACGGTTTCCATTCGCGTGAAAATAAATTATTTATTCCCGCGAAAGCAACGGTTTCTATTCGCGTGAAAATAAATTATTTATTCCCGCGAAAGCAACGGTTTCTATTCGCGTGAAAATAAACTATTCATTCCCGCGAAAGCAACTGTTTCTATTCGTGTGAAAATAAATTATTTATTCCCGCGAAAGCAATGGTTTCTATTCGCGTGAAAATAAATTATTTATTCCCGCGAAAGCAACGGTTTCTATTCGCGTGAAAATAAACTATTTATTCCCGCGAAAGCAACAGTTTCTATTCGTGTGAAAATAAACTATTTATTCCCGCGAAAGCAACTGTTTCTATTCGCATGAAAATAAACTATTTATTCCCGCGAAAGCAACTGTTTCTATTCGCGTGAAAATAAACTATTTATTCCCGCGAAAGCAACTGTTTCTATTCGCGTGAAAATAAATTATTTATTCCCGCGAAAGCAACTGTTTCTATTCGTGTGAAAATAAATTATTTATTCCCGCGAAAGCAACTGTTTCTATTCCTGTGAAAATAAATTATTTATTCCCGCGAAAGCAACGGTTTCTATTCGCGTGAAAATAAACTATTTATTCCCGCGAAAGCAACTGTTTCTATTCGCGTGAAAATAAATTATTTATTCCCACAAAAGCAACGGTTTCTATTCGCTTGAAAATAAACTATTTATTCCCGCGAAAGCAACAGTTTCTATTCGCGTGAAAATAAACTATTTATTCCCGCGAAAGCAACTGTTTCTATTCGCGTGAAAATAAACTATTTATTCCCGCGAAAGCAACTGTTTCTATTCGCGTGAAAATAAATTATTTATTCCCGCGAAAGCAACTGTTTCTATTCGCGTGAAAATAAATTATTTATTCCCGCGAAAGCAACTGTTTCTATTCGCGTGAAAATAAACTATTTATTCCCGCGAAAGCATTGGAAAAATTGCTGATTCATAGGGTTTAATCAGTGCAACTTTAGCTATTTAAGAGCCACTGTTTTCACACAGAAAGCATCCAGTTCTTCAACAGCAAGCGGAGAACCATCATCTACTACAGCTACTAGGAGAACATCCAGCATCAAGGTAAGAAATGCTAAAATAATTATTTGTCTTTAGTTAATTAAATCATCTGGCTCTAAGTGGTGATAAGGTAAATTATTATCAATAATTATTTAACACTAGTAGAAAGCTCTAATTATTCATTTTTAAAATAAGTGTTTGTCCAAGCTCTAGTAAAGTAGCCGACTCTACTTATTTATTATTAACAAAATAATAATAATTATTCAATGCTAGTTTAACCTAGATATAAATTTATCTCTACTAGGTAGTTTTATACTCACACAAAAGTAGTAATATATGAGCAGATCTCCCTACCAAGTGTTTTTTTGTGGATTTGACCTTGGAATTGAGACAATGGGTTACGGCGTTGGATGAATTCGCCGAGTTTATATTGTATTTTACTTGAGGGGTACTTGAGTGGCATTCGAGTGGCGTTTAAGCGGCATTTGAGTTTTGATTATTTTTTTACTTAATTTGAACTCATATGGTAGCTAGATTTTGAATGTATGGCATTCAAGTTTTGATAATTATTTTACATAACTCAAACTCATATGATATTTTGAGAGAGAGAGGAGAGAAGAATGAGGAGATATAACTACATTTATTACATAATAAGTAGGAAAATATTCTTGTATAATATAGCTAGAGTTAGTAAATACTAAGTAGTACAGAGCACTACAACTTGTAATGACAATCAATATATAGTATTTTTCTTTACAATGTAGTCATACAGAGCACTACAACTTGTAATGACAATCAATGCATAGTCTTTGGAGAGAGGGGAGAGGAGAGATGAGAGAGAAGAGAGAGGAGAGAGAGGAGAGAGATTTTTTAGTTTTTTATACATTTATGTATATATGGATAATTATGTACATATTTATGGATATATTTACATTTACATTGAATAATATACATTTATTACATAATAAGTATATTAAATGCCATAAAATATGTTGGAAAATCACCAAATTAGATCTCTAGATGGTTAAAATCTACAGTATTTGGGAAATAACTGCAAGAGAGGAGAGAGGAGTATTTGGTAGAGGAGAGAGTATGTTGAGAGAGAGAGGAGAGATAAAAAGAGGAGAAAGGAGAGAGGAGATATATCTACATTGAATAAATACAGTGATTAAAAATGAAACAATATGTGAATATATACATTTATTGTGTAATAAGTAGGGAAAATCTCATACAATATAGCTAGAGTCAGTAAGTATTAAATAATACAAACTTAGGAAGGAAGACTTCTGTTCTATGTACTTTTGATTCCATAATGAACTAAAATAAAAAGTTATGTATTAGTATAGAATGGTTGAACAGAAATTTAAAACAACTACAAACTCTTACTAAATAGTACTTTTTTATTAATTATTACCTTATCATCAAAAATTGACTGTTAATCGGATGTTTCTGTAGCTTGTCGTGTCTTACGTTGTTGAGTCCTTACCCTTCTAGCTTGTCTTTGAGCGGACTGTCGTTGCATGTTTCTTCTTTTTAGAGCAAGTTCTTTACGAGCACACTCGATAGAAATTGGTGTGTTTACCTGTTCTAGTTGATATTGTCGTTGTTGTAATACATAACGTAATCTCTGAATGTCTGATGTAACATCATTCCCTAAGAGCTTTAATGTTAGAAAAGATTCAGTTCGAAAACTATTTAGCTGCTCTATCAAGTCTTTCTGTATGAATTTACAATTGTTTGAGATAATTCGCACTCTCTCTTCAATTTTTTTATTGCATATGTTTTGTAGAAGTATCAAGTCCTCTTGAGTCAAAGATTTAGGCTGAGTTTCTGATTCTGTGTTGTTAACTATTTCCATTTTTTTGTCATTGAATCTGAAAAAAAACAAAAAAACAGATGATTAATTTTGTTCAGTTGTTTTAGTATAATAAATAATATATGAGTAAAAACCGTAATGTATTAAGTTTTTACCTTGATGCTCTTCTAATAGCTGTAGTAGATGTTGCTCCTCTGTTAGTCGCTGTAGAACTGGATGCTTTCTGTGTGAAAACTATGGCTCTTATATAGCTAAAGTTGTACTGATTAAACCCTATGAACACCATCTCGTGTCAATCTCTATGAATCAACATTTGTTCACGCGAAGGAAAGTCAATGCTTTCGCGGGAATAAATGAATTATTTTCACGCGAATACAAACCAATGCTTTCGCGGGAATAAATAAGCTATTTTCACGCGAATGGAAACCGTTGCTTTCGCGGGAATAAATAATTTATTTTCACGCGAATAGAAACCAATACTTTCGCGGGAATAAATTATTTATTTTCACGCGAATAGAAACCAATTCTTTCGCGGGAATAAATAATTTATTTTCACACGAATAGAAACCAATGCTTTCGCGGGAATAAATGATTTTATTTCCCGTGGATGAAAGTCAATGTTGTCGCGGGAATAAATACTTTATTTTCACGCGAATAGAAACCAATGCTTTCGCGGGAATAAATAATTTATTTTCACGCGAATAGAAACCAATGCTTTCGCGGGAATAAATGATTTTATTTCCCGCGGATGAAAGTCAATGTTGTCGCGGGAATTAATACTTTATTTTCACACGAATGGAAACCGTTGCTATTCGCGTGAAAATAAAGTATTTATTCCCGCGAAAGCAACGGTTTGTATTCGCGTGAAAACAAAGTATTTATTCCCGCGACAACATTTACTTTCATCCGCGGGAAATAAAATCATTTATTCCCGCGAAAGCATTGGTTTCTATTCGCGTGAAAATAAAATATTTATTCCCGCGAAAGCAACGGTTTCCATTCGCGGGAAAATAAAGTATTTATTCCCGCGAAGGCAACAGTTTGCATTCGTGTGAAAATAAAGTATTTATTCCCGCGAAAGAATTGGTTTCTATTCGCGTGAAAATAAATTATTTATTCCCGCGAAAGCATTGGTTTCTATTCGCGTGAAAATAAATTATTTATTCCCGCGAAAGCAACGGTTTCCATTCGCGTGAAAATAGCTTATTTATTCCCGCGAAAGCATTGGTTTGTATTCGCGTGAAAATAATTCATTTATTCCCGCGAAAGCATTGACTTTCCTTCGCGTGAACAAATGTTGATTCATAGAGATTGACACGAGATGGTGTTCATAGGGTACAACTTTAGCTATATAAGAGCCATCGTTTTCACACAGAAAGCATCCAGTTCTACAGCGACTAACAGAGGAGCAACATCTACTACAGCTATTAGGAGAGCAACAAGGTAAGAAGCACTAAAATAATTATTTGTTTTTAATTAATTGAAACATCTAGGTTTTTGAATCTTAGTTTTTAAAAACAATCTTTTAATAAAACAATAATTTCAGTATATTTACATCATTAAACTAAGTTCTTTTACTTTTTGCAGGTATGATGACATCACACTCCAAAGCACTTCCTAAGCTCCATATTGAACCAACCACAGCTACCAACAACACTAACGCTATTTCCACTACAACCATCATTTCCACCACCAATGGCATTCACATTGATGATAAAAGATCCAATCCTAACACCTTTAATGATACATCTTCTCGCTCAAACACCAATACTCATGCTGATATAGCAATGAAACATCATGTAGTTTCAGCTGCCTCTCCTTTGAGTCCCACACCGGACTACACATATCTGCATGAGAACAGTGAAGTCAAACGAACGGAGGATATCAAAAAACCGACAGTGACATTATCTCGAGCTTCAATTTCCTTTTTATTCAGCAACAGCAAGAATAATACCGTAAACAAACTTAGAGAGTTTGAATTGCTCGAGATGGCTGGAATAATGACAGGAGCTATGCAGAAAGGAATGTTGGAAATCGGAAATTTTGTGAGTTTGTTGGATTTACCAATTCCTACGATATTGGAGGTTTTCGATGTTAATTACGTTGAAGATTATGGTATATTGGACTATGAATATGTTTTAAAAAGCAATCATCGAATTCGAGTCAAGTCACTGATTGACAAAGAACTTACGGTGGAGCTACAGGAACTTGATCCCGGCTCTTCACAAATCCTAGTGTACATGGGAAAGCTAGAAGAAAATCAACCCGATCTGCGTATTGTAGGAGATAATCATCATCAAGGGCTAAAACAACGAGTTATAGCCAAAATCTTGAAAAAAAAATCTTTGAAACAGTTGCAAGCATACTTTGATATTATCACTTTCGATAATATTCCTGTCAACACTCTTCTGACATTCACTAGACTTTCAGTTTGGAAAAATTTGAAGTCGAAGCAGCGAAAACGAAAACAAGATACATCACCTTTACGTATCACTCACACTGTCACTTACAGATACATGATGAATGACGGATCTTTGATGACTGGGAAGATTGTTGTCCCTCCTGAGAACGTTTTGAAGATCAAAAATCATGAATGTGGTATGATCCACTATAAAAGTACGATGACAACTGAAAGCGGCACAAAGAAACACATTCTCACGATTCTGAGTGTTGAAGAAGCTTTGATGCTTCTATCTACTTCAAGTGAAAAAGAAGGAATAGCTTTCAGACTTTCTCTATTTGATGATGCTGAGCTGATGAAAAGTTATGATGATGATGTTGCTGCTGATGATGCTGCTGATGATGATGATGATGACGATGATAACATTGATGCTTATACTGATGAAGAAGATGATAATATGACGGATGATGACTCTGAAAACAAAAAAAATTGAGGAAAAAGATGAAGTTGTCGACAATGATAGTGAGAAAAGCAATGAAGATGACAATCACATTTCAAGCGAAGCTAGCAGGATTTCAATATCGGAAATTTAATTAAGGTATGTTAATCTTCACTAGTAATAAGTAACTACTAATAGCCGTATTTTTTCACCATAGTATAATGTAGTTGTTATAACGACATCTATGTATGCTTTTAGATAGAATACGTGTACAAGTGAATGACCGTCGGCTCGCCAAATCTATCAGCAACAACTCATGAACATTAAATTATATATTATTTGTATTGTGCAATAATTTGTATATATTTAGTGTAATAAAGTATTTTATTCATATTTAACATTAGTAATTTAGCCAATTTGTAAAACTTTCGGGGTTACAACTCTAAAATGTTACAAAATTTCAATGTTCCGACACAAAAATAAATATTTCAAGTTATCGTCTCATTTTTCAAAAATGTTAAGACAACTCCCATTTATAATTTCTAAACTTCGTTTTTGAAAAAATATGTAAAAGTTGTCGGCACATTGTGTCAAAATGGTAAGACAACTCCGCTTTTGCACACAAAAAATTGTGAAAAATGTTTTATAATTTGTTTGAGAAACCAAAACAGTAGAAGACTTTTTACAACCACAAGCATTATACTTTAGGTTTTACAGTTTTGTGAATTGGGTGTTGATAGTTTGTCACGATATGACATAATAATTAAGTAATTATAGTCTTTTTCATAACAATGCTATAGATTCAGTAATACAGATGTGAAATTTACTGTTTCATCACTTGGATGCAGTTTGAAGGTAGTTGATGTAATATTTATTTTGTAATATTATGCAAAGTAATACAGTAAGAATGAAGCGTATGGAGTTCTCAACCACAAAACAAATAAAAATAATGCATTAGGTAAACTAATGACAGAACAATTCTACATGAAGTGTATACATATGAATAAATTATTCATAAAAAACACAGACTATTGTCTGTATATATAATATATATAGAGAGTATTTATAAAAAAACATCCTATTAACTATATATTTTGTGGTAAGAAATTATAAAATAGGATAGTTGCATAAAACCTATTCCAGAGCCAGAGGCGTATTGAGTACCCCCGACCCCCCGAACAGTCGGGGGTACAACTCCCAACCCCCTAACGTTAGGGGGTCGAATTTGTCGGGTATTGTTTTGGTTTGCGGGGATTGGTTTTTCTTCTAATGATTGTTTGGAGTTATCTTAGCATTACAATATGAAACATAGACCTAGCCCAACTACATGCTTTTACTTTTTTGTGGATTGACATTGACCCACCCTTGTGATAAAACAATAAAGTTATCAAAAAACTAACAAGGCACATCATTGGCTCATGAACATATGGTTGACCAATCAAATAAATGAATATTCGTGCTTTTGGATAAAAGCTCTACCATAAAGAAATGTTTCTTTACATTATTAAACAACACGCAAAGAAAGCTGCTATGCAACAACTAACAACTGTCTGTATGTGGCTTGGTGGTTAAAATTATTATTACTACTACTGTAGCTATTATTGTAATTAATTATGATTGGATTTTCCCCCACTTTACTACTACTATTATTTATAACCATTTGATTGTTATTAATTAATTATTAGTATTATTATTATTATAATAATTATTATGATGATGATTATTATTATTTATAATAATTGTTATAAATAACAGTTAATAATAATTTGAAGCAGTCAAATTATATTATTATTATTTGTTATAATTATAATAATAATAAATAAAAATATTAATAATAACAATAATAAATAATAATCAAAATAATAAAACACATATATATAAATAATAAAATAATAGTAATTATTATTATCATCATCATTAATAAACTACAAAAATTAAAAAAAGAATAATGATCAGCTATTAAATAATAATATAGTATGACATTAACAAAACTCGACCCCCTAACATTCATGGTGAACCCCCTAACAGGCAACCCCCTAACAAATTCCTCCAACCCCCTAACAAAAAATTTTCCGCGCTTCGCGCGGTTATATTTTGTTAGGGGGTTGAATTTTTAACTCAAAACGCCCCTGTCCAGAGCCATGATAATAATAAAAAATATAGTGAAATAAAAATTTTAAAACTCACCTAAGAGTGCAGTTAATACAAGAGTTTCTTCTTGAGCAAAATCTGAATTTTTTTGCATTTTCTGTCTAATAGACGCTAATTTCAATTTAACACAATCATTAAAACCCTTTTTTTCAGTCCATCTTTTATATTCAAAATTAATTCAAGTGAAGTTATATCAATCTTTTGGCTTTGTTTTAAATCTACTTGAGTTTGTGGGTTATCTGTTGTATTAGATTCTAAAACACTGGTTTTTGGACTGCACTGTGAACTAGCAACAGAAATTAAGTCATTATTACTTTCTTCAGTTTCTGAAAAATCAGAATCTGAAGATATAAGTGCTCTCATTTTTTTACGCTGGGTTTTAAGTAAAAGCTTTCGATCTCCAGCAACCGGTTTTTTAGCTATTGCCAACCATTTACACCCTAATCCCTCAAAATCTAAATCGATGTTTCCAGAAAAATAACCTTCTATTGGATAGAGATATACTAACATAAAATTTTTGGGAAAAGTAATGTTCATAACTAACTCAGAATAATTTTTATTAATAAATAAAACAAAATTATCATAACTAGCAATATCAACAACAAAAAACATTTTAGTTTTCAAAATACAAGTATGTTGCTGGAGTTCTCTCAAAGTTGTATGTGATTTTCCGCATAAACAATAAAAAATAAACAAGTGAGCAAAAAAATGTCTTGAAAGAACTCGGCCAGGCTCATGCATCTTCCCTAATTTAAACTTCTTACCACAAAATATACACGAAATACTGTCTTTTTTTTCTTTCAGTGCTTCGCTCAGAGTCTTTGTACAATACGATATCAATAATAACGAAAGCACTGAAAGAAAATAGCTTGTGTTTTTGTTATCGATATCTACAAGCAAAATAAACAAATTCTCATTATATATATATATATAGATAACTGTCTTGAGTATGGTATATGTATATAAAGATAACGCATATCACTTACACTTGAAGCACTCCTCATCATCTTTTATCTCTCCATCTATAATACTTCTCCTTCTGTACTGCTCTAGCTGCAGGTTCTCTGCTTGAACTAAAATAGAAAATATGAATTTAATTATGTTAGTTTTTGAAAAATTTATTAAAATTGAATGAGTATGTAGTAAATAATATTTTTATCATACTTACATTCAAATGTGTGGCGATCATAGGAGAGAAATGATTCATCTTTCCCTACGTAGCATGCGCTTGCAATGAATCGTGTAGATGTTTTCTCTACAAAAATAACGTAGTAAATGTAGAGTCGTTATTATTTTACCTACAGAAAAATTTACATTTTTCATAATACAGAAAAATACTTACTCATAGCAATGTGCGTGGTAGGCTTGGTCTTTTTTGGCTTCTCCGTTTCCTTAAAACATTCTTCCAACCACCTCATTGTTTCATCATCGGTAGAGCTTAATAAAGCAATAAATCAAGATTGTGATTAATTAAAAACTCTATATAATACAGTTGAATAATAAAGTTTCAATAATATACTTACATGGCACTGAAATCTATTTCGTCTATATTTATCTCTAATGCATCATTTGAGGTTGTAGACCTACAAGTAATATATATATATATATACATTTGTAGAAATTTATAAATGTAACTGCAACAAAATTGTAAAAGATAGTATAAATAACTTACTCATTTGTTGTAGGGATATTGCTAGCCATTGTTGTTTTGCAGAGTAATACTTAGAATGAAGTATAAATGAAAACTGATACTGTTTAAAAAAATAGTTTCTCTTATATACAAAACATTGAAGTCATTTATCAAGATTAATTTGTAGACTGATTTTCTGATTATTACTATGATAAATGATATTGTTTTTTAAAAAAGTGGAAGACGATTAGGAAGTTGGTTAAAAAAATAGGAAGATAGAGATTAAATAGTTTAATAAGCTTAACCACCACAAACACCCCTGTAAACTGTCTTTCCATCTAGCTAAAATTTTTGAATGTAGAGCGTTGGATAAACAAATTTTACAACCTCTTTTAAATATAACTAGCTAGGATGAAACTTACATTTCATTTGAATGACAACTCACATCCTTCAAACATATTTTTATAGCAACAATTTTCATATAGACACATCAACAGCAAAACAATGATGCGGTGTAGTTCCATCTTTATATCATCAGACAGTAAATTAATATGTGAGAGCTTCAATTATAGTTTACACCATTAAGTATGAGTTCGGAATGTAATAAAATACTTTACAGGTACTGATAGCATTTAATAACTAGACTAAAATGTTTTCTCTGTAGAGAAAATAAAAGCCATACAGATGCACGGTTCAACGAAAAAAAAATTATTCAAATTCGACTTACGGTTCAAAAGTTATGGAGCAAAATGCATTTTTTGAGGAGTTATCCTCTCGGTATCTGATTGAAAACTCAGTGATTAATGAAATTACATGATGCAAAGAAACTTGGCAGCTTTCCAAATAAGCAGCTCATGGCTTGAGTACTTATGATTGCATCCAGTTGTTTTTACACGACCTATTTCCCTTGTCAAGGTGGAAACTGGTTTATTTTGGGAGTTACCCTCTCAACAAAACTTGAAAGTTTTTAGGCATTTATTATAGTGACAGAACATAACGTTTAGATGAGACAAGCTGCGCAATTTGATGATATATGCGCATATAACTTAGGAGTTGTCCTCTCTGTAGAATTTTTAACATCAATAAATACAAACAACCCAATTCTGCTCTTATATTACTACTGTTCATTCATTACTTTTTGCGGAATGTTAGTCGATGTGACTGAATGGAAGTTTTTTCCAAGATTGGTTATGATCAATGTAACAATCAATAAAAACTGGTATTGCTTTGAGTTTTAATGGAACAGCGTGTTGCGGTGTGAAACCATTGTATGCGGCATTATTGGCTGTAAGACATGCACACATTGCTTTGATTAAAAAAAGTTTTAGTGAGTTGCGACAAACGATTCAAAAGTTAAAGAGCAATGTAAGTCTTTTGTTTGGAGTTGTCTTCTCCGAGGTGGCAGGCAACTCTCTAAATGGTCTGTCATAGTACCCATGCACTTGGCAACATTCCAAGTAAGTTACTCAATGCTAATGCCCTATTCGTTTGAGCAGACTATGACGTTGTGTCATGACGCAGCTCACTTCATAACGTCCTTGATCAAACTGCAGTTCACTCAACAACGTCGTGTCATGACATAACATCGTAATAGGCCCCTCCTGTGGGAAAACATGCCATATCTACTTGTATATCCACAGTTTAGATTGGAATTTCTTCCAGCAGACTATGACGTTGTGTCATGACGCGACGTTGTTGATCAAACTGCAGTTCACTCAACAACGTTGTGTCATGACATAACGTCCTAATAGGCCCCTCCTGTGAGAAAACACGCCATATCTACTTGTATTTCCACAGTTTAGATTGGAATTTCTTCCAGCAAAAAAGTTCAAATTTGCTCAAAATCATTAAAAATTGCCTCTCCTTGAAAAAATTGTGAACTTACTATTGAAAACTTTTGATGCCTGTGTACATCTACCATAGCTGCACACCCTCACATAAAAATCATGCAGTTTGGATGAACAATGACAGAGCTATTTAGCATTTATTGAACAAAAATGGCTGTTGAAGAGGCTTGCGGAAAATGGAATAGCTGTGACACCGTGACTTTTTTAACTTGAAAAAAAATATTTCGTTAATCTCCAGATGTACCCCTACATAACCAACTGTTTTTTAGAGAGTTCTAATCAGCGAATCTGTAGTTATAGAAGAAGACAGAAACTGAAATCTAGTGGTTAGAATGCGGCGAAAGAAAAATAATAACTAGAAAAGATTATTTTTTCTGTAGAAAAATTAAAAGCCATACAGATGCTCAGTCTGACGAAAAAAAAATGATCCATTTTCGACTTACGGTTAGAAAGTTATGGAGAAAAATGCAATTTTTGAGGAGTTATCCTCTCGGTATCTGATGTAAAACGCAGCTATTAATGAAGTTACATGATGCAAAACAATTTGGCAGCTTTCCAAGTAAACAGCTCATGGTTTGAATGATTATGAATGCATCCAGTTGTTTTTACACGACTAACTTCCCTTGTCAAGACGGAAACTGGTTTATTTTAGGAGTTACCCTCTCAACAAAACTTTCAAAGTTTCAGGCAGTTACTATAGTGATAGAACATAATATTTTGATGAGAGAAGCTGCGCAATTTGATGATATATTTACATGCAACCTAAGAGTTGTCCTCTCTGTAGAATGTTTAACATTCAAAAACATAAACAACCCTGTTCTGCTCATATATTACTACTGTTCATTATTTTTTCGGAATGTTAGTCAATGTGACTTAATCAATGTGTCTTCCAAGATCGGTTACGATCAACGTAAGAACCAATAAAAACTGGTATTTCTTTGAGTTTAAATGGAAGAGCGTGTTGTGGTGTGAAACCATTGTATGCGGCATTATTGGCTGTAAAACATGCACACATGGCTTTGATTAAAAAAAGTTTTAGTGACTTGCGACAAACGGTCCAAAAGTTAAAGAGCAATATAAGTGTTTTGTTCGGAGTTATCTTTTCCGAGATGGCAGGCAACTCTCTAAATGGTATGTCAAAGTACTCATGCACTTGGCAACATTCCAAGTAGGTTACTCAATGTTCATGGCTCTATTCGTTTGAGCAGACTGTGACGTTGTGTCATTACACAGCTCACTTCACAACGACGTTGATCAAACTGCTGCTTGCTTAAAGACGTCGTGTCATGACTTAAAGTCCTAATAGGCCTCTCCTGTGAGAAAACCTGCCATATCTACTTGTATTCCAACAGTTTATATTGGAATTTCTTCCAGCAGACTATGACGGTGTGTCATGACGCGAAGTCCTTGATCAAACTGCAGTTCACTCAACAACGTTGTGTCATGACATAACGTCCTAATAGGCCCCTTCTGTGAGAAAACACGCCATATCTGCTTGTATTTCCACAGTTTAGATTGGAATTTCTTCCAGCAAAAAAGTTCAAATTTTCTCAAAATCATTAAAAATTGCCTCTCCTTGAAAAATTTGTAAACTTACTATTGAAAACTTTTGATGCCTGTGTACATCTACCATAGCTGCACACCCTCACATAAAAATCATGCAGTTTTGATGAAAAGTGACAGAGCTATTTAGCATTTATTGAACAAAAATGGCTGTTGAAGAGGCTTGCGGAAAGTGGAATAGCTGTGACACCGTGACTTTCTTAACTCGAGAAAAATACTTTCATAAAATTTCAGATGTGTCCCTACGTAACCAACTATTTTTTAGAGAGTTCCGATCAGCGAATCTGTAGTTATAGAAGAAGAAAGTTCGCGAAAGAAAAATAATAATAATAATAACTAGACTAAAATGTTTTCTCTGTAGAGAAAATAAAAGCCATACAGATGCACGGTTCAACGAAAAAAAATTTGTTCAAATTCGACTTACAGTTCAAAAGTTATGGAGAAAAATGCATATTTTAAGGAGTTATCCTCTCGGTATCTGATTTAAAACGCAGCTATTGATGAAATTACATGATTCAAAGAAACTTGGCAGCTTTCCAAGTAAGCAGCTCATGGCTTGAGTACTTATGATTGCATCAAGTTGTCTTTATACGACTAACTTCCCTTGTCAAGACGGAAACTGGTTCATTTTAGGAGTTACCCTCTCAACAAAACTTTCAAAGTTTTTAGGCAGTTACTATAGTGGCAGAACATAACATTTAGATGAGACAAGCTGCGCAATTTGATGATATACGTACATATAACTTAGGAGTTGTCCTCTCTGTAGAATGTTTAACATTCAAAAACATAAACAACCCTGTTCTGCTCATATATTACTACTGTTCATTCATTACTTTTTGCGGAATGTTAGTCGATGTGACTGAATCAATGTGTCTTCCAAGATCGGTTATGATCAACGTAAGAACCAATAAAAACTGGTATTGCTTTGAGTTTTCATGGAAGAGCGTGTAGTGGTGTGAAACCATTGTATGCGGCATTATTGGCTGTAAAACATGCACACATGGCTTTGATTAAAAAAAGTTTTAGTGACTTGCGACAAACGGTTCAAAAGTTAAAGAGCAATATAAGTGTTTCGTTCGGAGTTGTCTTCTCCGAGGTGGCAGGCAACTCTCTAAATGGTCTGTCAAAGTACACATGCACTTGGCAACATTCCAAGTAGGTTACTCAATGCTCATGGCTCTATTCAATTGAGCAGACTATGACGTTGTGTCATTACACAGCTCACTTCACAACGACGTTAATCAAACTGCTGCTTGCTTAAAGACGTCGTGTCATGACTTAAAGTCCTAATAGGCCTCTCCTGTGAGAAAACCTGCCATATCTACTTGTATTCCAACAGTTTATATTGGAGTTTCTTACAGCAGACTATGACGTTGGGTCATGACGCGACGTTGTTGATCAAACTGCAGTTCACTCAACAACGTCGTGTCATGACATAACGTCCTAATAGGCCCCTCCTGTGAGAAAACACGCCATATCTGCTTGTATTTCCACAGTTTAGATTGGAATTTCTTCCAGCAAAAAAGTTCAAATTTTCTCAAAATCATTAAAAATTGCCTCTCCTTGAAAAACTTGTAAACTTACTATTGAAAACTTTCGATGCCTGTGTACATCTACCATAGCTGCACACCCTCACATAAAAATCATGCAGTTTTGATGAAAAGTGAGAGAGCTATTTAGCATTTATTGAACAAAAATGGCTGTTGAAGAGGCTTGCGGAAAGTGGAATAGCTGTGACACCGTGACTTTCTTAACTCGAGAAAAATATTTTCATAAAATTTCAGATGTGTCCCTACGTAACCAACTATTTTTTAGAGAGTTCCGATCAGCGAATCTGTAGTTATAGAAGAAGAAAGTTCGCGAAAGAAAAATAATAATAATAATAATAACTAGAAAAGATTATTTTTTCTGTAGAAAAATTAAAAGCCATACAGATGCTCAGTCTGACGAAAAAAAAATGATCCATTTTCGACTTACGGTTCGAAAGTTATGGAGAAAAATGCGATTTTTTGAGGAGTTATCCTCTCGGTATCTGATGGAAAACGCAGCTATTAACGAAATTACATGATGCAAAACAATTTGGCAGCTTTCCAAGTAAACAGCTCATGGTTTGAATGATTATGAACGCATCCAGTTGTTTTTACACGACTAACTTCCCTTGTCAAGACGGAAACTGGTTTATTTTAGGAGTTACCCTCTCAACAAAACTTTCAAAGTTTCAGGCAGTTACTATAGTGACAGAACATAATATTTTGATGAGAGAAGCTGCGCAATTTGATGATATATTTACATGCAACCTAAGAGTTGTCCTCTCTGTAGAATGTTTAACATTCAAAAACATAAACAACCCTGTTCTGCTCATATATTACTACTGTTCATTATTTTTTCGGAATGTTAGTCAATGTGACTTAATCAATGTGTCTTCCAAGATCGGTTACGATCAACGTAACAACTAATAAAAACTGGTATTTCTTTGAGTTTAAATGGAAGAGCGTGTTGTGGTGTGAAACCATTGTATGCGGCATTATTGGC
Organism: Cryptosula pallasiana; assembly: GCA_945261195.1. Taxonomy (NCBI): domain Eukaryota; kingdom Metazoa; phylum Bryozoa; class Gymnolaemata; order Cheilostomatida; family Cryptosulidae; genus Cryptosula; species Cryptosula pallasiana. The sequence goes on from OX183130.1 coordinate 22,305,894, forward strand.
TGTAAAACATGCACACATGGCTTTGATTAAAAAAAGTTTTAGTGACTTGCGACAAACGGTTCAAAAGTTAAAGAGTAATATAAGTATTTTGTTCGGAGTTATCTTCTCCGAGATGGCTGGCAACTCTCTAAATGGTATGTCAAAGTACTCATGCACTTGGCAACATTCCAAGTAGGTTACTCAATGCTCATGGCTCTATTCGTTTGAGCAGACTATGACGTTGTGTCATTACACAGCTCACTTCACAACGACGTCGATCAAACTGCAGTTCACTCAACAACGTTGTGTCATGACATAACGTCCTAATAGGCCCCTCCTGTGAGAAAACCTGCCATATCTACTTGTATTCCAACAGTTTATATTGGAATTTCTTACAGCAGACTATGACATTGTGTCATGACGCGACGTTGTTGATCAAACTGCAGTTCACTCAACAACGTCGTGTCATGGCATAACGTCCTAATAGGCCCCTCCTGTGAGAAAACACGCCATATCTGCTTGTATTTCCACAGTTTAGATTGGAATTTCTTCCAGCAAAAAAGTTCAAATTTTCTCAAAATCATTAAAAATTGCCTCTCCTTGAAAAACTTGTAAACTTACTATTGAAAACTGTTGATGCCTGTGTACATATACCATAGCTGCACACCCCCATATAAAAATCATGCAGTTTTGATGAAGAGTGACAGAGCTATGTAGCATTTATTGAACAAAAATAGCTGTTGAAGAGGCTTGCGGAAAGTGGAATAGCTGTGACACCGTTACTTTCTTAACTCGAGAAAAATACTTTCATAAAATTTCAGATGTGTCCCTACGTAACCAACTATTTTTTAGAGAGTTCTGATCAGCCAATCTGTAGTTATAGAAGAAGAAAGTTCGCGAAAAAAAAAATAATAATAATAATAACTAGACTAAAATGTTTTCTCTGTAGAGAAAATAAAAGCCATACAGATGCTCAGTCTAACGAAAAAAGAATGATCCATTCTCAACTTACGGTTCGAAAGTTATGGAGAAAAATGCGATTTTTGAGGAGTTATCCTCTCGGTATCTGATGGAAAACGCAGCTATTAATGAAATTACATGATGCAAAACAATTTGGCAGCTTTCCAAGTAATCAGCTCATGGTTTGAATGATTATGAACGCATCCAGTTGTTTTTACAAGACTAACTTCCCTTGTCAAGACAGAAACTGGTTTATTTTAGGAGTTACCCTCTCAACAAAACTTTCAAAGTTTCAGGCAGTTACTATAGTGACAGAACATAATATTTTGATGAGAGAAGCTGCGCAATTTGATGATATATTTACATGCAACCTAAGAGTTGTCCTCTCTGTAGAATGTTTAACATTCAAAAACATAAACAACCCTGTTCTGCTCATATATTACTACTGTTCATTATTTTTTCGGAATGTTAGTCAATGTGACTTAATCAATGTGTCTTCCAAGATCGGTTATGATCAACGTAAGAACCAATAAAAACTGGTATTTCTTTGAGTTTAAATGGAAGAGCGTGTTGTGGTGTGAAACCATTGTATGCGGCATTATTGGCTGTAAAACATGCACACATGGCTTTGATTAAAAAAAGTTTTAGTGACTTGCGACAAACGGTTCAAAAGTTGAAGAGCAATATAAGTGTTTTGTTCGGAGTTATCTTCTCCGAGATGGCAGGCAACTCTCTAAATGGTATGTCAAAGTACTCATGCACTTGGCAACATTCCAAGTAGGTTACTCAATGCTCATGGCTCTATTCGTTTGAGCAGACTATGACGTTGTGTCATTACACAGCTCACTTCACAACGACGTTGATCAAACTGCTGCTTGCTTAAAGACGTCGTGTCATGACTTAAAGTCCTAATAGGCCTCTCCTGTGAGAAAACCTGCCATATCTACTTGTATTCCAACAGTTTATATTGGAATTTCTTCCAGCAGACTATGACGGTGTGTCATGACGCAACGTCCTTGATCAAACCGCAGTTCACTCAACAACGTTGTGTCATGACATAACGTCCTAATAGGCCCCTCCTGTGAGAAAACACGCCATATCTACCTGTAATTTCAACAGTTTAAATTGGAATTTCTTCCAGCAAAAAAGTTCAAATTTTCCCAAAATCATTCAAAACTGCCTCTCCTTGAAAAACTTGTAAACTTACTATTGAAAACTGTTGATGCCTGTGTACATCTACCATAGCTGCACACCCCCATATAAAAATCATGCAGTTTTGATGAAAAGTGACAGAGCTATTTAGCATTTATTGAACAAAAATAGCTGTTGAAGAGGCTTGCGGAAAGTGGAATAGCTGTGACACCGTTACTTTCTTAACTCGAGAAAAATACTTTCATAAAATTTCAGATGTGTCCCTACGTAACCAATTATTTTTTAGAGAGTTCCGATCAGCGAATCTGTAGTTATAGAAGAAGAAAGTTCGCGAAAGAAAAATAATAATAATAATAATAATAATAATAATAATAATAATAATAATAATAATAAAACCTACTAAAACAATAGCCATACAGATTATATCTGTATGGCTAATAATAATAATAATAAAACCTACTAAAACAATAGCCATACAGATTATATCTGTATGGCTAATAATAAAACCTACTAAAACAATAGCCATACAGATTATATCTGTATGGCTTTTTTTTCGTTGAATTGTGCATCTGTATGGCTTTTATTTTCTCTACAGAGAAAACATTTCAGTCTAGTTAGCCATACAGATATAATCTGTATGGCTAACTAGACTGAAATGTTTTCTCTGTAGAGAAAATAAAAGCCATACAGATGCACAATTCAACGAAAAAAAAATTGTTCAAGTTTGACTTACGGTTCAAAAGTTATGAAGCAAAATGCATTTTTTGAGGAGTTATCCTCTCGGTATCTGATTGAAAACGCAGCTTTTAATGAAATTACATGATGCAAAGTAATTTGGCAGCTTTCCAAGTAAGCAGCTCATGGCTTGAGTACTTATGATTGCATCAAGTTGTTTTTATTTGACTAACTTCCCTTGTCAAGACGGAAACTGGTTCATTTTAGGAGTTACCCTCTCAACAAAACTTTCAAAGTTTTTAGGCAGTTACTATAGTGGCAGAACATAACATTTAGATGAGACAAGCTGCGCAATTTGATGATATACGTACATATAACTTAGGAGTTGTCCTCTCTGTAGAATGTTTAACATTCAAAAACATAAACAACCCTGTTCTGCTCATATATTACTACTGTTCATTCATTACTTTTTGCGGAATGTTAGTCGATGTGACTGAATCAATGTGTCTTCCAAGATCGGTTATGATCAACGTAAGAACCAATAAAAACTGGTATTTCTTTGAGTTTAAATGGAAGAGCGTGTTGTGGTGTGAAACCATTATATGCGGCATTATTGGCTGTAAAACATGCACACATGGCTTTGATTAAAAAAAGTTTTAGTGACTTGCGACAAACGGTTCAAAAGTTAAAGAGCAATATAAGTGTTTCGTTCGGAGTTATCTTCTCCGAGATGGCAGGCAACTCTCTAAATGGTATGTCAAAGTACTCATGCACTTGGCAACATTCCAAGTAGGTTACTCAATGCTCATGGCTCTATTCGTTTGAGCAGACTATGACGTTGTGTCATTACACAGCTCACTTCACAACGACGTTGATCAAACTGCTGCTTGCTTAAAGACGTCGTGTCATGACTTAAAGTCCTAATAGGCCTCTCCTGTGAGAAAACCTGCCATATCTACTTGTATTCCAACAAGTTATATTGGACTTTCTTACAGCAGACTATGACGTTGTGTCATGACGCAACGTTGTTGATCAAACTGCAGTTCACTCAACAACGTCGTGTCATGACATAACGTCCTAATAGGCCCCTCCTGTGAGAAAACACGCCATATCTGCTTGTATTTCCACAGTTTAGATTGGAATTTCTTCCAGCAAAAAAGTTCAAATTTTCTCAAAATCATTAAAAATTGCCTCTCCTTGAAAAACTTGTAAACTTACTATTGAAAACATTTGATGCCTGTGTACATCTACCATAGCTGCACACCCTCACATAAAAATCATGCAGTTTTGATGAAAAGTGACAGAGCTATTTAGCATTTATTGAACAAAAATGGCTGTTGAAGAGGCTTGCGGAAAGTGGAATAGCTGTGACACCGTGACTTTCTTAACTCGAGAAAAATACTTTCATAAAATTTCAGATGTGTCCCTACATAACCAACTGTTTTTTAGAGAGTTCCGATCAGCGAATCTGTAGTTATAGAAGAAGAAAGTTCGCGAAAGAAAAATAATAATAATAATAATAATAACTAGAAAAGATTATTTTTTCTGTAGAAAAATTAAAAGCCATACAGATGCTCAGTCTGACGAAAAAAAAATGATCCATTTTCGACTTACGGTTCGAAAGTTATGGAGAAAAATGCAATTTTTGAGGAGTTATCCTCTCGGTATCTGATGGAAAACGCAGCTAGTAATGAAATTACATGATGCAAAACAATTTGGCAGCTTTCCAAATAAGCAGCTCATGGCTTGAGTACTTATGATTGCATCCAGTTGTTTTTACACGACCTATTTCCCTTGTCAAGGTGGAAACTGGTTTATTTTGGGAGTTACCCTCTCAACAAAACTTGAAAGTTTTTAGGCATTTATTATAGTGACAGAACATAACGTTTAGATGAGACAAGCTGCGCAATTTGATGATATATGCGCATATAACTTAGGAGTTGTCCTCTCTGTAGAATTTTTAACATCAATAAATACAAACAACCCAATTCTGCTCTTATATTACTACTGTTCATTCATTACTTTTTGCGGAATGTTAGTCGATGTGACTGAATGGAAGTTTTTTCCAAGATTGGTTATGATCAATGTAACAATCAATAAAAACTGGTATTGCTTTGAGTTTTAATGGAACAGCGTGTTGCGGTGTGAAACCATTGTATGCGGCATTATTGGCTGTAAGACATGCACACATTGCTTTGATTAAAAAAAGTTTTAGTGAGTTGCGACAAACGATTCAAAAGTTAAAGAGCAATGTAAGTCTTTTGTTTGGAGTTGTCTTCTCCGAGGTGGCAGGCAACTCTCTAAATGGTCTGTCATAGTACCCATGCACTTGGCAACATTCCAAGTAAGTTACTCAATGCTAATGCCCTATTCGTTTGAGCAGACTATGACGTTGTGTCATGACGCAGCTCACTTCATAACGTCCTTGATCAAACTGCAGTTCACTCAACAACGTCGTGTCATGACATAACATCGTAATAGGCCCCTCCTGTGGGAAAACATGCCATATCTACTTGTATATCCACAGTTTAGATTGGAATTTCTTCCAGCAGACTATGACGTTGTGTCATGACGCGACGTTGTTGATCAAACTGCAGTTCACTCAACAACGTTGTGTCATGACATAACGTCCTAATAGGCCCCTCCTGTGAGAAAACACGCCATATCTACTTGTATTTCCACAGTTTAGATTGGAATTTCTTCCAGCAAAAAAGTTCAAATTTGCTCAAAATCATTAAAAATTGCCTCTCCTTGAAAAAATTGTGAACTTACTATTGAAAACTTTTGATGCCTGTGTACATCTACCATAGCTGCACACCCTCACATAAAAATCATGCAGTTTGGATGAACAATGACAGAGCTATTTAGCATTTATTGAACAAAAATGGCTGTTGAAGAGGCTTGCGGAAAATGGAATAGCTGTGACACCGTGACTTTTTTAACTTGAAAAAAAATATTTCGTTAATCTCCAGATGTACCCCTACATAACCAACTGTTTTTTAGAGAGTTCTAATCAGCGAATCTGTAGTTATAGAAGAAGACAGAAACTGAAATCTAGTGGTTAGAATGCGGCGAAAGAAAAATAATAACTAGAAAAGATTATTTTTTCTGTAGAAAAATTAAAAGCCATACAGATGCTCAGTCTGACGAAAAAAAAATGATCCATTTTCGACTTACGGTTAGAAAGTTATGGAGAAAAATGCAATTTTTGAGGAGTTATCCTCTCGGTATCTGATGTAAAACGCAGCTATTAATGAAGTTACATGATGCAAAACAATTTGGCAGCTTTCCAAGTAAACAGCTCATGGTTTGAATGATTATGAATGCATCCAGTTGTTTTTACACGACTAACTTCCCTTGTCAAGACGGAAACTGGTTTATTTTAGGAGTTACCCTCTCAACAAAACTTTCAAAGTTTCAGGCAGTTACTATAGTGATAGAACATAATATTTTGATGAGAGAAGCTGCGCAATTTGATGATATATTTACATGCAACCTAAGAGTTGTCCTCTCTGTAGAATGTTTAACATTCAAAAACATAAACAACCCTGTTCTGCTCATATATTACTACTGTTCATTATTTTTTCGGAATGTTAGTCAATGTGACTTAATCAATGTGTCTTCCAAGATCGGTTATGATCAACGTAAGAACCAATAAAAACTGGTATTTCTTTGAGTTTAAATGGAAGAGCGTGTTGTGGTGTGAAACCATTGTATGCGGCATTATTGGCTGTAAAACATGCACACATGGCTTTGATTAAAAAAAGTTTTAGTGACTTGCGACAAACGGTCCAAAAGTTAAAGAGCAATATAAGTGTTTTGTTCGGAGTTATCTTTTCCGAGATGGCAGGCAACTCTCTAAATGGTATGTCAAAGTACTCATGCACTTGGCAACATTCCAAGTAGGTTACTCAATGTTCATGGCTCTATTCGTTTGAGCAGACTATGACGTTGTGTCATTACACAGCTCACTTCACAACGACGTTGATCAAACTGCTGCTTGCTTAAAGACGTCGTGTCATGACTTAAAGTCCTAATAGGCCTCTCCTGTGAGAAAACCTGCCATATCTACTTGTATTCCAACAGTTTATATTGGAATTTCTTCCAGCAGACTATGACGGTGTGTCATGACGCGAAGTCCTTGATCAAACTGCAGTTCACTCAACAACGTTGTGTCATGACATAACGTCCTAATAGGCCCCTTCTGTGAGAAAACACGCCATATCTGCTTGTATTTCCACAGTTTAGATTGGAATTTCTTCCAGCAAAAAAGTTCAAATTTTCTCAAAATCATTAAAAATTGCCTCTCCTTGAAAAACTTGTAAACTTACTATTGAAAACTTTTGATGCCTGTGTACATCTACCATAGCTGCACACCCTCACATAAAAATCATGCAGTTTTGATGAAAAGTGACAGAGCTATTTAGCATTTATTGAACAAAAATGGCTGTTGAAGAGGCTTGCGGAAAGTGGAATAGCTGTGACACCGTGACTTTCTTAACTCGAGAAAAATACTTTCATAAAATTTCAGATGTGTCCCTACGTAACCAACTATTTTTTAGAGAGTTCCGATCAGCGAATCTGTAGTTATAGAAGAAGAAAGTTCGCGAAAGAAAAATAATAATAATAATAACTAGACTAAAATGTTTTCTCTGTAGAGAAAATAAAAGCCATACAGATGCACGGTTCAACGAAAAAAAATTTGTTCAAATTCGACTTACAGTTCAAAAGTTATGGAGAAAAATGCATATTTTAAGGAGTTATCCTCTCGGTATCTGATTTAAAACGCAGCTATTGATGAAATTACATGATTCAAAGAAACTTGGCAGCTTTCCAAGTAAGCAGCTCATGGCTTGAGTACTTATGATTGCATCAAGTTGTCTTTATACGACTAACTTCCCTTGTCAAGACGGAAACTGGTTCATTTTAGGAGTTACCCTCTCAACAAAACTTTCAAAGTTTTTAGGCAGTTACTATAGTGGCAGAACATAACATTTAGATGAGACAAGCTGCGCAATTTGATGATATACGTACATATAACTTAGGAGTTGTCCTCTCTGTAGAATGTTTAACATTCAAAAACATAAACAACCCTGTTCTGCTCATATATTACTACTGTTCATTCATTACTTTTTGCGGAATGTTAGTCGATGTGACTGAATCAATGTGTCTTCCAAGATCGGTTATGATCAACGTAAGAACCAATAAAAACTGGTATTGCTTTGAGTTTTCATGGAAGAGCGTGTAGTGGTGTGAAACCATTGTATGCGGCATTATTGGCTGTAAAACATGCACACATGGCTTTGATTAAAAAAAGTTTTAGTGACTTGCGACAAACGGTTCAAAAGTTAAAGAGCAATATAAGTGTTTCGTTCGGAGTTGTCTTCTCCGAGGTGGCAGGCAACTCTCTAAATGGTCTGTCAAAGTACACATGCACTTGGCAACATTCCAAGTAGGTTACTCAATGCTCATGGCTCTATTCAATTGAGCAGACTATGACGTTGTGTCATTACACAGCTCACTTCACAACGACGTTAATCAAACTGCTGCTTGCTTAAAGACGTCGTGTCATGACTTAAAGTCCTAATAGGCCTCTCCTGTGAGAAAACCTGCCATATCTACTTGTATTCCAACAGTTTATATTGGAGTTTCTTACAGCAGACTATGACGTTGGGTCATGACGCGACGTTGTTGATCAAACTGCAGTTCACTCAACAACGTCGTGTCATGACATAACGTCCTAATAGGCCCCTCCTGTGAGAAAACACGCCATATCTGCTTGTATTTCCACAGTTTAGATTGGAATTTCTTCCAGCAAAAAAGTTCAAATTTTCTCAAAATCATTAAAAATTGCCTCTCCTTGAAAAACTTGTAAACTTACTATTGAAAACTTTTGATGCCTGTGTACATCTACCATAGCTGCACACCCTCACATAAAAATCATGCAGTTTTGATGAAAAGTGACAGAGCTATTTAGCATTTATTGAACAAAAATGGCTGTTGAAGAGGCTTGCGGAAAGTGGAATAGCTGTGACACCGTGACTTTCTTAACTCGAGAAAAATACTTTCATAAAATTTCAGATGTGTCCCTACGTAACCAACTATTTTTTAGAGAGTTCCGATCAGCGAATCTGTAGTTATAGAAGAAGAAAGTTCGCGAAAGAAAAATAATAATAATAATAATAATAACTAGAAAAGATTATTTTTTCTGTAGAAAAATTAAAAGCCATACAGATGCTCAGTCTGACGAAAAAAAAATGATCCATTTTCGACTTACGGTTCGAAAGTTATGGAGAAAAATGCAATTTTTGAGGAGTTATCCTCTCGGTATCTGATGGAAAATGCAGCTAGTAATGAAATTACATGATGCAAAACAATTTGGCAGCTTTCCAAGTAAGCAGCTCATGGTTTAAATGATTATGAACGCATCCAGTTGTTTTTACACGACTAACTTTCCTTGTCAAGACGGAAACTGGTTTATTTTTGGAGTTACCCTCTCAACAAAACTTTCCAAGTTTTTAAGCAGTTACTATAGTGACAGAACATAACATTTAGATGAGACAAGCTGCGCAATTTGATGATATATGTACATGTAACTTAGGAGTTGTCCTCTCTGTATAATGCTTAACATCAATACACACAAACAACACTGTTCTGCTCATATATTACTACTGTTCATTATTTTTTCGGAATGTTAGTCAATGTGACTGAATCAATGTGTGTTCTAAGATCTGTTATGATTGACGTAAGAACCAACCAAAAAACTGGTATTTCTTTGAGTTTTAATGGAACAGCGTGTTGTGGTGTGAAACCATTGTATGCGGCATTATTGGCTGTAAAACATGCACATTTGGCTTTGATTAAAAAAAGTTTTAGTGACTTGCGACAAACAGTTCAAAAGTTAAAGAGCAATATAAGGGTTTTGTTCGGAGTTGTCTTCTCCGAGTTGGCAGGCAACTCTCTAAATGGTACGTCAAAGTACGCATGCACTTGGCAACATTCCAAGCAAGCTAGTTAATGCTAATGCCTCTATTCACTTGAACTAACTATGACGTTGTGTCATTACGCAGCTCAGTTCATAACGTTGTTGATCCAACTGCACTTGGCAACATTCCAAGCAAGTTACTCAACGCTAATGCCTCTATTCGTTTGAGCAGACTATAACGTCGTGTCATGACTTAAAGTCCTAATAGGCCTCTCCTGTGAGAAAACCTGCCATATCTACTTGTATTCCAACAGTTTATATTGGAATTTCTTTCAGCAGACTATGATGTTGTGTCATGACGCGACGTTGTTGATCAAACTGCAGTTCACTCAACAACGTCGTGTCATGACATAACGTCCTAATAGGCCCCTCCTGTGAGAAAACACGCCATATCTGCTTGTATTTCCACAGTTTAGATTGGAATTTCTTCCAGCAAAAAAGTTCCAATTTTCTCAAAAACATTAAAAATTGCCTCTCCTTGAAAAACTTGTAAACTTACTATTGAAAACTTTTGATGCCTGTGTACATCTACCATAGTTGCACACCCTCATATAAAAATCATGCAGTTTTGATGAAAAGTGACAGAGCTATTTAGCATTTATTGAACAAAAACGGCTGTTGAAGAGGCTTGCGGAAAGTGGAATAGCTGTGACATGGTGACTTTCGCAACTTGAAAAAAAATACTTCGTTAATCTCGAGATGTGCACCTACGTAACCAACTAATATTTAGAGAGTTCTGATCAGCGAATCTGTAGTTATAGAAGAAGAAACTTCGCAAAAGAAAAATAATAATAATAACTAGAAAAGATTATTTTTTCTGTAGAAAAATTAAAAGCCATACAGATGCTCAGTCTAACGAAAAAAGAATGATCCATTTTCGACTTACGGTTCGAAAGTTATGGAGAAAAATTTGATTTTTGAGGAGTTATCCTCTCGATATCTGATGGAAAACGCAGCTATTAATGAAATTACATGATGCAAAACAATTTGGCAGCTTTCCAAGTAAACAGCTCATGGTTTTGAATGATTACGAACGCATCCAGTTGTTTTTACACGACTAACTTCCCTTGTCAAGACGGAAACTGGTTTATTTTAGGAGTTACCCTCTCAACAAAACTTTCAAAGTTTCAGGCAGTTACTATAGTGACAGAACATAATATTTTGATGAGAGAAGCTGCGCAATTTGATGATATATTTACATGCAACCTAAGAGTTGTCCTCTCTGTAGAATGTTTAACATTCAAAAACGTAAACAACCCTGTTCTGCTCATATATTACTACTGTTCATTATTTTTTCGGAATGTTAGTCGATGTGACTGAATTGAAGTTTTTTCCAAGATTGGTTATGATCAACGTAACAATCAATAAAAACTGGTATTGCTTTGAGTTTTAATGGAACAGCGTGTTGTGGTGTGAAACCATTGTATGCGGCATTATTGGCTGTAAGGCATGCACACATGGCTTTGATTAAAAAAAGTTTTAATGAGTTGCGACAAACGGTTCAAAAGTTAAAGAGCAATGTAAGTCTTTTGTTTGGAGTTGTCTTGTCCGAGGTGGCAGGCAACTCTCTAAATGGTCTGTCATAGTACCCATGCACTTGGCAACATTCCAAGTAAGTTACTCAATGCTAATGACCTATTCGTTTGAGCAGACTATGACGTTGTGTCATGACGCAGCTCACTTCATAACTTCTTTGATCAAACTGCAGTTCACTCAACAACGTCGTGTCATGACATAACGTCGTAATAGGCCCTTCCTGTGACAAAACATGCCATATCTACTTGTATTCCACCAGTTTATATTGGAATTTCTTCCAGCAGACTATGACGTTGTGTCATGACACGACGTCTTTGATCAAACTGCAGTTCACTCAACAACGTCGTGTCATGACATAACGTCCTAATAGGCCCCTCCTGTGAGAAAACACGCCATATCTGCTTGTATTTCCACAGTTTAGATTGGAATTTCTTCCAGCAAAAAAGTTCAAATTTTCTCAAAATCATTAAAAATTGCCTCTCCTTGAAAAACTTGTAAACTTACTATTGAAAACTTTTGATGCCTGTGTACATCTACCATAGCTGCACACCCTCACATAAAAATCATGCAGTTTTGATGAAAAGTGACAGAGCTATTTAGCATTTATTGAACAAAAATGGCTGTTGAAGAGGCTTGCGGAAAGTGGAATAGCTGTGACACCGTGACTTTCTTAACTCGAGAAAAATACTTTCATAAAATTTCAGATGTGTCCCTACGTAACCAATTATTTTTTAGAGAGTTCCGATCAGCGAATCTGTAGTTATAGAAGAAGAAAGTTCGCGAAAGAAAAATAATAATAATAATAATAATAATAATAATAATAATAAAACCTACTAAAACAATAGCCATACAGATTATATCTGTATGGCTAATAAAACCTACTAAAACAATAGCCATACAGATTATATCTGTATGGCTAATAAAACCTACTAAAACAATAGCCATACAGATTATATCTGTATGGCTAATAAGAAAACCTACTAAAACAATAGCCATACAGATTATATCTGTATGGCTAACTAGTTCAATTGCAGTTTATTGATATACTCTACTATAACACACACTACCACAAACAATCATATAGACACATCATCAGCAAAACAATGATGTAGTGTAGCTCCATCTTTATATCATCAGACAGTAAATTAAAATGTGAGAGCTCCAATTATAGTTTACAACATTAAGTATGAGTTAGGAATGTAATAAACACTTTAAAGATATCTGATAGCATTTAAATATGTATATGTAACATATAACTCTTGATTTATTAGACAAAACAGCTTCCTAAAAATAGAAAATATACTATGTATGTTGATACATTATTTGTATTTCACACAAAAAACAATGAGATATTTTAAAAAAAGTAACAGTCTAACTAATAAAACAAGTGGATAAAGTCATGCTTTGCTCATGTTTTTTAGACGATAGCGGAGATAACTAGGATTAAAAGTAAAACCACAAATCCGTTTTGGTGGAAGGCTGTATCTATATTAACTAATATGTAATGAAACAATAAAAAACAGGAGATAGATGCAATCAAGTTCTCTTCCTTTTTAGGTTGAATTCGACCTATAATTCCATCATCTATGGATGTTTGTTGTTTTGTTTTAAATAGAAATAGCATGATAATAAATAGTGCTTAGGTGTAACTAATGACTTTTCTCGAGCGACACACTTGATATTAAAAAGATCAAAACATATAGGATTAAGCGAGACGATGATTAATGTCTTTTCTGGAATGAGTTTATTAGTAAAATGACACTTGCGGGGCACTTGCGTTATATTATAATTAATTACTTTTTAAAAATGAACTGGTAACATTACGTCGACTGAAATAATACCTAAAACGTCTCGCATAAATTTTGATCTGACTGAAAATGGACTGAAAACCTTCAAGGTGCGTAAAAATTATCGTAACTCGCTATAGCGGATATTCTAAGAAATATTTATTTTCTCGTTGGTAACTTGACGTAAAATATTTTGTAACGGATGTCACACGATCTCAATCGATTTTTTTCAACTTAAACGCTTAGTTACTCGTAAACATTTGATACTCGCTTGATTTCTTTGATAACAGTAATATCCCAATTGTGTTTATCGTAAATATTTCAAAAACGGATATTGCACGTTTCAGTTGGTTTTTCCTACTGAATCACTTAGTTACGCGTAAATATTTGAAAATTGTTTGAATTTTTCGTTGATAAAACATATTGCAAGTATCTTTTAACAAATATTACCCACTTGTGTTTATTGTAAATATTTCAAAACGGATATTGTGTGCTTCAGTTGATTTTTCCTACTGAATCACTTAGTTAATCGTAATTATTTTGAAAATTGTTTGATTTTTTCGTTGATAAAACATGTTGCAAGTATCTTTTAACAAATATTACCGTAATTTCAATCAGTTTTCTTTACTAGATTACTTAGTAACTCATCAACATTCATAATTGCTTTTATTAATAGTTGTTGCAAAGCAATGTTGTATTTAAATAATATTACTTCAATTCCAACCAATTTCCTTACTGAATTACTTAATTACTCCCTAGTATTCCATAATTTCTTTCACTAATAATTACAAAGTAATATTGTAAATATATAATGGAGTAGATACCCAGGGCTGATACTCCTTCAAATATACCCACCTGGCTAAGCCAACACTTAAAAAATGTACCCCTATCCACTTGGTTGTCAGTCCAGCCCACACCCCCTAAACACTTGGTGACCCGCATCCCGCTGTATGATGTTAGCAGGGGTTATGAGCAAAAGAAATACTCTACATATACCTGAGTGAGTTTAAATATGCAACTGCATGCCAATTTAGTGCGTATTCTGGAATTGAGAACACTTTACAACAATAGAGTGTAGTATGTAACATGTAACACTTGGTTCATTGGGTAAAATACCCCCTAAAGTAGCAAATCCACTATGCGTGTACCTTGCACAAAAACACCCCCTAAAACTTGTTTTTAGGCTGAGCCTTATGGGTTATTTTAGGGGGAGTATCAGCCCTGGGAGTAGATACTAAATTGACACAAATTTTTTTCATATGAATTTAAAACTTAACTAATGTAGTTTTTTTACCAAACATCAGTACATCAAAAACATTATTGTAAAGGTATATTATATAGGAAGATTTTCCATACTTATTATGTAATAAATGTATATAATCATATAATGATTCATTTTTGATCAATATATTTATTCAATGTAGATATATCTCTTCTCTCCTCTCTCCTCTCTTTCTTCCTCTCTCCTCTCTCTCTCCCTCTCTCCTCTCTCTCTTTCTTTATCTCAAGATACCATATGTATGTATACATTGATTGTAATTACAAGTTGTAGTGCTTTGTATTACTTAGTATTTACTGACTCTAGCTATATTATATAGGAAGATTTTCCCTACTTATTATGTAATCAATGTATATAATTATATAATGTTTCATTTTTGATCAATATAGTTATTCAATGTAGATAGAACTCCTCTCTCCTTTCTCTCTCCTCTCTCCTCTCTGTCTTCTCTCTCTTCTCTCTCAAGATGCCATATGAGTTCAAATTATGTGAAAAAGTATCAAAACTTAAATGCCATACATTCAAAATCTAGCTGCCATATGAGTTCAAATCAAGTAAAAAAATAATCAAAACTCAAATGCCACTTAAATACCACTCAAATGCCACTCAAATACCTCTCAAATGAAATACAATATAAACTCGGCGAATTCACCCAACGTCGTAACTCATTGCATAACCCCCAAGACCAGATCTACAAAAAAACACTTGGTAGGGAGATCTGCTCATATATTACTACTCACAAACTTTTTCTTCGCTACTCTATGTAGATAAAGCCAATGAAAATAAATGAATCAATTGTAACAATCAATTTTTTGTATTTTGTAGTTATGATGTCTACTTTGGACTCTTGTTTGAGACGAAATGCAGCAGTAGCAAAGACTATAAACATGTGGTCAAGATCTACCAACACCAACGATAGATGTAAAACAACATGACTTTCTCTCCTACTTATGTAACACAGCAAGAATTCCTTTCAAGATCCACCTACTTAGATGATGCCAAACCAATGAAGACTCAAACTACATCAATTTTCAAGACAGCACACTTCTCCAACACAGCAAGAATTCCTTTCAAGATCTACCACCTACTTAGATGATACCAAACCAATGAAGACTCAAACTACATAGATTTTGAAGACAGCATACTTCCCCAACACAGCAGGAATTCATTTCAAGATCTACCACCTACTTAGATGATACCAAGCTAATGAAGATGAAGACAGCACACTTCTCCAACACAGCAAGAATTCATTTCAAGATCTACCACCTACTTAGATGATACACACACAGAAAAACGTGGAGGAGTTTTAATCCTATTTCAATCAATTCTTACTATCCACGAACGTAATCACCTTAGCGATTGAAATGTGATTAAACAGGGAGTGATTTATTACCACAGCCAATGCACTGGTTAATGGTCCGTATTCAATCACTTTAGGATTAAAATTTGGATTGAGTTAGTCTCCCAAGGATTAAAAACAAGAGCATTTCTGATCACTGTACATGCATATTGTTAATCGCATGATGATTGTATTTGGAGCATTGCTACTCCAGTCATTGATTAAAGTTAGGATCAATATTAATCTTCCTTGAGTGCTATGTCTGTACGGTTTTTCTTTGAGAGCGATTAAATATTGGAAGTGATTTGAATTGGAGGTAATTCTTTTGTATTGAATCTAGCTGGTAAAAAATAACAAAGCTTATTTCAGAATGTAATGGCAACTTGTATTGAACAAGGAAACTGAGATCAGTACAACACCATTAAAAAGGAAATACAGCGATTACAACATAAAACCAACTAAGAAGATAGAAAAGAAATCGATAAAAATAACTGGCTCGATTGAATGATGATTAGTATAGTATAGTCTATTAGGACATAAATCCACTGGGGTACACTCTGCGTACATGCAATAGATTCCAAGTTGAAACTGAGAGATGATGGCTGATTTTGATCTTCAAGCTCCTAAAATAAGGGTGACATCATTAGGCACATTTTACAATAAGTAGGTATCCCAAAATAAAAAATAAACCGAATCCAACAAACCTTCAGAAGTTGAAAATGAAGATTGGGCAACATCACAGCTGTTTGTTCATCACCTGTGAGCTCTTGAACCCATGTATATTCAATTTTCGTTCCAAGAAGGACATCTCTAGTTGGTGACAGTTCTAAAATGCAGAATTATGATATAGTAGCCACTTTTATTCGCAGCCACTTCAAATTCAAAACTTTTGAATGTGTCAAAAAAGAAAACAATCAATCAGTTACTAAACAACATTCAACATCATTTGTTCAGTTTAGTATTTTAACTTAGTTACTAATCAATACACAAACAATTGTGTATTCAGAGTATATCTTATTTACCTGCTTCTGTGTCATCATTAACTTAGAGTTTTGAGACAGCTGTGTAAGCCTTCATCATCCTCGTGTGCTCTCTTTGTTAGTGATTGAAGCGGGAAAATAATAGCCTATTCAGGGACAATAAGACTGTATGCTTACGCAATCATTGATACCCCCACTTGCTATTAGGTAATCATACTATAAATGCCAAGGCTTTTCTCCATTTTAATCATATCAAGAGTAAAATCTAACTTGAAGATAAGAGCCAGAGTTCAATCATTTCGGGATTAAAGTTCTTACTGGGTCAGTAAAGCTAACAATTAAGGACTTGTAGAATAACAACAATGTAGAACTACAGTGTAATCGCTTGAGGAGTAAAGTTCTTACTAGCTGATTAAAACCAGAGTTTAATCCCCTGAGAGTTATTTATTGACCTACCCACAATTTCTGGCAAATTTATTGTCTGATTTTAATCCTTAATTACTCCTTCCAGCAAACACTCCCAAATTTTCTACTGAAATACCAGATATCACCCCTAATGATGCCGGATTGTACTCTTATATTAATCATTACAGTGTTTAATCACCTGTTTAATCCCAAATGTTCCACTTTTTTCTGTGTGTGTACCAAACCAATGAAGACTCAAACTACATGAATTTTGAAGACAGCATACTTCTCCAACACAGCAAAAATTTATTTCAAGATCTACCACCTACTTAAATGATACCAAACCAATGAAGACTCAAACTACATGAATTTTGAAGACAGTATACTTCTCCAACACAGCAAGAATTCCTTTCAAGATCTACGACTTAATTAGATGATACCAAATCAATGAAGACTCAAACTACATCAATTTTCAAGACAGCACACTTCTTCAACACAGCAAGAATTCCTTTCAAGATCCACCTACTTAGATGATGCCAAACCAATGAAGACTCAAACTACATCAATTTTCAAGACAGCACACTTCTCCAACACAGCAAAAATTCATTTCAAGATCTACCACCTACTTAGATGATACCAAACCAATGAAGACTCAAACTACATGAATTTTGAAGACAGTCGACTTCTCCAACACAGCAAGAATTTCTTTCATCTACCACCTACTTAGATGATACCAAACCAATGAAGACTCAAACTACATCAATTTTGAAGACAGTCGACTTCTCCAACACAGCAAGAACTCCTTTCAAGATCTACCACCTACTTAGATGATACCAAACCAATGAAGACTCAAACTACATGAATTTTGAAGACAGCATACTTCTCCAACACAGCAAAAATTCATTTCAAGATCTACCACCTACTTAAATGATACCAAACCAATGAAGACTCAAACTACATGAATTTTGAAGACAGTATACTTCTCCAACACAGCAAGAATTCCTTTCAAGATCTACGACTTAATTAGATGATACCAAATCAATGAAGACTCAAACTACATCGATTTTGAAGACAGCGCACTTCTCCAACACAGCAAGAATTCATTTCAAGATCTACCACCTACTTAGATGATACCAAACCAATGAAGACTCAAACTACATGAATTTTGAAGACAGTCGACTTCTCCAACACAGCAAGAATTCCTTTCAAGATCTACGACTTACTTAGATGATACCAAATCAATGAAGACTCAAACTACATGGATTTTGAAGACAGCATACTTCTCCAACACAGAAAGAATTCCTTTCAAGCTCTAATACCTACTTAGATGATACCAAACCAATGAAGACTCAAACTACATGAATTTTGAAGACAGCATACTTCTCCAACACAGCAAAAATTCATTTCAAGATCTACCACCTACTTAAATGATACCAAACCAATGAAGACTCAAACTACATGAATTTTGAAGACAGTCTACTTCTCCAACACAGCAAGAATTCCTTTCAAGATCTACGACTTACTTAGATGATACCAAATCAATGAAGACTCAAACTACATGGATTCTGAAGACAGCACACTTCTCCAACACAGCAAGAATTTCTTTCAAGATCTTCTCCAACACAGCGAGAATTTCTTTCAAGATCTATCACCTACTTAGATGATACCAAACCAATGAAGACTCTAAAAATTACTTATATTATATTTCGATGATGCTGAAAAAAACTGTCCAGAACAAGAGTTCAAAAAGCTAATCTATAACTCAAGGCAATCATATCACTCTAGGTGAGTTTTACTAATTTTTACCATAAATTAAACAAAATGCTGAATATATACATTTTCTAGGTGAAAAAAGGACTTTTTTGATGTAATTAGTGTACTTTTTACAACAAAATGCTGAATATATACATTTTCATGGTAAAGAAAAGGACTTTTTGGGTGTAATTAACGTAGTTTTTACAACAAAATGTTGAACATATACATTTTTTCAGGTAAAAAAAAGCGCTTTTTTGGTGTAATTAGTGTATTTTTTTACAACATATTTATAAAGCAAGTATTTTTTGTTTTGTTTTAGATAGATGAAAGAGAATCAAAAGCACTTGGTGAAAATAATGCTCAAGAGAGAACAAGTTGAACAATGTAACTTGGTGAGTTATTTCCCTTTTCTAATAATGTAAACTATCCAATGTAACTAGAACTATAATTCAAATTCATGTAATTATTTTACATTTTTGCTTAATCATTCTATACTAATACAAAATTTTTTTATTTTAGTTTATTACGAAATTAAACCACATAGAACAGAAGTCTTCCTTCCTAAGATATAACATCACTACATCAAAGACAACATTGTAAAGGAACAAACTATGCATTAACTGTTATTACTTTGTATTTATTACAAGTTGTAGTGCTTTGTATTACGTAGTATTTACTGACTCTAGCTATATTATGTGGGGAGATTTTCCTTACTTATTATGTAATAAATGTATATAATCATATAATGATTCATTTTTACTCTCTATGTAGATATAAATATAGCCATAAATATGTACATAATTAACCATATATACATGAATGTATAGAAAACTAAAAAATCTCTCTCCTCTCTCTCTCTCTCTCTCTCTCTCCTCTCTCATCTCCCATCTCTCCTCTCCCCTCTCTCTCAAGATACCATATGAGTTCGAGTTATGTAAAAAAGTTATTAAAACTTGAATGCCATACATTCAAAATCTATATGCCATATAAGTTCAAATTAAGTAAAAAAAGAATCAAAACTCAAATGCCACTTAAATGCCACTCAAATGCCACTCAAATGCCCCTCAAATAAAATACAATATAAACTCGGCGAATCCATCCAACGCCGTAACCCATTGCATAACCCCCAAGATCTAATCCACAAAAAAACACTTGGTAGGGAGATCTGCTCATATATTACTACTAACGTATGATGATTATATCAAGCGTTCTTTCCTTATAAACTATTCATCTACCCACTCGTTGAACTTTTCTCCATATCCTAACCACTTAACTAGAATCTGTCTTTTACCTCTTCTCATTCTTCTTCCCAATATCTTTTCAATTCTGAAAACCGTGGGTTTTTTTACTTTTTGCAACTCTTTTTCGTAAAAGGTGCCGTCAATCATCTCCTCAGCCAAATCTTTCACCCTATATACAACAGGTTTTTCATCAATAAGTACATCAGTGATTATAAAAATCTCAATCGTCCAATTCGGAGTGTATCCTCTTTCAAACGCTCCTCTTGCCTTACTTATTCTCACATAATCCCCAATCTTTAGTTTTGCTTCTTGAGCTAAACTATGTTCACCTCCTTCATACACACGATTCCATACAAGTTCCTGATTTTGAAAATTCACATCATTCGGTCTCATACCTATAGCACCATGAATTGTGTTGTTGTATGCATCAACCATTTCTGGTAAAACATCAATGTACCTGTCATCATCTTTATATGTCAAATATCTATATATCTTTTCCTTTAAAGTTCTGTTAAAACGTTCCACCATCGATGCCTTTATCGTCTCATTTTCGGTTGTAAAGCGCTTGATTTTTTTTTCCGCCAGGAAAGTCTTTACATTGACATTTTCAAACTCTTTACCTTTATCGGATTGTAAAGCTTTATAGTTTTCCCCTTCTACTATTTTTCTCAATCCTCTTGCCACTACCTGTCCTGATTTGTTGATGAGCGGTACAGCCCAACCTTTTATAGATAGAGAATCAACAGCAGTCAGTAAAAATGCTGTATTATTATTTTCTTCTTTTCGAGATCGAACATCCATCAAATCTACCTGTAACTGTTCCCCTATTCCAGCTACAATTGTAGGACGACGTTTAAACTTAGTTACAGCTCTTTTATGTAACGTGTAGGCATCCTCACCACTCAACCATTCACGGATTCTTTTTTCCCCCTCTCGCTTTCTACGAGCTTTCAGTAAAGCTCTAGCTCCTCGTAGAGATGTATGTAATGCAGAATTGTAATACAACTCTTTTAGCGTGTCGATGTCCATGAATTAGTACCTGGAATGAGCAACTTTTTCCTCTTACGTGTTTGATGCGGGGATTTTCTGACAGTTGTGATTCCTTCATCAGTTAGCAAGCTTTTAAATCTACTGTAATTGGTATTTCCCGATTGTATTTTACCTCCTTCAGTTAGAACGTCTCGTAGTAAAGTTTTGGAAGTCTTAGGATTCAACCAATGTTCTCCAATTTTCACTCTGTTCTTGTCCGAGTCGAATCTACCAATTTTACTCAGATTATTCAACATTCTGACAGCGATCGTTCGATCACTCTTTTTTGTTGTTAATTCAGTTGCTTTTTTTTCAAACTCTTTTAAATTTTCACTTTCACTATCATGATCATCTTCTCCATCAGTAAGAAATGTATTTCCAAGTAGGGTTGAGTCTTCAGTATCAAACAACTTCCCTTTTATTAATTCCATCCCGATATCATCATCATCATCCATTTTCACTGATTCTAACTCAATGTCTTTATGAGCATTCGGTGAAAGGGTATTAGGTTTATCATCAATAACTGTGCTATTGGCTAAAGGAGAATAAGACTCTATCTTCTTTTTCTTAATGGGACTCCAACTATCCTTCTGTGTCTGATTTTGGTTATTTTTAATCTTTTTGACATCAGACAAATACTTGCGTAAGTTTTCAACATTTTCATCTAACTTTTCGTGTGAGGATAAGTCAGAATCATAAGCCGTTTCCAGCAGATCATTTCGCTTTCTCTTCATATTCTTCACTGTTATACCTTCCATAGGATTATAATACAATGGAGGTCTGGTCTTCTCTTCCTTCACCACTGTTTTATTTTCCTTTTTTTCCGTTAATCTATAGTATTCATTTTCAGTGAGTATAAAAATACGTCTGGAGAATGTTAAAGGCTGTCGATTCATCTTTTTATTGATGACAAAACAGGTACAATAGGGTTTATAATAGTATCCAAAAGATTTCCTCTACCAGTCTGAATCAAAATTTTACGCTTATCATCAACTGTCCCTCTACCACTAAGTTTATGTAGTTCCTTCTTGTAACGCTGCAACTCAATAAACTGCTCAGAATCAAGAGGAACATTACCTAATATAATATTTTTAACACTTTCTATCAATGATTGAAACAAATCTGAGTTAGCCTTTTCGACTATAGCGATTTTTCCTTTCTTACTCAGTTCATCCAGAGCTAAAATTGCTGTTTTATTTCGCATCATTCGTGTTGAGACTTTCATCTTTGTCTTCTCCCTCCTCCTAGCACACTTTTAAATAACCCAGGAACTATATTGCTGATGATAGGACCTAGTAGAGCACCTAAAAATCCTCCTTTTTGCAATACAGCTTTCTTATCATCTAACGTTGATCTTCTTACTAAAGCGCTAATATCCTTCGCGTTCCGCTGCAACTGATTGTACTGAGATGTTGTCAATGGTATCGTTCCATTTATAATAGCTTTAGCACATTCCATTAGAGTCATAATAAACTCCTTTTTGGCTTTAGCTATAACAGACTTTTGAATAGCAAAGGTTGCATTGTTGAGTGATAACAACACAGCAGCATTTCTTGTTAATTTTTTCTCCAAATCTTTAGTCATTATAACTCTTTCGTGTTGCGTCGTTGAATAACAAAATATGATTGAGGTGAAATGAATAGTAATTGTATTTATATCCTTTTACTTGGGTACATATAATATCATAGGGAGATCCGATGTAAAATTTCCCAATAGTCTATGTTGATCATTCGTTTGTTGAGTCGTATCTATTCGTAAACAAGAGTATGGTTTTTTTGTTGCATCTTCAAAAGCCTCTTGTACATATTTTACTTTTGATGGAAAACATTGTCGAGCCAAATAGGAAATAGAAGAAGCATCTCTAGGATTTTTAAAAAGAAAAAAATAGTGACTATTCAAGGAAATTGTACGATTTCCTTTTAAAAACAGATTCTGAACAATAAAAAACACACTTATGTTCAAATGATGACTATGTTTTGTATACAGAGCATTGGCATCAGCTTTACCAGACACTTCATCCATGAGATCATCAATTATCAGCCATCGATTTTTACCATCTCTGGGAAAACTCACTGTTATATCTATCATCCCTTCATGAAAAATCACTCCTGGTACATCATCAAAGGCTTTTTGGTAGGCTCCATAACAGTAGTGAATTTCTGTTGGTGGGGGCTGTGCTATAGTCTGACTAGCTTCAATCATTCTAAAAATCGCTTGCGTCTTTCCCGATCCAGTTGGTCCTGCAATCATTGCTGTAAAAGGAGATCGCATCCATGGGTCATAATCTTCAGGTTTCCCATTCATCATAAAAAGATGTTCACCAACCAACAGTAGTTTCATTTATGATTCCAACAGGAGAGTTTCTCGCTTTTTGTATTTTTTCCATAGCTTCTTCATACATACTAAACTCAGTAACACCCCCAACAGTGGAAAATCCTACGACAAATACCAAAATCATCATAATTATCAACGCTTTACGCTTCATACTCGGTAAAACATCTATCATATCACGTGTAGTACCATCAACAGTATCAACTTCATTCATCGGTCTCATCTCAACATCATCCTCTGTCGACATCTTAACTTCCAATAACAATACAATCATATCACGCTCCATTTTTATACAATGTAAAAAATATCAAAAAAAATCAAAATGTCATACATTCAAAATCTATAAGCCATATAAGTTCAAATCAAGTAAAAAATAATCAAAACTCAAATGCCACTTAATTGCCACTCAAATGCCACTCAAATACCCCTCAAATGAAATACAATATAAACTCGGCGAATTCATCCAACATCGTAACCCATTGCATAACCTCCAAGATTTAATCCACAAAAAAACACTTGGTAGGGAGATCTGCTCATATATTACTACTGCTATTGTGTACTATACTTTTCCATATTGAAATTTATTACACCAAACAAAGAATGTAAGATGTGTGTTGATTGTCGTGCAATACAACATGAAAAATTTCTATTAAAGAAAAATATAAAAAAAAAAGAAATGAAGAACAAGCAAAAATAATTATACCATCTGATGTAATAAATAAATATTTAACAAAACAGCCATTGTCAGATTTAGATGAAAATACTTTAAACAAAAAATTATATAGTAGTCAATGTAATAAAGATTTTGAATTATATCCATTTATTAATGATAAAAAACTGTGTAAAATGTGTTTTGTTTGTCGTGAGAGAAAAAAATACGAATATGAGAGAGAAAAAATGCCAACAAACAAAAGCGACCAGCCAATTAAATTATTGAAACCTTATTTTTTTATTTTCTAGTTTTTTAATTTATATTTTTTAATTGAATTTTATTTCTACTATTAAATGGAGACAGGCCTAGACCAGAACACAAAACTGAAAAACCCAATAGCTATTTCTCGTGGTACAACAAGAAAATTTAGATATAATGTCTATTTTTCTGACACAAATATATTTAGCGATATCTATCAAAATGAAATATTAGCTATGATGGAAAAAACATATTACAACATCTATGGATTTTAGAATAGCAATAGCTTGTGAATTTGAAAAAAAAATACAAAACAATTTGAAAAACTTGTTTATATTTGGGTTGATAAAGCATATGTAAATGTTGGTAATAATATGTTAGAAGTATTTAATAGACAAATTATTTCTATTGAGCAAAAATTAGATAAATTTACAAAAAATGGCGGTGGATGGAGATTGACAAATATGGCTGAACTTGATCTAGAATTTTATGGAAAGCAATTATTATCAGGTGGCAATACATTTCTAGATCTTCCAGCTAAGCTAGCAAATAAAAAAGCATGTATTAATGTTAAAAACCAAGATGACTGTTGCTTTGCTTGGTCTATATTGTGGGAGATTTGCATGATGATTTAGTGATGTCGGACTCCTCCCCACCCTAAAAACCCCCCTACACCCCTTGTGCCCTCTGGTAACAGAGTTACAGTACTGCCAGAACTCTCCCCCTCTCGGTAGCTACCTAAATCCACCTAAAAAATGGATACCGGGTACCCCAGGTCTACACCGGGTACCCCGGACCTGTATCAACCAGAACTGCGGATAGATCACAAAATTGGTGATTCGAATCAAACCAGATCATAACGTAATTGATTTGAGTCAAATCAAATCTCAGTACCTTTGTAAAATTTATGATTTGGATCAAACCAAATCAGATTTTTCTGAGATTTCAAATATTTGCAAATATTTGCGAATCATTAATCAAATCACACATTTGATAGTTGAGCAAAAATAATAGACAATTGGAATGAGTACTTTATTTACACTAACTGGGACTTCTTTAATGCCTGTGGGTGGCACATAAGATGACAAATTCTAGGGTAAAGCACTATCAAACACATTATTATATTATTATCATTACTAATAACGGTTAGAGCTCCATTTCAATATATACAATGTACTCGGAGATCTCTCCAGGATTTGCTTTTAGAGAGAGATGAAATTACATGGAGGCTAAATATAACCAGCAAGTTACCGCAAAATAATATTGAGAAATGACAACAAAAAAATGGTATTGAATCTCCAAGTAATAGAACAGTTATTGCGTATTATTAGCATTTCTTAAAAAATTATAATGTTAATAGCAGTATTATTGAATAAATGTTGGACATTCATTGTTTTTGACACTTGTTTGCTGCAGTTAATAATAAGTAATTGCTGCAAATTAATAGATAGTAAGTATAATAATATTATTAATAAGCAATAATAAAAATTGACCATTACTACCACTAAAACAATAGGCTACCTATTAGTGAGAAGTTATAAATAAACTATCCATTATAAATTTTTTTATAAATATAATTTATAATTATAATTTATTATTATTCTTGTTACCACAAGCAAACCAACCAACTACGTATTAGTTATACTATATTTTTTATCATTAATAGGTAAAAACAACTAATAATTCTTGTTTTTTGTTTGTTTTTATGTATGAAGTACAGCAACCAACACAGTAGTAGTAGTCATGATAATAATACAGTACAATACTACCCCACTTCATTGAATTTCATAATAATAACATTTATTAATATAGCTACTAATAATTATAATTCATTCAAAACAAGTTTAACAACAACAAAAGTAGTCTTTTTGTTCAGATATAAAAAATCCAACCTATAAATTAAACAATAGTATAAATCATAATGGATGATTCACCATAATAATAATAATAATAATAATAACGATGACGGTGACGGTGACGGTGACGGTGACGGTGACGGTGACGGTAACGGTAACGATAATGGTAATAATAACAATAATAATAATAATATAAACAATAATAATATAAATAATAATAATATAAATGATAATAATATAAATAATAATAATATAAATAATAATAACAACAACAACAACAACCACAACCACAGCAACAGCAACAGCAACAACAACAACAACAACAATATCATCATCATGCAAGGAGCTGAAGCCAAACCATACCTATCAGAAGTAACTGAATATAGACCTTAGCATGATGTTGATGTTTGTGGCTTATTATTATTATTATTGTTGTTATCATACTGATATGAAATATTGTACAGGATTTTAGGGGGGTGTGGTAGCTGTCACCTGTACGGCGGCCCACAGTAGTGAGTGTATTCAGGCAGTGCAGCGTCTCGTCTCTAGCAAGCCCAAGGTCAACAAGTTAGGCTGGTCGAACTCGATTTGCAGCGTTGCAAGCTCGTAAGCTGTACACAGTGAGGAGTTGTCACAACTACCTCACTTTCCACTGATTTCTAGTTCGGCAGAATAACTGCGTAGGGTCGACTTAGCAGGTGGAACAATCGTTCCAGTATCACACGCCCGAAGGTAGTGTGCAGTGTAAGTCGATTCGACTGACCACTTTCTACTGACTATTGCTCGTTCTACTAATTGACTTGTCCAAGTAGCTGCTTGTCTTTGCAATTGCTTAATCTGTATGTATGCAATGTTTGCATGTGTTGCTGCCGCTGTAATAATCTTTGTATGTTCTCTTTGCTAGTTCCACTTAGCTTGCCAGCTATTCTTTGCGTGTGCGCAAGGTGCTTGTTGAAAGGATTCAAAGAAGCAGTGAGAGTGCCATGTTAACTCTGATTCATTGAATGAAATGTACACATATTTATATGATACAGATTACATCATGCTTGCATCAGTCAGCAGAGAACAAAAGGTGGCTACGCCCACCTGGCCTAATTGGCCTATGTAACAAAAGGGGGGGCAGCACTTCGTCACGATTGAATAAATATGTCCACATGTGTTTGTTTATGTGAAGTGCTGCCTACACGCAATGCTATACGATATATATAATGGATTAGAAAAAATACATAAGTGAGTATGAGGCCGAATAGTAACTGGATAGGCCGAACTAGTATATGAATAGGAAGTAAAATTAAGTAGTAGGCCGAAGCCGAATTTACTGTTACATAGAATCGTGTTTTATTGTCTCTTTGGTGGTTAGTCTTGGCGATGTCGTACGATTCCCCAACACTCTCCGCCCCATTGGCGCTCGTAGGGCCAATATACGACGTTGGGGTGATGCGTCTTGTTTAGTAGTTGTCTCTCTCTCTCTGGATGGTAGCCTTTAATTCCTCCACCTTCTGTAGGTGCTTGAAGGCCTCTTTGGTTGCGTGGTTAATTTCTTCTTCACATCTTTTTGCAAAAAGATGAAAGTTCCAATTCATCTCCACCCTGACAGCAAACCAGTTTTCTTCAAGCCAAGAGAAGTTCCTTTTTCAAAACGCCAAGCAGTCCAGGACAAGCTAAAAAGGCTGGTCTCAGAAGGTGTTTTAGAACATATAGACTTCAGCGACTATGCTGCTCCCATAGTTGCTGTCTCCAAACCTAACGGGAAAGTGCGCATTTGCGGAGATTTCAAAAAGTTGAACCAACAAATATCAATTGATCAACACCCTTTGCCAAAATTGAGTGATTTGATGGAAAAGTTACAGGGTGGACAATATTTTTCCAAGATTGACTTAGCTGATGCCTATCTGCAGTTGGAACTAGATGCAGAAGCAAAGAAACTGTGTGTAATCAACACTTCACTTGGCTTATTTCGTTACAATCGAATGTGTTTTGGAGTTGCATCTAGTCCAGCACAATTTCAGAGGTGTATGGACACAATGATTGCTGACTTACCTGGAGTAGTATCCTATTTAGATGACTTGATTATCACCGGACAGACAGAAAATGAGCACTGGAGAAATCTAGAGCGACTTCTGGCTCGCCTTTAGGATTATGGTTTTCGCATCCGGCAAGAGAAATGTTAGTTCTTCAAGCAATCTGTTGAATATTTAGGTCATGTCATCGACAAAGATGGCAAAACACCATCCAAATCTGCTATAGAAGCAGTCGAACAACTTCCACAACTAGAAAACATCCAGCAGTTACAGGCATTTTTGGGCAAAATAAACTATTATGGCCATTTCATACCAGATTTAGCCAAAAAAGCTGCACCGTTGTATCAGTTCTCGCGCAAAAATGCCAAGTTCACCTGGAAAAAAGATTGTCAGCACGCATTCCAAACATTAAAAGACAGTGTAATTAATGCCACAAAACTTACCCACTACAACCCTGAGAAATCTCTTGTTCTTGCTACCGATGCCTCCAACTACGGTATTGGTGCTGTGCTTATGCAAGTCGAGAATGGAATTAAACGTCCATTAGCTCATGCCTCCAAAACGCTTGATGATCATCAACGGAATTATTCTCAAATTGAAAAAGAGGCATTGTCAATCATCTATGGTGTGACCAAATACAGGCAATACCTGTATGGAAGGAAATTTACGCTAGTCACAGACCACAAACCATTGGTTTCAATGTTTGCACCAGACAAAGCCATTCCTGTGTTAACAGCACAGCGACTGCAGAGATGGGCTTTGAAGCTTATGGCCTATCAGTATGAAATAAAGTTTAAAGGTTTGGTTTGGGGGTGGTCGGACATTGAAAAGCTAACCCAACCATCAGATTCTCCAATGTCTTTTGTGTACTGACCACAAATTTTAAGTCAATCCATCCATCACAAGCCATGTGGCAGCTGTTTTTGTACACCAGCATTTGATGGCTGGTTGAAAAACATTACTAATTGTTGCAGTGATATCGTGACGTACATAGAACCTGTGTACTAGTAAAATTTTGGTTATAAGCCAATGAGCATTTAGCTACTGGGCCGTGATTGGTTGAACTTCGGAAATGTCTTGCCAACACAGTGTTGCGTAATTGAGAATTATTAACTATTTATTACTCATAGATGCGATTGAAGGATTGCAAATAATTAATAAAGCCCTAATACTTTGATACAGTTCATCGAACTCAATCTTCAACAAGATTTTCACTAGACAATCTGGTTAGTAATACTAGTATCAGTAGCCTTATCACACAGCGCTTCGGATATGTAACCAATCACGGCCCAGTAGCTAAATGCTCATTGGCTTATAACCAAAATTTTACTAGTACACAGGTTCTATGTACGTCACGATATCACTGCAACAATTAGTAATGTTTTTTAACCAGCCATCAAATGCTGGTGTACAAAAACAGCTGCCACATGGCTTGTGATGGATGGATTGACTTAAAATTTTGTGGTCAGCACACAAAAGACATTGGAGAATCTGATGGTTGGGTTAGCTTTTCAATGTCCGACCACCCCCAAACCAAACCTTTAAACCGACACAGAAACATGGTAATGCAGATGGACTTTCCAGATTACCGATGGGGACTGATTCCATTTTCGATGGCCAGGAGAGAAGTGACAGTGCTGAGGTTTCGTTTGCAATTTAAGAGGAGTTACAAGAATGCCCAATCGATGCACAGGTCATTCGAGAACAAATCTCGTTAGATGCTGAACTTTGCTAAGTGAAAGAGTATATTGTCAATGGCACCTGGCCAAACCGCCTACCAAAATGTTCTGAACACCTGAGGTCTTACTGGAACATGAAGGACTCACTGTTTGTCCGTGATGATGTCATCATGATTCGACGTGACAGTTGTGCTAGAGTGGTAATACCTTACAAGTTTCGTGACAGAGTTCTAGATCTTCTTCACACATCACACTGGGGCATCGCTCGTATGAAACAACTTGCTCGACGATACGCCTGGTGGCCGAAAATTAATGATGACATTGAAAACGCAGTAAAAGTGTGTGAGCCATGCAGACTTTCCGCTAATGACCCTGTGAAGTCCTTTCAGAGTTGGCCGATCACGCAAAAACCCTGGGAACGGATTCATGTAGATTTCGCAGGCCCTTTCAAGGGATATATGTGGCTTGTTTGTGTTGACTCCCACTCCAAATATCCATATGTGTCAATGCTTGATATTGATAGGACCACTTCATCAGATACAGTGGCAGTTCTTCGTCAAATTTTCATTACCGAAGGCTTACCTCAAACTATTGTGTCCGACAACGGGCCACAATTTACATCCCAAGAGTTCGAGAATTTTTGTTTGAGACAAGGCATCAAACACTTGACATCTCCACCTTTTCACCCAGCATCGAATGGTGAAGCAGAACGATTTGTTCAATCGCTCAAGAGAAGCATTGAAAAAAATTGTGCGGGAGGAAGTGCCACAAAGTCAGCTCTCCAGAACTTTCTGACCACTTATCGATGTTTACCCCATCCAACTCTGAACTGGAAATCACCTGCTGAAATACTTCATGGAAGACAACCCAGAACCACTCTCACATTGCTGAATCCATTTGAAACATCGATTGAGAGTAACACAAGCCAAAAAGACGATAATGGGAAGTACAGCATAAATTCTCTTGTCTATGCCAGAAACTACAGCTCAAGCACCAAATGGTTACCTGGAAAAGTAACAGGTAAACTAGGCAACATGCTTTACTTGGTGCATACAGATAAAGGGACTTGGAAGCGACACATAAACCAGCTGCAACCCCGATTTGATGGCTTGACTGAACCTAGTGCTTCGGCTGGTAGTGACGACATACCCACCACCTCCACTGACAATAAAAATGCCGTACCGTCATACCGATACCCACAACGTACCAGAAAACGCCCAGATTATTATGACTCCTCCAAGTATTAACTTGAGCCAAATATTGGTGGGACTTAACTAAAGTGGGAGAAGTGTTACATATTACTGTATGACTCATGTCTTGAGTTCATTGCTTGTCTATAAATAGCATATCTATTTCCTGTTTATGTATAACTTGATATAGTCATCAGTTGTTCATTGAGTTTAGTAGTGTCTAGTTGTGTGTACATGATTTGTCACTTGTACTTGGTTAGTACTAATAAACCAACTATACAAACACAACAACTATAAGCGGATGAAGAACATCTAACTTGCTATGGATAGTACTGCTGGAGATTCTCACGTGAGGATACATTCACCTTTTACCGTGATGATCTCTGCACCAGTGGGATCTGCGAAAACACGAGCAATTTTAAGGATTATTGAAGCTAGTCAGCTCATCCTCTACCAGTAGAAATACATTACTGTTGTGGTGCCTATCAAAAATCCTTTGATGGTGTATCTGGAGTGATACATCACAATAAATATAACGACCGGTTTTCCCACATGGGAAAAACGGATGATTAAAGCTAGTCAGACTATAGCTCATCCTTCACCAGTAGCAATACTGTGGTAGATTTTGGTGAACTTTCATGGTAAACTGGGAGTTTGCTGCACCATATCCCCATGCAAATTGCTAGCAATCCACATACAGCTATCAGTAAGATGCTGTGGCGGTGGCAAAGCTATACTGTGCCAGTGACACAGTGTACAGGGCCAGTAGTGACCTGCACAGGGCCGGTAGCAACCTGTACAGGGCTGGTATGATGACTCAGGGCCGGTCAAAGATGGCTGCCATAGTTGACAGCTCCCTAAACCAGCTAGGACTTTACACCAAGCCAGGAACCAAAGCTACCTACCTTAACATCAGCGGTAACCAGGACCACAAGCTATCCAGAGCATTGGGACTCTGTAGGGCACACTGATTGGACAATGGGGGATAGGACTCCACCCTTAGCCACTTGGCGCCTTATATAGTTAATTCATATTGACTGTATCATTGGTTAACTATTTATATGTGCACTCGTATTGGTTCAATTACTTCCTGTGCTCTTACTGTTATACAAATTATGCCAATTACTTCCTGTGAGCTCTCCTATAAAATGAGAGACTTTTGCCACAATCATTCTCATTGCATTCATTCTCATGTCTTGCCACAAACACCCTAGAAGAATAAATATCCTTTAGGACTTTGTCTTGAGAATATAGCCACTTATACAAGCACTACGCTGTATTGTTTGTGTGAGCCATGGGCTCTTGCCATACCTGGTAATTCGGTTGTCTGATTGCACAGTTGTCACTGTCGAGCAGCACAGTGTCCGCTCTGGAGAGAGGCATAATACTTGAGCATAGCGGATGTCTGTGGAACCAGACTGGAATCCATTACAATACATTACTATAATGGTGCCTATCAAAAATCCTTTGACGATGTATCTGAAGTGATACTCCACAATGGGACGATAAATAAAACGACCCTTTTTCCCAGATGGAAAAATCAGATGGTTGGTAATCTGATAGATGAAGTTTATGGTAAAGCTGATGCCAATGCTTTGTATACAAAACATAGCTATCACTTGAACATAAGTGTCTCTTTTATAGTTCAGAATCTGTTTCTGAAAAGAATTAGTTCAATTTTCCATTGAATAGTTACTATTTTTTCTTTTTCAAAAACCCTCCAGACGGTTCTTTCATTAACTATCTGGCTCATCAATAATCTCCCAGAAGAACAAAATATGCACAAAAACCCTTTGAGCAAGCGATGAAGAAACCTTACTTGTTTTTACAAATAGATACAACCGGGCAAACAAACGATCGTCCCAGACTATTGGAAGATTTTGTCTCGAACGACCCTATAATGTCATACGTGCCCAAGTGAAAGCATATAAATAAAAATACTGATTGGTTCATCCCACATAGAATTATAATCGGATGTATAACATGCTAGTACAATAACTAAACCTCTCCAACAAAAGCTGAAAAGAAATGCGGCGGTGCTGTTGTCAATCAACAACGCGTCTGTTTCATTTCAAAAGTCTCTATTAGTCTTTATACGAAAAAACATCTGATTTGGATGTGGTGCACTGAAGGTATTATAAATGAATCAATAACTCTGTCGATGGCTCAGTATAATCAGTTGCAGAGAAGCGCAAAAGATATCACTAGCGTGGTTAGGAAATCGGCGATTGAATAAAGAAAAGAATTGTGAACGATAAGCCAGCAGAGGAAAAAAGAAGCACACCACCGTTGTATCGCTCAATGGAGGATTTAACGATGAGGTGAAAGCGAAACGTTTCAATAGATTTGACTAATGAAACGGACTTGTCCGAGTACAAAAAAGCAGAAGAAAATGTTCAAAACATGCAAAGCTAGTTGAGTGATGTGAGAAGGATCTTTACCGCTAGTAAAGATGAAATGCCTTGAGCCTGTTGCTTTTAAAGACAAGTGGGCGCTCATCAATTCCTGGAGAAGCACAAACTGGTGTATTGATAAAGGATTTTACTTAATCTTTGGGTAGAATTATTTTAGCCAATGACTGCCTGTAATTCAATTGCTCATTAGCATAATTTGATTTATAAATATTGCATTTATTGCCATATTTATCAGAGTTTGTTTTGGACTGCTAGTGTAAACACTTGTTTGCTGTAAGCCTTAGTGTAGAGATAGGAAATAAAGCACATTATTTTGCTAGAATCCCGTCTGATCAGTCTGGAACTCCAACACGGTAATTCACCGCAGTTGTACTAATTCTACCCAGATTAGTAAAGATGACTCTGATCCAGTCAAAATAATTTCAGGCTGAGCATTTTTAGTCGGAAGTTAAAACAGTTGTAACTCAGTAGAGCTCTGTGCACAAGTCCTTTACAGTATCAGGTAACTTCCTGTTTAGTTCTTGGGCTGTAGACAAAAAGTCTTGAGGAATGGCAGTAGTAATATATGAGCAGATCTCCCTACCAAGTGTTTTTTTGTGGATTTGATCTTGGAGTTTAGGCAATGGGTTACGACGTTGGATGAATTCGCCGAGTTTATATTGTATTTCATTTGAGGGGTACTTGAGTGGCATTTGAGTGGAATTTAAGTGGCATTTGAGTTTTGATAATTTTTTTTACTTAATTTGAACTTATATGGCATCTAAATTTTGAATGTATGGCATTTAGGTTATGATAATTTTTTTACATAACTGTATACATAATTATAACTCATAGGGTATCTAGATTTTGAATGTAAGACATTTAAGGTCTGATAATTTTCTGTAATTCCAACTCATATGATATCTTGAGAGAGAGGAGAGAGAGGAGATATATCTACATTGAATAAATACAGTGATTAAAAATGAAACAATATGTGAATATATACATTTATTGTGTAATAAGTAGGGAAAATCTCTCCATATAATATAGCTAGAGTCAGTAAATACTAAGTAATAACAATTAATACATAGTCTTTTTTTACAATGATGTCTTTGATGTAGCGATGTTATATCTTAAGAAGGGAGATTTCTGTTTTATGTGCTTTTGAATTCGTAATGAACTAAAATAAAAAAGTTATGTATTAGTATAGAGTGATTAAACAAAAATTCAAAATAATTACATGAATTTGAATTATAGTTTTAGTTACATTGGATAGTTTACATTATATAGAAATGGCTCACCGAGTCACATTGTCCGACTTGTTTTTTTGAATTAGAGACTATCCATCGCTAAAACAAAAAATTATTGGGGTAGAAATAACTACAACTACATCTAAATCGAGTTGAAGTATTATTTACAATGATTAGAGAAAAACTCTCACCGAGTTTTATCATGTATCTCATCATTTTTTTTCAGCAACATATCCTGTCTCAA
Organism: Cryptosula pallasiana; assembly: GCA_945261195.1. NCBI lineage: Eukaryota > Metazoa > Bryozoa > Gymnolaemata > Cheilostomatida > Cryptosulidae > Cryptosula > Cryptosula pallasiana. The sequence goes on from OX183130.1 coordinate 22,340,870, forward strand.
AATCATCAAAATCTCCACGTAGAAAATCTTCAAGTTCATCATCATCAATTTCTAATATTGTTTTGTTGTGCTTTGCTTGATCACAATATTGTTTCCAATACATTCGACCGAGGCTGTATGGAGAGCAAAATGAAAGATCGTATTCTGTCTTAAATTTTCCGTGGGTTGTTTTTCCTCTGTAGATCATCACACCTGGAGTATATCGGTTAGCTTCTGAAGCATATTTGTCTGGTATGGCAAGCGTCTTCAACAGCGTTTCTCCACATTGTTCAATGCTATAACGGATACAAATTACATTCGACTGTCCTCCTTTAAATCGATGAGGAACGAATCTATCAACAACATCTTGGTAAGGAAAAATAGCGCCGGGTTGAAAACTATTGAGGGTGTTGATGTTCAAGAAGCGTTTGAGCTGACCTTTAGTCAATGTACTCAAATATAGTGATTCCTCTTCAGCTTTCTTTTTGCTTAGAGGATGTCTGGTAACACGTCTGACATCATACCAAAGAACGCTTTTATTTTTTGGTTTTCCCTTTCTACCCAAATATACAACGTTAAACGGAGGGGGGTAATTATCACAGTTGAAGTTTTTAGCTATTTCAACTGGACAAAGGAGTATTTTGGGTTCGAGTTCATTTATATCTGAAGGATCATGGTAGTGTACTTGAGAATATCTACACTTCTCCTTACTTGATGGATGTATCACACCAGTCACTCGCATAATGCTTGGGATAGGAAGATCTTCAAATGTTTTGCAAATCGGAACTTTTGGTGAGTCAATCACTTGAGAACCTTTAGACTTTTCTAATTCCCTAGCTCTCCTTTCATTGAGACATTCAACTGTTAAATGAGTTATAGCTGCACTCTCCATTGTTTGCTTAGCAACGGAAGTAGTTTGTTTTCTCACTGTTTGTTTTCGTTTCCTTACTATTCGTTTTTTTGGAGCAGTTTTCCTTCTCTTAGGAGTTGTTTTGCCGTTTTTCATTTTATTTTCTGTTGGATATGGATCTGTGCTAAGGAGCTCTTCAGAAAGAACATCCATAACATTCTAAAAATAAAAGGGTAATATTTGCATGAGTGGCTAAGAGTGTATTTATTACTTAGAGTGTCTTATATATATATATATATGTATTTATGCCAAAAGCAGTTAAAATCATAGAGTTATGGTAGATTGAGAATGTGCTTATTAAACTATTGGGATGTGGAGACAAACAACAAAGGATGCGTTCAAATATATATATATATATATGTATTTACTTAATATCATACTGCTTTTAACATCTCAATTGGTAAGAAATAAAATATAATAGTTTGAGCAAAATATTGTAAAATAATAAAAAACAGCTAAAAATTTTTCATAAATATGTATGAAACGCTTCTAACATTAGTTCTAAAATACCTACAGAAGAGGATAGAGCTTTATCTATTTGGACGTAATTATAAATATGCTTTCTGAATTTATAAAAAGTTTTCTTGTTCCATGTCATGTTATATAATTTTTTGAAAACTATTTGATTCCAAGCACTTCTTTCAATTTCTTTTAAAAAATTATTAATATTAACGACTTCCACCATTGACAAAACGATTTTGAAACCGTTTTTTATAATGTCATCAAAACGTTCTGTAGATATATCATGTTTCTTACAACACATCCCCATACTCATCATGTGTTGAGTTATACAGAATATTATAACTTGAAATGTCAAACGTTCTACAGCTTTTTCTTCAACAACATCATTATTTATCACATAGTTATGATACATTTCTGGAAGGAAGTCCTTTAAGTAGATTGGATTTGTTGTTGCATTGTTCTAAAATACAAGCGATAATTAGATAACTAAAATAATTAAAGGTGTTCAACAGGTGTTAAATAGTATTTTTTATTAATTCTTACCTTTTCATCAGGCTGAGATTCCGACTTTAGATACAATGGTTGACTTTCTACGTCTTGAGTATTCATTCTGAAAAAACAGAAAAAATTGGTTCAATTCTTTATAATCAATTTAAAGATAGATATGTCATAAAGCCTTCAGATAGTTGTGTTAGCTAGCGGAAATAATTGAATTTAAGTTTTACCTTTATGAAGAGAGAACTCTTAGTAGTTGCAATGGAAGATGTAGTAGATAGATGTTGCTCCTTTGCTCACTGTTGTTGAACTGGATGCTTTCTGTCTGAAACCGTTGTCTCTTATATAGGTGAATGTGTGAAAATAAATTTTTTATTCCCGCGAAAGCATTGGTTTGTATTCGCGTGAAAATAAATTGTTTATTCCCGCGAAAGCAACGGGTTCCATTCGCGTGAAAATCAATCATTTATTCCCGCGAAAGCATTGGTTTTTATTCGACTGAAAATAAAATGTTTATTCCTGCGAAAGCAACAGTTTCCATTCGCGTGAAAATTAAATGTTTATTCCCGCGAAAGCATTGGTTTGTATTCGCATGAAAATAAATTTTTTATTCCCGCGAAAGCATCAGTTTCCATTCGTGTGAAAATAAAATGTTTATTCCCGCGAAAGCAATGGTTTGTATTCGCGTGAAAATAAATTATTTATTCCCGCGAAAGCAACGGTTTGTATACACATGAAAATAAAATGTTTATTCCCGCGAAAGCAGTGGGTTCCATTCGCGTGAAAATAAATTATTTATTCCCGCGAAAGCATTGGTGTTCTTCCGTAAAAACAATGTTTCATTAATTTAACCTTATGATAAATGGCATGATTTCAGCTATATAAGAAGCACTGTTTTTACACAGAAAGCAGTCACTTCGACATTAGCAACTGAAGGAGCAAGATCTACTACAACATCATCTACTACAACTGCTAGAAGGACTTTTCTGTTTGGAGGTAAGTCAACTTGATTGAGTATAAATTTAATTTTTATCGATTTAGATACTAACAGCGGTATGATATTGAGTAAATATATATATATATATATATATATATATATATATATATATATATATATATATATATATATATATATATATATATATATATATATATATATATATATATATATATATATATATATATATATATATATGTATATATATCTTCAAATTGGTTTGAAAAAGAAATCATAACATGGATTTTTACTTTATCTTTTAGAATGTCGACACAAGTCAATACAAAACAACTGAAGAATAAAGAACCAAAACCTTCACAAGATAAGAAGGTGATTGATGACAATGTACTTCTTCAACGCACTATGATTCCCTTTCAAAGCGCCAGTCTGAATACTCTGGTAACTCTCATCATCAAAAGCGCCTCTCTGTTAAGTACTCTATCTCCAGCTTCCAGAAGAACCATTGAAAACATAGTCAAAGTTGAAGACTTACCAATACCTACAGTTATGCAGGTGTTAACCGTTGAGCTCCATGATGAAACGAACTGCACCATCATCTACAACTATAAAAAGGATGGAAAGGTAGTTAGAGTGAAGAGCACTATTCCATTAGCAGCAGGATTACTTGTCAATGAAGCTTCGCAAATAAGACCACTGGTTTTGATCTACATGGGTGTTGAAAAGACTGGAAAAGCAATTTTTCGTGCTGCTACAGAAACAGGAACTACTTTGAGGTGTAAGAATGTGTTTGATGTATTACCAGAAAAAAGTATGCGACAAATCAATGCTTATTTCGAGGTAGCTAATCTTCAGGATTTCCCAACAGATAGTGTCATATGTTTCCAAAACCCTGAAGTTATAACAAAGTCTGACAGACGATGGAATGGAAATGAAGAGACTCTTCTAGTTCAATACAGAAGTGTTGTAGATGAAGAATTACTGATCGGAGATATGCGCATTCCTCATCAAATAGCTTCTGCTGTGACATCGGAGAGATTTGGAGTGATTTTGTTCAAGGGTCTGAGTCGAAACGCAGACAATTCAATTTTCTACAACATCAGTGTACTCGCAGCTCATCAAGCCTTCGTCCAAGCCTCGGAACTGGCTGATAATCCAAAATCTGAGGATTTTCTCAACCACTTCGATGATGCTGAAAAAGAAGAGTGTGGAGAACAAACTCTCGAGAAGCTAATCTATAACTCAAGGGATTCATATCACTATAGGTAAGTTTTATTAATTTTTACCATAATTTTAAAAAGTTGATTTGTGAAAATTTTGTGTATTCTTACAATGAAAAACCCCTTAAAATGATAAATTTGTGAACATTTTTGTAAAACATTTTTAAGTTATATATATATTTCGAATTAAAAAAGGATTTTGTTGTGTCATCAGTGTATTTTTTTACATAAAAGTTGGAAAAATAACAAAAGGTGATAATTATTTTACAAAAATGTTCAATTTTTCACATAAATGATCAACTCATAACCTTTTTTTGTAAAACATTTTTAAATTATATATATATTTCGGATTAAAAAAAGGACTTTTTTGTGTAATCAGTGTATTTTTTTACATAAAAGTTTAAAAAATAAAAAAAGGTTATAATTATTTTGCAAAAATGTTTAGTTTTTCACATAAATGATCAATTCATAAACATTTTTTGTAAAACATTTTTAAATTATATCTATTTCGGATTAAAAAAAGGACTTTTTTGTGCAATCAGTGTATTTTTTTTACATAAAAGTTTAAAAAATAACAAAAGGTTATAATTATTTTACAAAAATGTTTAGTTTTTCACATAAATGATCAATTCATAAACATTTTTTGTAAAACATTTTTAAATTATATATATTTCGGATTAAAAAAAGGACTTTTTTGTGTAATCAGTGTATTTTTTTACATAAAAGTTTAAAAAATAACAAAAGGTTATAATTATTTTACAAAAATGTTTAGTTTTTCACATAAATGATCAATTGATAAACATTTTTTGTAAAACATTTTTAAATTATATATATTTTGGATTAAAAAAAAAGGGTTTTTTTTGTGTAATCAGTGTATTTTTTTAGCTAGAAGTTGAAAAAAATCACAAAAGGTTATAATTATTTTACAAAAATGCTTAATTTTTCACGTAAATAACACGTTTTATCACATAAATGGCTTATTCATGAGTGTTTGTTGTAAAACATTTTTAAAATTATATATATATATATATTTATATTTATACATTCCGAATCCAAATGAAAAAAAAGGACTTTCTCGTGTGTAATCAGTGTATTTCTTTTACATAGAAGTTGAAAAAATAACAAAAGTTTATATTTATTTTACATTAATTTTAATCATACTATACTAATACATCATTTTTTATTTTAGTCCATTATATCGTAAAAAGAAAACAGAGTAAAGAACTTTCCCTAAGAAATAATGAGCTGAATGATGTAACTCAGTGAGTTATTTTCCTGTTATATATAATGTAAACTATCTAATGTAGCTGAGAGTAAAATTTAAATTCGGTAAAATTTATTTATATAATGAATAACTTTTGTATTTTAGTCAATTATTGGATTACAGAGAATACGGAATACAAGAGTTCCTCCCTGGGTCTAATAATATACCAGCAGAATATCAAAGAAGATATTGTTCAAGAAAAGCGCTTTGTAACCATTGATATCGTAAGCTATAGTAGTTTGTATTACAAAAAATTTACTATAAAACAGTTTTATGAATGTAAAAACTAGATATGGTATTTTCTATTACAATTATTTACTTGTAAATTTTATTCATCTAGAGAGGTAATTTGGTGATTTTTTGACAGTTTTTTAAAAAAGTTAAAAAGTACAAAAAAATCAAAAAATATCGAAAACTATATATTTCAATGATTATTTTTTAAAAGGTTCAAAAAAATGTAATAAAGCTCTGTTTTGAAACATAAAAAATTTAAAAGGATTGTGTAGGATAAAATTCTCACTCAAAAAATTATTGAAAATTGAATGAAATAAAAGAATATTTTCCCAAATACCAAAGTTTTGTAAATATAAAGTGAAAAACTCTATATATATATATATTGTTTTTAAAATAATATCGAAAACTATATATTTCAATGATTATTTTTTAAAAAAATAAAAAAATTTAAAAGGAAGGTGTAGGATAAAATCCTCACTCAAAAAATTATTGAAAATTGAATGGAATAAAAGAATATAAAGTGAAAATCTCTATATATATATTTATTTTTTTAAAAAAATATCGAAAACTAAATATTATAATGATTATTTTTTTAAAAAGTTGAAAAACAAAAAACTTTGTAATGAAACCCTGTTTTAAAACATAAAAAATTAAAAAGGAATGTAATAAAAGAATATTTTACCAAAATACCACATTTTTCTTGTAAATATCTAGTAAACATTTCTAAAATATTGTTGGTGAAATTTACTGGAAAATGGTTTCAAGTGTGTCAAAGACTAAATATGATGTTTTCATTGAAATGTTTATTTTCAAAAGATCCAAATAATAACATTGAATCAATTAGTTAAATTTAACAGTCAAATTCTTTTTTATCAAGTAGGCTTAATGTTTCTATTGTGATTAATTCTCAAATATTGTAAACTTGAACTATCTAGAGGAGTAATTTGTCGATTTTGATGTGTTTTTTTTCTTTTAAAAAAATTATCATGTAATACCACATACTTCAGTTCTAATTCGTTTTGAACAATTTCATGGGAGACAAAGAATAAAAAAGTTACATTGATTTAGTTTTTAGAATTAAAGTTGCTATCGAAATTGGTTTGTTCTTGTTTGAAAAAATTATTACGTAATACCACATACTTCAGTTCTAATTCGTTTTTAGAATTGAAGTCGCCATCGAAAATGGTTTGTTCTTGAATGGGTAAATCCATAGCCCCTCCTCATCATGACAGAAGCTTTCTGATGATTGCATTTTGAAAAACAAATTACATTGTTTTAGTTTTCCGAATTGAAATTGCCATCGAAAATGGTTTGTTCTTAAACGGGAAAATCCATAGCCTTCTCATCATCATGTCTAAGTTTTCTACCCCAATATCTCCAACCTCTCAGAGATAGAAATTGTTCTGTTTAAAAAAATAATGGAAATTGTATATATAAATGATTGTTTTTGAAAAAAATGGTAAATTTTTGAAAAAAATTCAAAAGGAAAATGCAGGATAAAACCCTCACTCAAGAAACTAATTTTGTATGATAGGTTGCTTACCTAATAATAAGAAAATAATGAATAATTTATATTTAAGCAATTATTGAAAAAATTAATGCAAATTGAATAGAATAAAGGAAATATTTTACCAAATAGCCTGTTTTTTTGTAAAGATATACAAACAGATAAAATTTAACCATTTAAAGGATGATTTCTTTTTTGCAAAAAAAATAATGAAGATTTAATGAAATGAAAGAATATTTTACCAAATACCTTGTTTTTTTTGTAAATTTGTACAATTAGATGAAATTTAACCATTTATAGGATGATTTGTTTTTGTAAAAAATTAATGAAAATTGAATAAAATAAAAAAATATTTCACCAAAATACCTCTTTTTTGTAGATGTAAACAACTAGATGAATATCTAACTTTATCCATTTTTTTCCATTTGGGATCATGTTTTGAAGGTTTTCAAGATAGTTTTAGTAAAAGCTTATGCATTGATTGTCATTACAAGTTGTAGTGTTTGGTATTATTTAATATTTACTGACTCTAGCTTTATTATATGAAATTTTCCCTACTTATTACACAATAAATGTATATATTCACATATTGTTTCATTTTTAATCACTGTATTTATTCAATGTAGATATATCTCCTCTCTCTCCTCTCTCAAGACATCATATGAGTCGAATTACAAAAAATTATCAAAACTTAAATGCCATACATTCAAAATCTAGATGCTCTATGAGTTAAAGTTATGTATATAATTATGTAAAAAATTATCAAAACTTGAATGCCATGCATTCAAAATCTATAAGTTCAAATTAAGTAAAAAAATAATCAAAACTCAAATGCCACTTAAATGCCACTCAAATGCCACTCAAATACCCCTCAAATAAAATACAATATAAACTCGGCGAATTCATCCAACGACGTAACTCATTGCATAACCCCCAAGATCAAATCCACAAAAAAACACTTGGTAGGGAGATCTGCTCATATATTACTACTAATGGCAAAAACTCTTTGTTTACTAGCAGCTATTTTATTCTATCAACCAGGCAAAAGATAAAACTTACATAAGCATTACAATATTGTTAGAGAAGTGATTGTAGTAAGGCATGGAAAGAACAATTGTTGTGTAATAGAAATTGTAAAAAAGCAAATCAAAGATAAATTGATCAAACCAGGCTGGGGTTATTGAACAGCACACAAAACTGTGGTGTTTGACAGACAGAAATCAAGATGTCAGCCAAATATAAATATACACCCAGTACCATTGACATCAGCAAAGCTTTGTGGGTCACGAGCAGATTACTCACCCAGTAAGCAATAACCAAAAGTTCAAACAAACAACAGAGCTGATACACACAAGGTATAAAATAATGGAACACAAGAGAGAGAAGACAACTCTAAGAGTGAAATAACAGCTATAAAAGATAATACAAGCCAGCTAGCCAAGTGAAAGTAACAGAGTACAATATATATATGTTAGTATATAGACATAGTATATCTATGGATGGAGTGTACGATGTATACAAGTAGTATGTGACAATCCCACTGTGTACAAGTATCAGCCCACACACTTACAATGTTAGAGTTGTCTCAGGTAAGAGCTCAGGCTAACTCCATCTAAAACAGTCAGAAAGAGTAAAGTGAATTGTTTTACATGTTAGTTGTGGGTGCTATGTTAGTACATCTGCACTAAAGGAATACAAGTGAGCTGGTGAGGATTAATTTTGGTGAAAATCCGCTGGGATTTTTGATGAAGATTGTCCATTCCACTTCCTGCCCTCTTTGTACCCGCCTATGTTCTATTGTTCCCTCTAGTCCCAGATATTTGTAACTACACATCAATGAGAAATAGCAACAAAAAATGATAGGGAAAATTTTTAGTTCAAGAAAAACTGGAAAAAGATGAGGAAAAATAATCCGTTATTTTTAATTTGCGAAAAATTCATTTTTTCAATTTAAATACATAGCTTGTACAAAGCTCAAGCGAGCATAGCGCGCATTAAGACAAAAAGATTTATATGTAAATTTTTCAAGCACGTTTTTTCAATTTTCGAAATATTCCTATGTTAGTAATTTTTTTAATAACTTGGGGCCAGAAAATGGTAGAAACAAAATTTAAAAAGGCCTCAAATGGACACCATTTACCGCGCAGGTTTAGCCAATCATTGCACAGCCAACATAGCTATGAACTTCAACTATAACGGGTGGAAAATGCATTGTAATTCTGCAACTTCCTATTGCGCTATGGGCCCTTAAGATTTCAGTATCATTCACATTCTCTGTTATTTTATCGACCCAGTGCTATAATATTTATCATAGGCCAATCACATTATGTAGACAAAAAATAATTTTACTGAAGAGACATATTCAAAAAAATAAAAAACTTCTATATCCCACCATTAACTAATTTGATGGTCATGCGTCACTGATTTCGCATCACTGGAACAATACCATTGTCAGCAATGCTTGATACTGCGACCACATACCAATGTTTTTTTATGTAAAGGTACTTTTTCTCAATTATTTTTTCGGAGACAACCACTGGTGTCACACAAAGAACTTGTGCACCATTGGATGGAAAACAAATTTTTCTAAAAGCTGATGCTTTATTTGAGAAAAATTGTCAAAATAAAAATTGCGCCAATGCTAGTCCAAGTGAAGAAATAAAAGTGTGGCCAACTGCGCTTGTCACGTGACCCTCTGGAGCCAAATGCTTGAGTGGCTACACTATAACTTATAGAGAAATTGCTCAATTTCAACAGCTCATAATGCTGCAAATTGACTAGTTAAAGCTTAAAGCATCCCAGCATTGAACAATTTTTTGTTAATTTTGTAAATACTCAAATCTTCAGCAGAGTATTGATGTATTGAACAACCCTCTGGGCCTAATCAGTGCTGATCTACAAGCCTGCAAAATGCCACTCTTCCAGAAATGCTCGCCAATTTTTACATCCCTTAAAATTGACGTCATCTTCGGGTATTTACTTCTTTGCTGCGCAGTATTTATTTGACCAATCAGATCCCGCTATTTGTTGTTATTTTATTTATTATTATTCTACCTACATACTACTGTCCATTCTTGTATGAAAACCATTTATTGTTCCCTTACTCACCAAATGAAGCACAATTTTTTTTGATCCTGTGTAGAAGATTTTGGCAACTTGTAACTAAGTCCAGCCTCAATCTTCCACCCTTTCGGTCACACTGGATGACTACAAGGTGTCACTGCCGAATGTACTACCTTATGTCAGCTTTAGCAGCTTCAATAAGTAGTAGATCCGGTCTTAGAGGGGAGGATCCTTTCTATGAATAGAGAAGGACCGAAGGAATTTGGGAGGGGGGGAAAAGTCCAAAGATCCAGACTAACTCGTCAACAGAGGAAAGTCAAGTGCAATAAGAAGAGTTACTTCAAGATAATACTCTCTTTATTGATCAGTATAGCTCCAACTGCGCTGAGCCAACTGGCTCAGCCAAACTTATGCATACAATATAAAAACGGAAACTAGTGCGGCTCACTAGAAAAGTCTTGTGTTCATCAATATAAAGTGATAAATGTAATTCAAAAACACACATGAACAATAATTTTCAATGCAACGTAACATGGCATTAGTTCCAACTTTATCTTCCACTTTTTTATACGTTTATACCGTTTGTTAACAAACAAGGGGAGATAATCTCCAACAGTGTAATTACTTTATATATCATAATCACAATTGCAATTGAATAATACAGTTATGAACAACGTTCAGTCATTAGTAACGAGCTTCACTTCGCTTATGCTCTCATTAGCAACGAGCTTCACTTCGCTTATGCTCTTCGGCCTTGGTCTTTATCTTGGCTTTCAACTCACCAGCACACCATCCGGATGTCTTTAATAATGCAAATCTATCACATTCTCCCCCCCATTAGTTGAGCTAGGGTCACAACTAATTAGATATGTTCATCGATTAATTATTGTACAAGGAGGGTCTTGATAAGTGACCAGTCAGCTCTGGAATAGCCGTGGGGGATGGCTCCTTTAGCATGGCGCTGTATGTTTTGGGTAAATCGCTGGAAAGGGAATGTGTAAGAGGGGAATAGGGGTAGAGAGGGTTCTGCATAGCCGTGGGGCAAGGGGATCCAGATTTAACTTTGGCATGGTCTGCTCTTTTCAAAAGGGGGAATTCGGCAATAGTTTTTGGAGGAAACGTAACGCCACCGCTTACTATATGGCCTGAGAGAGGGTGTGAGGTCTCATCTAGTCTGGATGGGGGGCAATTCGGAGGGGTGATGGCTCTAGAAGGTTCTATTACTTCTTCTTCCACGGCTGGCTCGGCAGGAACATCGTCCAGTAGCTTTCCAGTGGCTGCGTCCTCCCACAGTTGGGCTAGTCCAGGGGAAGGGGTACATCCTGACCCTTAAGGGCGTCATCCTCCTCATCCGACTCCATCAGGTCCACATAACCACCTGGAATGGACTGGTCCTCCAATAGTTCTTGCGGAGAGCACGTCTCTCGTCTTCTCTGTCCTTTAACCATAACTTCTCCCTCTACCACTGCATTTGCTCCTTTTTGTTCCAAACATGTATTACCCAAAACCTCTCCCAACCTTCCAAGCATAGTAGCCAGCTTACCTGGAGTATTTAGCTCCGTATGCTCCATTTCTACTGCAAGTAAGGCCAGAAGCTGCTCAGCTGTAGATGTACTGCTTGTACTACTTCTAGTAAGTGAATGCAACTGCAATGGCTTTTGCTTGAGCACATGGTCAGGCTCGAGTATTCTGATTGGCTGGTGCTCTTGAATGCTGGAAGACTTTGTGGGGCTTGCATTTTGGGGGGATCTTTCAGGCAGGGCATTGGGGATTCTTGTCCGATTCGGATAATTTTTTCTGTTGGTCACATCTTCAGATCTTGCGGATGGCAGCTGCACGTTTCCTGTCATCCTCTGACTCACTGGGGGTCCTGTAGGGGGTTCTAGGGGTGTTTTTAGGGCTGGATGTGGTGTGGTCGCATAGTTATTAATCTCTGTGTTGCTTCTCTCAACTTCCTGGGTGGGGGGTATCATACTAGGGCTTCTTAACGGTAAATGTAACTCTTCTGTTAAGGTGGGGGTGGGGGACAAGCGTTTTGCTGCCTCTGAATGCCTTATCACTGGTTGATTCCTAGGGTTGCTTTGTCTCTTCATTTCATGTCTTTTCCTAACTCTGGCTCTTCTATTATCTCCTTGTTCTTGTTCCTGAGGGGGTACTCTGACTGGTTGTCCACTAACAGCAGAGATGGGGGCCTGGGCATATGGAATATGGTTGGTTCTCCTCTCATCCAATTGGGGGGTGTGTATCCTTCTTTCTGGATCATTTCCAACACCTCTTTGTCTTGAAGAGCTGGTCTGATGGCAGTACTGTTCTCCGTACCTTATTGGGGGTCCCACGTTTCTCCTGGGCCTCTGTTCTCCAGGCTCCGCACTGACTTCTTGACTTGGTTGGGCAGGGAAAGGGGGTTGAACTTCTCCAGATCCGGAGGGTCTTTCTATAGGGGCCAATTCCCTTCTTTCCAATTCTGAGCTGGGTTGGGGGTTTACTTCTGGTTCCGGAGGGAAAAGGAGTCTGGGTAGGGCTTCCAACAACTCCTTTTGCATCTGTCGAGATAGCTCTAGGGGGTCTTCCTTATTCACTTCAGGTTGTCGCACTTCCACGTCCAGTGGGTTGGGGGGCGGTTCCCTACGACGAGCTCTGGTGGCCCCTTTCATGTTTGGCCGCCTGTGTGGCTCCGTGGCTGCAGGAGCTTGTCCCCGTCGATCAGCACATGGTTTATACAACTTCAGGCGGCTCTCATTCTGTACGGACTGTTGGCCATTTCTGTCAATTAAGTAAGAATGGTTGGGATATGCTTCTAGTATTTCATACGGTCCGATGAATTTGGCCTGTAGTTTTGGGTTCTCTCCCTTTTTTCGTCTTCTATTTTCTAGCCAAACTAAGTCCTTTGGGGCAAACGATGAGGGCTCCTCTCCATCCTCACCCCGGATGTGTACTTGTTCCTCTCGCAGGGCCTCATGTGCTTCCTCTAACCGATCCTTCAAGGCTTGTGCATATTCATGCACGGGCATGTTATCCGTGAGTGGAGGGTGGTAGGATAGCTGATCCGGCAGCCTTAGCTCTCGTCCAAGCATCAGGAAATTTGCAGTTTCACCTGTGGTAGTATGGGGGGTGCCTCGGAAAGCTCTCATTAGTTGTGGCAGCAGGAGATCCCACTCTTCCTGTCCCCTCCGGAGCAGCAAAGCTCTCAATGAGTCTCCCAACACTCTGTTATTTCTTTCCACTATTCCGTTGGCTTGCGGATGATAGGGGGTAGTTCGTGTCTTTTCTATCTTCCACAGGAGACACAATTCTTGCATTAGACGCGACTCGAATTGGGCGCCTTGGTCAGTGTGTATTTGCTCTGGAAGACCAAGATAGCAAAACACTCTCTCGTCAAGAGCTGCCGCCACTACTGGGGCTGTAGCGTCCGGAATAGCGATGGCGTCTTGCCACCGCGTGAAGTGGTCGGTGAGTACCAGTATCCATGCATTTCCTTTAGCAGTCTCTGGGAGGGGGCCAACGAGGTCCACTGCCACTCGTTGCCAGGGTCGGCCAGCGTACATTCGTTGCCGGGCTGCTGTAGGTTTGGTCCCTCCGGTCTTGGCTCTCTGACATATTTCGCATGTCCGTACTGTACGCCTGACATCGGCAGTGATGCCTGGCCAGTACCAAGTGAGTTGTAGCCTCTTCAGGGTCCTTATTACTCCTTGGTGGGCCATGGCGTGGGTCTGCCAGAGAATTGTTCCACGCAGACTAGCTGGGCAAATGGCGCACCATCTAGCTCTACCTTTAGGGGAGACCAGTATCTCAAGAATACCGTCGGGCCGGATCCGCATTGATTCCTTGCATTGCTCCAGCTTCCTTAGTTCACTGCTTCCCATTTCCAATTGTCCTTTGGTGAGAGGGATTCCGGATTTGATGGCTCTGTATAGGAGGGCCACCGGATGATTGCCTGTCCTTTGGGCTTCCAGCAACTCTATCTCGGTGCACCGGTCAACGTGATGAGCCTCTTGCTCCTTATCCTTCTGCCTGAAGGCCTCTGTCTGACTGTGGGTAGTTGCTCCTGTCCACTCTCTGTTTCGTATTTCTTGTTTAGATGGTCCTCCATCTCTCTCTTCTATGTGATGGCACTGTCTACAATCTTCTGGACACCTTCTACTCAGTCCATCTGCATTGCCATGCTTGAGTCCCGCGCGGTGCTCTACTCTATATTGAAACTCTGACAGTATCTCCAGCCAACGGGCCACCTGACTGGTGGGCTCTCTTCTTCTACACAGCCATACCAGGGAAGCGTGGTCTGTCCGCAGACGAAACTTCTGGCCATAGAGGTAAGGCCGAAAATGCTTAACTGCTTTGATCACTGCTAGTAGCTCCTTTCGGGTCACACAGTAGTTTTTCTCGGATGGACTTAATGTCTTGCTAAAGTAGGCTATGACACGTTCCTGTCCTTGTTGCTGCTGAGACAGGACGGCTCCCACTCCAACGTTACTAGCATCCGTATCCAAGATGTACGTTCCGGTGGCCTCTGGATAACCTAATATAGGGGCCGACGTCATGCCTTGTTTTAATTGTCGGAAAGCAGTTTCCTGTGCATCTCCCCATTCCCAAGGGGTATGCTTGCTGGTGAGTTTGGTGAGGGGTTTGGCCAAGGTAGAGAATTCCGGAAGGTATTGTCTGTAGTAACCTACGGTCCCCAGGAAGGCTTGCAATCCTTTCAACTCTTTCGGAGCTTGCCATTCCCTGATAGCAGCCACCTTTTCCGGATCGGTAGCGATTCCTTCAGCACTGACAATGTGTCCCAAGTATTTCACTTTTCTCTGGAGCAGCTCACATTTGCTTGGCTTGAGTTTGAGTCCGGCTTGTCTTAGGCGCTCCAGCACTTCCTTCAAGCGCTGTATGTGAGTAGGGAAATCTGGGGCAATGACAATTATGTCATCTAGGTATAGAAGTAGCGTCTTCCAATGGAGACCCTGTAAGACCCGTTCCATTAGCCGTTGAAACGTAGCTGGTGCGGAGGTCAATCCAAAAGGTAACACCTTCCATTTCCACAAACCTGTCCTAGTAGAGAAAGCGGACTTCTCGCTTGCATCAGCGTCCAAGGGCACCTGCCAATACCCACTGACCAAGTCTAGCGTGCTAAAATATTTACTACCGGCTAACGCATCCAAGCTCTCATCTATTCTAGGGAGGGGGTAAGCATCCTGGTGGGTTACGGCATTTAACTTCCGGTAATCTATACAGAAGTGCCAGGACCCGTCCTTTTTTTTAACAAGGACCACCGGGGAACTCCAGGCGCCTGTTGCAGGCTCTATCAATCCCTTTTCTAACAATTGGGCTACTTGCCTTTCGGCTTCTGCCTCTTTTTGGGGTCCAAGCCTGTGGGGGTGCTGCCGGATTGGCCGGGCTCCAGGCAGTAAAGGAATACTGTGTTCCACCAATGTGGTCTTTCCTATGTCTTCTTCTCCCATACTGAACATGGTACTATACTCTTTTAACAAGCTTGCCAGTTGTCTTGTTTCACCATGGCTCTTACAATTCTGGCAGGCAGATTGGTAGAGCTTCTGGACGTGCATAGGCACGTTTTGTTTTTGGGAGTCATTCCGTCTGTCTTGGGTCTGTTGTTCTGTTAGGTAGGGTGTAGTCTCATCGATATCTTGAAGTTCTACACCTTTGTAGTTTCCTACCATGCTTCCGGCTTTAAGTTCGAGGGGCTGGTTCGTAGGGTTAAGGCATCGTATCAGGAGTCGCCCTTGAGGGTCCGGCTGGTTCAAGCTAGCTGCCATGGGGGGCCCGGTTTCTTGTCCCTCTACCAGTCCTATGGGGCAGAAGTTGTGTGTGTTGACGCGGGCCATGACCGTCATTTCGGTACAAGGGGGTATGAGGGTGTCCCTTATCACCTGTGTATTGTTGATCAGTAACCGTCCATGCTTATCAGTGCATCGAAGCTCCTGTCCGTCCAATATGAGTATTGAACGGTGAAACTCCAGCGAACACTGATGTGAGGCCAAGAATGGCATGCCCAGAATGGCATCCTCATGAATATCACTGATTACAAATGTAGCTTCTGTCTTGATATCACGAATCCGGAGGGGGAGTCTTATGGTTCCATAGAATGGGAGTTGTGTCCCATCTGCCATCAATCCGTAGGACTCGCTTTCTTCCAATTGGTTCCTGACTAGCCGGGGTAATTGGTTGTAGGCGTGTTTTGACAGCAAGTTTGTGGTACAGCCGGTATCTAACAAAAAGTGTACAACTCTCCCTTCTAGTTTTCCAGGTACGAAGTAGCTGGCCTCGTAGGGTCTGTCAGAATACAGTCCAGCGGGCACAGTGGGCTTCACATCCGGAATAGGAGGGTCTCTTCTTTGTCTGGGTCTGGAGGGACGTTCAGTAGGCATAAAAAAGGGGGTCTCGGTCGACTTTTGAGGTCTGGGTTGAATCTTTATCCTTTTCCTACGAGGAGATTCCATGAGTGGTCCGGTGGGCGATAGCCTGGGTAGATCCAGCAAGGAGGGTATGACAGGGGAGGGGTAAGGAAATGGGTCTGGATTGGCTTCTGAATCTGAATCATTCATTTCTGTCAGTGGTGCATACCTATTCCGGATTGGTAGTTTCCAAGGGTCGTCTCGGGGGGTCTCTCTGTAGTTCCTCTGTTGGGGCCTTTCTCCAGAAGGGTTATAATTAGATACTGGGCCGTTCCTTTTTCTAAAATTTTGGGGTGCCCTTTCGCAGCCAGTTTTGTTGTTTACTGCTGCGGGCGCTACTCGTTTCCCGACCTTTGGCAGTTGTATTTGCCTACTGATGACCAAGGCTGGGACGGGCAGTCTTTTCGGAGGTGTCCCTTCCCTCCACAGCCCCAACAACTAGGTGGAGCTTCCATCCGGATCTGTGGAACTTCGAGCATAGCCTGTCTCTTTTTACTCATTTGCTCTACCTTCTCAGTCAATTGTTGGACGGTTTTCATGAGGATATTGAGAGGGTCCTCGACTACAGGCGCCACCTTCTGTGCTTTAGGAGGCTCTTCCTCTTCCTGATCCTCAATCATCCGGATCTGTGCCTGCCTATCTTCTCCTATAGTCCGAATCTGTGGAAATTCTCCTCCCGCCCTCACGGCGTCTTCCAACGTAAGGGGTTGTACGGCCAAGAGGTGCCGCTGTAAGTAAGCGTGACCCAGCGTAGCAGAGAAAGTATCTAAGGCCATTCTTTCTCTGTGTAGGGGAGGCAGGTCTTCATATGCAATGTTGACCAGTCTCTCCACCTCATTGGCATGATCCTGCAATGGAACTTTGAAGTTTCTCCTTAAATTTCCTAAACGCGCCTTAGCCTCACGGGCAGTGAGTCCAAAACGAGCGCGTAGGGCATTGAATACTCCTGCCACTGTGTTTGGCTTTCCACAGTCTTGAGCCTCTCCTCGCAAGGATTCTTTTAGATGTAGCAAGGCTGCTTCTTGATTCCAATCATTAGCCGCGGCTACTTCTACGAAACGGTTTACAAAATATTCTACGTCCCCCTTGCCTTCGTAGCGGGGTGTTTTAAAAGGGGCTTGTCTGGGAGGCTGTACTGCGCTCCGAAAGGCTTCGGTCAGTCTCTCAAGTACATCCATTCCTGCAAGTTGGGGTTGCCGTCCAGCACTACTAGCTCGGCGCTGTTGCCTGTCTGTCATTCGGAGGGGGGGGGGGGGTCTTTTGAATCCAAGAGTGAAAGTCCTTTCTCAGTTCCTCTGTAGTCCTTAGGTGTGACCGAATGAGATTCGTCCAATCCCACCGCTGCCACCAATGTAGAAGATTTTGGCAACTTGTAACTAAGTCCAGCCTCAATCTTCCACCCTTTCGGTCACACTGGATGACTACAAGGTGTCACTGCCGAATGTACTACCTTATGTCAGCTTTAGCAGCTTCAATAAGTAGTAGATCCGGTCTTAGAGGGGAGGATCCTTTCTATGAATAGAGAAGGACCGAAGGAATTTGGGAGGGGGGGAAAAGTCCAAAGATCCAGACTAACTCGTCAACAGAGGAAAGTCAAGTGCAATAAGAAGAGTTACTTCAAGATAATATTCTCTTTATTGATCAGTATAGCTCCAACTGCGCTGAGCCAACTGGCTCAGCCAAACTTATGCATACAATATAAAAACGGAAACTAGTGCGGCTCACTAGAAAAGTCTTGTGTTCATCAATATAAAGTGATAAATGTAATTCAAAAACACACATGAACAATAATTTTCAATGCAACGTAACATGGCATTAGTTCCAACTTTATCTTCCACTTTTTTATACGTTTATACCGTTTGTTAACAAACAAGGGGAGATAATCTCCAACAGTGTAATTACTTTATATATCATAATCACAATTGCAATTGAATAATACAGTTATGAACAACGTTCAGTCATTAGTAACGAGCTTCACTTCGCTTATGCTCTTCGGCCTTGGTCTTTATCTTGGCTTTCAACTCACCAGCACACCATCCGGATGTCTTTAATAATGCAAATCTATCACACCTGTTCATGTAAAGAGTGTAAGATGAGATGATCCTTTGTTTGTGATGGTAATCACATTGGACAACCTGACAAATCCCGCAATCGTCTCTTGTTGCCATTTCACATATAAAATTTGCGTAATAAGCAAGGGTTGATTTTGTTTACTATGCGTGTGCACTAATTGCGTCCATATTGATGGAAAGCACAAATTTCGACTTTATGTGTGCAGCGTGCAAATTCAAGACAGATGAAAATGGCACGTAACAGTAAATCCCAACATTAAATCTTAGAATCAATTTTTGATGGGGTGTCTTCGTAAGGATTCTTTATTCCTGTTGCAATGGCCTTCAGTAGACCTAAGACTAAATGAATTGCCCAATCAGATTTCATTTTAAACGCAGACGATTTAACTTCATTTATAAAAATTTGCTATTATATATTATAATTGACCATCTCCACAACCCGAAGATGACATACACGCTGATCAATGGAAGCTAAATTTCAGCTGATGCGACGAGCATTTGAGGCCAATGGCTTTTTGGCAAGCTTGTAAATCAGGACTGAGTAGGCCTAGAGGGTTATTTAATACATCAATCTGCTGCTTAAGACTTGAATATTCAGAAACTCAACCAAAAAGTGATCAGTGCTGGCATGCTTTAAAAGAGCCATTTATCTGAAAGCTCAGGATGCCTCTTAGCCCACTGGGAGTTTTAAACCAAAACATTTAGTTTGAAGCTAAGCAATGAGGGCCGAAATATAGTGCTAATGTTACCACTTTTATTATAAAAATTAGGGATTATAAATTATTTTTATTGTACGATTCAACTTTCATATCAAATTTTAAATAACTAATAACTTTAGATATAAATAATAGCCAAAAGTAATTCATAGAAGTAGTTTAAATAAAAATAACATGAATATTCCCAAAAAAAGTTAATTACTTTTAACGGTATCAATGAAATCAATCACTTTTATTTCAAAAAGAGCCCTTATTCACACTTCACTTTAGAGAAGTCTATTGCAGGTTTTTTGTTGTTCAATCAGATGTTTATCAAAAAAAATGATAATAAATATTAGGTAAAATAAATAACTAACATTCCATTTGTTAAATCTTATTGTTTTGTTTTTGTC
The DNA here is from genome assembly GCA_945261195.1 of Cryptosula pallasiana. Taxonomy (NCBI): domain Eukaryota; kingdom Metazoa; phylum Bryozoa; class Gymnolaemata; order Cheilostomatida; family Cryptosulidae; genus Cryptosula; species Cryptosula pallasiana. The sequence goes on from OX183130.1 coordinate 22,360,543, forward strand.
ACAAAACCAAGTGGCACTTCCATATTTCGGGTGTCTGCCAAATGGCTGGTAACTAACGCGACTGTGCGCCTTGTATACAATTAAAATAAACCCTCATAAGGTCACTGGGCTGAAAGCAAATGGTTGCAACAAACAATAAACCTCGGATTCTGTACATATCAAATGTTCATTAGGGCATGTAACGATTTCTCCTAGATACAATTTCATCAATTAGGGCATTGGCTAATCAACAGGCATACCGATCTTTCTAACCAATCATCGCACGAGCAATTAATCCTCTATATAGAGAAACCTGATGAAGCTAGGTGTAGATAATATGTTTACCCGTAACCATCAATTACGCTAGTCAGTATAACCTGCGTGCTGCCAAATCAAAAGCTAAACCCCGCGGCTGTTTTCTAATTAGTCAAACAGATTGTGGTAGAGAATTAAATCAGTTTACAAAAGAAGCTGCAGAAACCAGTGAAACAGAAACTCTGACTTTTATGATTTAAGGTCCAACTAGCTTGTGGAAAATTATTTCCAAAAGATTTGTGAGCCAAATAAAGCTGTTTAGCTTTCAACTGGTTGTCCGTTTTTCCCAGTTAATAAACCCTTTTTTTAAATATTTACCTTTTTTATTTTTATTTACACTAACCATATTTTATATACTTGATGCACTAATGAAATATATCTGCTGGCACTTTGTATCAAAATATTTGCTGCTAGAGTTTTCATTTTTTGGCATTAGGGCAATTTCATAATAACTAGCAATACAAAAATATCTTTTGGGTGGTGTAATGAAGTTGAAAGCATTTTAACCATTTGGATGCTTATTGTATTCCTAGAATTTGTTTGTAATAATCAAAAGTGTTCAAAATTGTTGATTACTTTTATTGCAAACCGATGGCAACTTAGATAATGGAGATAATGGTATTGATCACTTGTTCAACTTCCGGTTAATCAAACTCCACGGTGAAATGATGGCTAGAGACAAACAGGTAGGTGTCTACTTTTTGATAATAAAACTTGTCGTACACAAAAAGTATTCTAGTATAGTTATGTAACCAACTGAGAGAGAGGTATTCTCTTTAAAATGAAAAGCCAAGTGAAAGCATTGAAAAATGCTTTACATACTCACGGTCATTGAACCAAGGGAGCACAACTCCAATGCGAAGGAGACTTTCTAGTTGTCATTGTATATTTGGTCATCTATATACTCATAGTAGACAAAGTCTTGAGACACGAGTGAACTAGCTGCAGCTGTGGAAGATCCAACAAGTGAAGAGCTGGCACCAGCAATGCTTCCATCTGGGTATATATCATGTACAATGAGCAACATTCATATTAGAGATACAAACACTTGCACTATAACATATCTTTGAGTATTTAACCTATAGTTAAGCCTTTGGTAGAGGAATTTCAACAGAGTACGAGTTACATGGACAAAGTAATGACCTTGAACTCTCTACCAAAATCAGTGAACCACAGTCTTGGTGGAGCATTACTCATTCAGTTCCAACAAACTTTTCCCATTTAGTGACATATATAAATTTCTAAAACTATTTTGAGGTTAGACGACTATAAAACACAAAAAGAGAGTCAAGTGTTTGAGTTTATTCAAGCATTTAGTAACAAACCAAACTTGGTCACCAGCTCAGGTAAACAGAATGCACTTTGAAATGTAAACTGTGATACGCACGCTGGCTCACTCACACACACGGGCTCACTCACACACACGCACCCTGACACACACACGCAGAATGCCAATTCAAGTGCTGATGTTCTGAAAGAACAAAAGTATTATTCTATGAAGGAGAGATGCCCAAACAAGTCAAACCGTAGTAGTCAGTCATTAGGCCTGGGATGGCTTTGGTTTGTAACAGTCAGCAGTCATATAGTGAAACTATTTGACATCCTTGAATTAATGAAAGGGAAAGACACATGTTTGTAGCATGTTTTGGGTGCCTGCCAAAAGTGAGTGCTACTTTGCTAATACAACAGAGCAGTTCACCATGTGAAAGGTTGTGAATAACTTTGTATCATTGGTTGATAAAAAACTGACAGTAGAAAATAGATGAATAATGTGCGTTGCCTAAATCTCTCATCTGTTACACTCGTACATACCTGCAGTTGTAGTAGACTGGTTGGTAGAGGTAGTTGTAGATGTCTGTTTGTCTCTTGCCTGGTCCCTCTGTAAACAGAGTAGATGGTGTCAAGTTACATGTCAGAGTTTACAATTACACTACACACTCTAATGGCAGACATTTTACTCTTTTTATCATGTTTGTCTGCAAAATAGCTTTTTCAATTGTGAGTGTTCTTTTTAACTTTGGGCTCAGTAGTTTTGACTGAAAATCCCAGTCAGACACGAGCTGCTTATTTTTATAGTTGTCAAAACATGCACATTCAAGTGGCTAGAAATATATTTGCCCACCAAAAAGTATGCAAAGATTCTATTTCACCTGAACACCAAAGCTCAGCTCTTTCTACAAGATAACAATGTATCACAAAGAGTCAACGGAGGACTTGGAGCTTTAGTCTAACTTGACAAACAGTTTTATGTACCAAAAACCTCAAGTATTACCTCTTTGGAGGGGAGTTTTGTTCTCCATGTTTTCTTCAAAGGTACCAACTTTATGGCTTTCTGAAAGGTAACTGTAGGACCCCATTGTTCCTCGTTCTCCCTGACAGACAATACATCATCTCTCTCTTGTACTCTCTTTCCCTCTGGTAGTCTGCTACTAGCAGCACCTTCAGCAGCACCTTCAGCAGCATCTTCGGCAGCACCTTCGGCAGCACCTCCAGCAGCTGCGTCATACAGAGAGCTTATGTTACACCAAGTCAATTAAGTGTATAAGACAATAGTAGATTGACCATGAAGTCACATCGAGATGAAGTATCCATGAATGAAGAAAAAAACCTATTTTGGTTTAGGGTCGACCATTTTAACAAATTTTCATCAACTTTATAAATAGGAAGTAGAGCAGATATAACGCAGTCTGGTTGTCAAACAGCATCAAGTGAAGACTGCTATTATGTGGGGGCAATACGATTGATAGAGAGAGACTGCCACGTCATGTAATGTACAGTTATGTGTACTCTACCAGCAGTTCTTGGGTACCGGCTGGACTCAAGGTTTGAGAGATATTCCTCCAGTTTCTGGATTTCACTCTCTGACAACTCGTAGCCTGAAATCACATCCAAGTCATATCTAATTAAACATTTGTGTACATACAACTTTTTGTTAGTTACAGTCATTACCATTTGTCCACCAATGTACAAGTATGCTATTGACTTACATGGATACTTGAATGGCTTGGGAACTGAAGGCTTCTTGCTCTTCTTGACTTCTGCCTCTCTGTCACAGGTAACTGGTTGTATTCCCTGAAAGCTTTCCACCAAAACTGGTGCTTCTTCCGCGGCGATTGAATCGAAGTTCGAGTGGGTTTGAAACCATCGGGGGTCAACTTCAAACGCAGGACTTCGGTCATTGAGAAAGAGGCAATGGGAGCAGTAAAAGATAAATGATACATGACAAGCTTTCCACTCTTGAGAGATCAATGAGAACACCGGCTGAGCTGTGTCTATAAGGCGTTTCCAGGAGTCAGCGAGTAGGATCAGAGGAGTTGAGATCTGTAATGTCACTGCTCCATTCACAAAATCGTGTATCAGATGTGTAGTGCTCTCTCCGTGGTAGATTGTAGCGCCATTGTAAGTAACTTCGATGCTGTCGGTAGAGCCCAAAGAACGGCTTAGCACTGTCACTGTTATAAGTTGATGTACATACTTTGGGAGGGTCAGACCACAAAGTACGATGTCTGCACGTAACTGTAGGGGTCCATCAGTCTTCCATGAATCATCTTTGAGTTTCGGAGCAAAAAATGGAATCACGTAGTCAATTCCAGCTCTACTTTCGATTGGTCCAAAAACGATGCAAAAGCACTGAAGTAAATCAAGAGCAACATCAGGTGGAAACTGAGACTCTTTCTCAAGCAGATGGACTAGCAGGATTCTATCGATTACTCCAGACAACATGAACCTCTGAATCAGTGATCTGTATTTCTTTTTGCTGATTGACTGGCCGTCATAGACAAATGGTAAGAAATCGGTTAATCGCTTCTTCCATTGATCTTCAGAGCTGTGATGAAAGAGAACTGTCATCATTTTAGTGACAGCAGGGATTTGGTGGAATATGTTGTCTTTAAGGCCAACCATGTTCTCAAACCACAAAATGTCACCGATGTTGTGCATGTATCTCAAAATGACAAGACAGTCTTCGTTAGAATACTTTGATGTTACATCAGCGATAGACACATACGGTGTGTCTGCATGACTGTGTATGAATGACGCCAACTCTTCCCACAGCCGGGGAATGACAACTTTGAAGTCTTTGCTGCGTTCTTCTAGATTGTTCTTAAGACTTTGGATGTTGTCTGAAGTTGTTGTGATGTCACCAAACTCAAATATGTCATCAGGAGCGAACAAGGGGACATCTGTGTTGGAGAGATGCGGTATGTTGTGGAAACTCGAAGTGTGTTTAGCTTGTAGCTCTTTTTCTTCTTTCAGCACTTCTTGACGAATAATCTCAACTTGTTTGAGAAGCTCTTTGACACAGCACTTAGCAGTGTCACTCTCCATTGTGTCCACATGAGTGACTACGAGTATGGGACGACCCAACCTGGGACAAGCCAGGTAAAGGTGTGCTAGCCAGTCCAAACACACCTTCCTGGTTGCCTCTTTGGTCTTAAGAGATGATGAAAGAGAGGAAAACTCTTTAATATTGACCACTACGAGAGGTAAGTATTGCCCTTTAATCATCATTCTGTACGCAATTTGGTAGACATCATTGCCACCAAAGTCAATCAACTTGAGCTGAGAAATTGGTAGCTGTAAGTCTTTCAACTCAAACACTTTGGTGGTTTCGTCCAATGGAGAGTTGACTTGGCGATGAGACAAAGTGCGCTGACCACTCAGGAGGCTTTTAACAACACTTGATTTACCTGACATGCTTTTTCCAATGATAGCGACTGGCACAACAGTTTTCTCTATTCCTTTAGCTCGTTTGAGGTCATTGAAGAACTTTCTCACTGCAGTCACTCCTTGCTCACACACAGCGGATGGAGGGTAAACAAGAGAGTAACACCCTCTACATTCCAAACTGTTGAGTTTTGTGAGATGCAGCAAGTCATCCTCTATCCTCTCTAGTTCACTATTATGGTAGAGATCTAGTATCTGTAGTTCAGTGAGTTTGTAGACTACAGCAGGGAGATGCTTAAACTTGTTCCCTCCAAGATTGAGCACCCTCAGCTGCTTCAGGTTCTGAAAGCTAAATAAAAAGCTCAAATAAACAAAACAAATAAATCAAACAGTGGCTAGACAACACAAAACTTTAGCGAGTGATTGAGACTGGTACATATGTGAGAATACTAAGTAGCAAACATTCATTGGGGGAACTCAAGCTCATTACACAAACCCCTTTAGTAACTGGTAGTTCACTTATTTAGGAATTCCATTCATAAGCAGTTTGAATAGCGACTCCTACATTCATTTGAGGGGAAATTCAAAGTTGAAATATTGTAAAAGTGTTTGCTTTCTCTGTTTAAAACTCTTTGTATGGTTAATTAAAAAGTACATGTAATAATATGAAATCTTGTGAAATGTCAGTTTTATTGTAACTTCATGCTGGTTTGGAACGAAAACAACTTTTCACATCCCAAGACAAGGGTTGGGCTAGAATGCAATAACTATATCATCAATGCAGTTTGTATACACCATGTTTTGTTTTTATTCAGATCTCACATCTAGTATAGACATGACAACATCCATAATATACACAAGAAACAACAGAATATCAGTGTTTAATGTTCATTTTGACTGTGGAAAAATATCAAAATTTTGTTTAATTGAAACACTTTATAAATGCAGAAAATAGGGGTTTGTAGTTGTCATTAACGCAGGAAACAAGGTTTGCTAGCTAACAACTACAACAGCTACATACCGTTAATGTTTGTTAGGCTGACATAGTCCTGTTATTATGTACAATTGCCTGCATAAAATAGTTTGGGCCAAGATTCATGTTATCCATAAAACAAAGGGAACCAGGTTTGTTTGTTTGTAACAACCTCTAAACTGTCCCATGAATAGTGGTTAAAAATTGGAGTCGTGCACTCTCGCTGATGTCACAATTATCGTGACCAATAATTATGTCTGCTGGCATTGCCCAAGCCTCTGATTATTGTACTCAGGCAACACACAGCTGCTGAAGGGAATATTACCGTACTATAAATAGATATAAAAGTGAATATTTTTCTTTCAACTTAGAATTGTCAAAATTCAGTTTGACCTTGCCCTTTATCTACAGCTATGGTTGGGAGCCAATGGTAGCCTCAGATAGTGTACCATATGACAGTATATATATTCTGTATGTAACACTAATGTTGATGTTACACCTTCCCACCGTGTACCTGCTGCCTTGTATACTTTGTCACTGCTATTAAATATTTGTCTAGAGAGCACTGAGTGATAAAGAAAGGCTATAGCTGCAGATCAATGTGTTTTGTATCAAGAAGTAAATGTTAAACCCTAACCCCTGCATCTCCTGTGGCAGCTGAAACCAAAGTAATTTAAAGATAGCCTATCTATGTCGGATTTATTGTACTCATTGTAGAGAAAGATATTGTTAACAAGAAAAGTTGAAATAGGCAAAAACTTGCAGAACAACAAGATGTTGTCTTGGAATTATTTCAAAGTAAACTTTTCTAATTCTTCGTTAGAATCAGTAAAAATCCAGGTCTGAATGACTTGACTAAAATCCTGGTTCACTTGACCAAAATCCAAGCACTTGAATAAAGTACGAGTTACTCAACCTTGACCTTGACTTTCAATGGAGATGCTCTACATTGACCTAAAACAAAGCACCCTACCAACTCAACACAAGAACTCAGTTGAGACAGAAGTCAACTATGGCAACCCTCCAGACACACTACATAGATTAAAAGACAACCAAACATTAATAGTTGTAATGGCGAAAAGTAGGTACTTTATTCAGTAACAATCCTAATTCAAGACTAACTAAATACTACATTTGGTCGTTCTTACACAGAAGACACATTCACTTGAAAGTTCACTTCCTATTGGTGCATTTATAAGCCTTCCCATCAGTAGTCCAATACATCTGTAACTAGAGCATTGGCTTGTCTGTCTCTCTCTGATCTTAGCTGGCATAGGTCACTTGTACTCTTGGCTATAACTCCTCATCTCTTGGCCATCATTTGGCTTAGAAGTTACCATCTGTTATCACTTGGGAGTGCATAACTCCGCCCACTTTAGTTTATGTGTGCAGGGGCTGATGTCTATCCATTTGTTCATAGAGCCTTCCAACTTGCTGGAGGAGAGATTTTTGTGAAGAAGTTGAAAGGGAGAGAGGGTTGTGGGTAGCAGGGACCTGGTAGGTGGAGGGTACAAGTGTGCTCTATGGGTGTAGATGTTAGCTGTCTTTAGTTCATTTACCATTGGTGGTGAGAACATCAGTCAGTTTAGCAGTGGCTAGGCACTTGGGGGTATGGTACATGGGTGGCCAGGGGTGGATGCAGGGTGGATACTGGGGATAAGGGTGGATTAAACTTATTTAAAATCTAACTTGTCACTCAAACTCACTAAATTATTGTGATTGGTAGTTGCTTTGTTTAGCTTGTGGATATCCTGTAAATACTTTAATAAAAGCCAGGCTACTGGCACTACCTGGCAGGTAACTTTTGGATCTTGCTTTGGTCTGTTACATTCTGGACTATCAGTAATAATAAATTTATTAAATCCTAACTTTGTATCAAGGTTTGACCTCCACTCCAAGCAACAGCCAACAAGCTCAGAGTTGTGGAGAGTAGATAGTAGATGGGGGGGGGGGGGGGGGGCAGTGTTGAGCAGTTGTGTGAGACTAACCAGTCCTGTAGCACATTAGCTGCAGTGTTGAGCAGTTGTGTGAGACTAACCAGTCCTGTAGCACATTAGCTGCAGTGTTGAGCAGTTGTGTGAGACTAACCAGTCCTGTAGTACATTAGCTGCAGTGTTGAGCAGTTGTGTGAGACTAACCAGTCCTGTAGCACATTAGCTGCAGTGTTGAGCAGTTGTGTGAGACTAACCAGTCCTGTAGTACATTAGCTGCAGTGTTGAGCAGTTGTGTGAGACTAGCCAGTCCTGTAGTACATTAGCTGCAGTGTCGAGCAGTTGTGTGAGACTAACCAGTCCTGTAGCGCATTAGCTGCAGTGTCGAGCAGTTGTGTGAGACTAACCAGTCCTATAGCACATTAGCTGCAGTGTTGAGCAGTTGTGTGAGACTAACCAGTCCTGTAGTACATTAGCTGGAGTGTTGAGCAGTTGTGTGAGACTAACCAGTCCTGTAGCACATTAGCTGCAGTGTTGAGCAGTTGTGTGAGACTAACCAGTCCTGTAGCACATTAGCTGCAGTGTTGAGCAGTTGTGTGAGACTAACCAGTCCTGTAGCGCATTAGCTGCAGTGTTGAGCAGTTGTGTGAGACTAGCCAGTCCTGTAGCACATTAGCTGCAGTGTTGAGCAGTTGTGTGAGACTAGCCAGTCCTGTAGCGCATTAGCTGCAGTGTTGAGCAGTTGTGTGAGACTAGCCAGTCCTGTAGCACATTAGCTGCAGTGTTGAGCAGTTGTGTGAGACTAACCAGTCCTGTAGCACATTAGCTGCAGTGTTGAGCAGTTGTGTGAGACTAACCAGTCCTGTAGCGCATTAGCTGCAGTGTTGAGCAGTTGTGTGAGACTAGCCAGTCCTGTAGCACATTAGCTGCAGTGTTGAGCAGTTGTATGAGACTAACCAGTCCTGTAGCACATTAGCTGCAGTGTTGAGCAGTTGTGTGAGACTAGCCAGTCCTGTAGCACATTAGCTGAAGTGTTGAGCAGTTGTGTGAGACTAACCAGTCGTGTAGCACATTAGCTGCAGTGTTGAGCAGTTGTGTGAGACTAGCCAGTACTGTAGCACATTAGCTGTAGTGTTGAGCAGTTGTGTGAGACTAGCCAGTCTTGTAGTACATTAGCTGCAGTATTGAGCAGTTGTGTGAGACTAGCCAGTCTTGTAGTACATTAGCTGCAGTATTGAGCAGTTGTGTGAGACTAACCAGTACTGTAGCACATTAGCTGTAGTGTTGAGCAGTTGTGTGAGACTAGCCAGTCTTGTAGTACATTAGCTGCAGTATTGAGCAGTTGTGTGAGACTAACCAGTACTGTAGCACATTAGCTGCAGTGTTGAGCAGTTGTGTGAGACTAGCCAGTCCTGTAGTACATTAGCTGCAGTGCTGAGCAGTTGTGTCACTGAAGGTGAGGCCAAAGTCCACCACGTTATTTAGATATATTAAAACTTATACTGCTTGTGATATTTCTGTTTAGTTATTTAACAATAGCTGTATTTCACACTACCCAGACTTTCTACTATAAATTAATAAACTCATGCTAAACTTGTTCAGCTGCAGCCTTCCTACCTCCATCTCTTGCACTCCATTACACCCTCTACCTCCTGTCACTACCACAACCTTCCTACACATCTTCAAAGCCTACTCTGGGGGGCTACAGCTACGTTTGAGCCAACCCAAACCAGGAACTAAAGTTGTCTAGTAGACTACAACAGGGATAGCTGAGAAACTCTGGTTGTTCATTTCTTACCCATCACACTCCTCCCCCTTCCCCATTCTACTTGAGCCGCCTCCACCCCCTCCTACATTCATAACTCCCAGTCTATTTACTGTGTAATACAAAAAATAATGGCTGAAATGAGATGAAACCTATAAAAAAATTTGTTTCCTTCCTTTCGTGTCTGAAAGGAGTCCAACTCGTAGTGTTAATTTTCCATTTATTTAGTCTAAAACTTCAAATTTTGTTTTAGAAAACTGACTCAAAACTGTCATTATCCTTTGTAAACAGGTGAAAAAAACTTTCGGTCAGATCAGATTTGAGATATGGTAAATTTTTGGAAAACTATACGTCAATACATTTTGTTTCAATATAATATAGTATTGTGATGGATTTCCACAAGAATTAATACTACAGACCTATAGAGTAGGCAATATAATGGATATAGCAGGCAAATATACTGAGTGCACTAATCAATGCAGTTTGGGTGAAGAATTACAAAAATTACCCCAACAACCAAATCTTTGTGACACGCTAACAGCCAGTTTGAGTGGCTGCATATTTTATTATATAGTGATATGATATATAGCTTGTTAGCCTGTGGACCCACATGATTGTTAACAAAACTGCATTGATGGTATACAATAGTAAACAAAACTGCATTGATGGTATACAATAGCAAACAAAACTGAAGATAGGAGTTGTCTGCCTCGTCAGAAGATGAATATGCTAGACTGTGATTGGCTGATACCGTTAGCTAGATGTTATGCGCATTATTTGATTAAACTTATGCGAGGCATGTTAATGCGTTGTATAAATATTTATATTTGTGATTGGCTGAGCCTCAATCAGACAGGATATTGCCTGTTTTATATCTTATATATTGTGGCCATTGCAGAAAATCAGCAGAAGTTAGTTGGCATCTGACATTTCACAGTATTAGTTGTCATGTTTGAGGTGTGGAGTGACAGCGATGTCATTTAACTAATTGTGCTCAAACTTTCATTGAAGTAGGGTGAAGGTCAAAACCCTCTACAACATTACCAACAATGTTTTCTGTTGAATTAAAGAATTGATATGTAAAATAATAAAACTGTTTCTATTGTTATGTAATATCTACTACTTCTTATGCCCTGGTCACACGAGACCGATAAACGAAACTATAACGAAACTTTTTTAGAAAATCGCCAAGGTGCAACGATAATAGTTTCGTTGTGCTGGTCACACGAGAACTATAATTAGTTCGTTACGCCTAGCGATCACTAGTTTCATCCAATGACAGAGGATTGCGTTTTGTGCGCGGGCCTACTCATACTTTACTGCGTGATGTAAAAGCATGGAAGAATGAAGCAAGGTTTGGAATAGATTATTTTAATAAATAGTTAAGTTTGACCAGCCAGTACTATTCCAATTGTTAGATTATAATTTATTATTATTATCTTTCATTTATTTAAAACTCATTATGAATGTAATAAAATAAATAATTATTTATTCAAAAAACAAATGTGCTACTACTATGGAAACCATGCGTTCGTTGTGAATGACCCTGAAATTGGAGACCAGCCACTAACAGAACATAGAAAATAAACCTACTAATGAGCTTATCTGGTCCAATGGTCCAATCACATGCAAGCATCGCAACCAACGATTTTCCCAAACCTAGCATTGCTTGATCACGACGAAACTGAAATATTCGCTCGGTTTGCTCAGCAACGAATTTGCTGGGCTTGAAAAAATAGTTTCGTTGACAGTTTCGTCAGGGATTCGGTCTCGTGTGACCAGGGCTTTAGACTCACCCCTCAGGTAGGGTTGTCAGCTGACAGCCAATCAGGTGGAGTACATTCAAACTGTAGATCTCAGCAATGACTGTGGGTAGCCCACCACTGAAGTTATTACCAAATAGATACAGTTCCTTGAGCTGAGTGAGTTGAGACAGACTATAACAAATAAAACATATACATTGATACATAGTAAATACAAGGAGTATTACTGTGTACACAACAGTACAACAATTACCAACCAATATAGTACATGTAACTCAATGGCAGGGATAGGACCAATTCTAAATAACAAATCCAAATAAAATTCCAGTACCTACAATAGAAAATATTCCAATTCAAATAAAATTCAAATACCTGTAGCTGAAAAAGTTCAAATAAAGTTCAAATACCCCAGTTTTGAAATTATAAAATTCAAATACAAAGTTAAGTACTTGAAAACTTAATAAATAATTCATTTTGAAATTCTATTGTGTTTGGTCCTATCCCTGCTCAATGGGATACAAATCGATACAAGAACATAACCATTTTATGTTTGGCCTTCCTTGATAGAGTGACAATAATGGCATTTAATTAATTGTGCTGAAACTTTCATTGAAGTAGGGTGAAGGTCAAAAACCTCTACAACATTACCAACAATGTTTTCTGTTGAATTAAAGACTCGATGTGTAAAATAATAAAACTGTTTCTATTGTTGTGTAATATCTATTACTTCTTAGACTCACCCCTCAGGTAGGGTTGTCAGCTGACAGTAATGCAGGTCGAGTTCATTCAAACTGTTGATCTCAGCAATGACTGTGGGTAGCCCACCACTGAAGTTATTACCAGATAGATTCAGTGCCTTGAGCTGAGTGAGTTGAGACAGACTATAACAAATAAAACATATACATAGATACATAGTAAATACAAGGAGTACTACTGTGTACACAACAGTACAACAATTACCAACCAATATAGTACATGTAACTCAATGGCAGGGATAGGACCAACTCTAAATAACAAATCCAAATAAAATTCAATTACCTAAAATTGAAAACATTCAAACTCGAAAAAAATTTCAATATTGTAGCTGAAAACATTCAAATTTAAATACAGATTCAAATAATAGATTGGAAAAAGTTAAAGTTGAAATAAAATTAAAATACCCCAGTTTTGAAACTTTAAAACTCAAATACAAAGTTAAATACTTGAAAATGGAAAAAATACTGCATTTTAAAATCCAAATAAAAATTCAATTGTATTTGGTCCCATCCCTGCTCAATGGTATACAAATCGATACAAGAACAACCATTTTATGTTTGGCCTTCCTTGATAGAGTGACAATAATGGCATTTAACTAATTGTGCTGAAACTTTCACTGAAGTAGAGTGAAGGTCAAAAACCTCTACAACATTACTAACAATGTTTTCTGTTGAATTAAAGACTTGATGTGCAAAATAATAAAACTGTTTCTATTGTTGTGTAATATCTACTACTTCTTAGACTCACCCCTCAGGTAGGGTTGTCAGCTCACATCTATTCAGGTCAAGTTCATTCAAACTGTTGATCTCAGCAATGACTGTGGGTAGCCCTCCACTGAAGTTATTACTAAATAGACCCAGTACCTTGAGCTGAGTGAGTTGAGACAGACTATAACAAATAAAACATATACATAGACACATAGTAAATACAAGGAGTACTACTGTGTACACAACAGTATAACAATTACCAACCAATATAGTACAAGTAACTAAATGGTACAATTTGTAAAACAAAAACATTCTGAAGCAACGCTGAGTACACAAACTTTATTGACCACACTTCCTTTCATCCCTATGTCTATTTTTATCTTGCAGTTTTAGAATTCTATTTAAAGCCCTTGTGCATAATAACTGATGAAATCTTGAATTTGGCTGATTTTCACAGCAGCCAATAGAACTAAAGTTAATAATTTTACGAGCTTTTTTGTTGTAGAAGCAGCCTTTTTCAAAATACAACAGTTTAAAAATGATATCCTAGTATACCTATCAGGTACACTACAAATATAGCTCAAACCCCGCTTTCAACTGTTCACTGCACAAATGATTCGGGTATTGACTGTACGCTAAGCTAATCAAATCAGTGAAGCGTTTCACTAGTCCAGCCAAAATAAATTCTCAGCGCGCACAATACCTAATCATTGTCTATATAGTAGGAGGCAAATCCACACAACATGCCAATCGGTCATAAATAAAGCAATTTTTGAGCTGGTGAAATACATAGAAATACTCTACTGACTGAGGCGAAATTTTGAGGTTATTCTCTGACTACACATTTTTCCATCCTGCCAAAAATCATTGAAATCTGTGGCTATCAAATTATTTATGTACAAGGGCTATGTGCATGTGTCCAGTCTATGCACAGGCTGGACACCCTCGTTTTAACAGCCAAACCAAGCAGAGTGAGCGGACACCTAGTAACACTCTGTGGGACACAACAATAACAGTTCATTTTTGTGTTTTATAGCGGAGATACATTACTACTGGATGTTTTCTTTAGATGTTTGGTCAGCTAGATCTAATTTCACAAGCCGAGTTTCATGTAAAAGTAGAAATGAAATTCGATGTGGAGTTTACGTATAAAGCCATTTGATGTGAATCTAAAACTCAGCACAAAACAGAGGGAGTGGTGGATGGGTTAATGAGTTATGTAAATGAACCTTTACAAGATTTTTCTTAAAATAAAACTTTATATAAACCAGAGATTTGAGAACAATTCAAACAATTTCTGTGGTTTAAACTGAGACAAGCCAAGTTTCTACACAACTCAATAATGTAACTAGATATAACAAACCACTGTAGTTGGGAGCCTTTGTTAACTTCCCTTATCCTCAGATGGGTCAGATTTGGTGCTATAACATCTAGTCGAGGTATCACTCCATTGCTAATATACATGTGGGTGATGTCATGTGACCCAACGTCTGCAGATATCTCCTCCTCATCTCGAAATGTTTTACATTCCGGTTCAAATGGTATACGTTGTATGTGCTCCTCCCCTGAGTGCCTGTACCAAAGAACTAAGGCTAAAACATAAACATGACCTAATTAGGAATATCAAACAAATATATATGTAGAAATAAATAAAACAAAAGGTTGATAGAACAAGTGGAAGCAATGCAATACATTAAACACATACTGTGGGAGATTTGTGTGATAAGTAGTGTTAACCCCCCCAAACCCCCCCCCCCCTTACACCCCTGGTGACCTTAGTCATAAGTCATTATCCCCCCCCAGAACTCTACCCCCCCCCCCCCCCCCCGGAGATTCTCCGAATCCCCTGAAAAATGGATATCAGTTGTCCCCAAACCCTATCCCCCTATATATAGTAAAATTAGCTATACCGAACTGACCCCGAACCTACCCCGAACCTACCCCGACCCCGACTCGGGATCCAACCATGTTGATTCAGATAGCCTGAGGTCTCCTAAACGCGATGCAACAATCAGAATCGAAATCGGAGCGTTCCTTCTCCCAGGATCACTGTCCCCAAACCCTATCCCCCTATATATAGTAAGATTAGCTATCCCGAACTGACCCCGAACCTACCCCGAACCTACCCCGACCCCGACCCGGGATCCAACCATGTTGATTCAGATAGCCTGAGGTCTCCTGAACGCGATGCAGCAATCAGAATCCAAATCGGAGCGTTCCTTCTCCCAGAATCACAGGATAGGAAATGGTCTATCCTTATAAGGACTGGAAGGTTACCAGCTACCAAAAAGAGCGGCAATAAGTGCCCAGGGCAAAACACCATGTGCTTGCTACATGATTGGACTATTTATTGTTATGATTATGTATTATATGTTACCATTGGCAATTGCCTTGTATTCTGTATTATGATTTGTCATGCCTAATAAGGTAACGAAGTTGTACCTTTTTCTCTATAAATAGAGCTGCTGTGCCTTGGGCAGGCAGTTGTTGTAGAGTGATTACTGTATAAGTACCCTTTTACTTGTGAATAATAAAGCATCTATTCTGATAAACACATTTCTACTACGTTTGAGTCGAGGACTCGTGAGTTGCTAACGTCGTTGGAGATAGAGAGAAAGGAGTGGAAGAGAGAGAGGTAGAGAATCCGTTGTGTAGCTAATAGAAGAGGCAAATCTATTACATTGGTGGCAGCGGTGGGATAGCTAAAGAACAAGGACACAACGGATAGACAGAAGGTAAGAAGTAAGAAGATATAGATAGAAAAGGTGAGAAGATAAGAGAGAGAAAGAAGAAAGAAAATAAGGCGAGAAAATAAAGCAGAAGAAATAGCTAGGAACTACACCAAGCCTGTTCACCCTGCTTACCGCCATCTTCCCCTCACCCCGAAGTTATACCAAACCCTGTATCACTCCCCTTCCCCCTACCCCGAAGTTATACCAAACCCTGTATCACTCCCCTTCCCCCTACCCCGAAGTTATATCAAACCCTGTATCACTCCCCTTCCCCCTACCCCGAAGTCATACCAGACCCTGTATCGCTCCCCTTCCCCCTACCCCGAAGTTATACCAAACCCTGTATCACTCCCCTTCCCCCTACCCCGAAGTTATACCAAACCCTGTATCACTCCCCTTCCCCCTACCCCGAAGTTATACCAAACCCTGTATCACTCCCCTTCCCCCTACCCCGAAGTTATATCAAACCCTGTATCACTCCCCTTCCCCCTACCCCGAAGCCATACCAGACCCTGTATACTGCCATTCCCTCTCTACCCCGAAGCTACCCCGATTCGGGATCCACCCAACCCCGAAGCTACCCCGATTCGGGATCCACGGAATACTGATTTCTGTTACAAGCAATCATTTTATACCCCATAACTCGCCAATCAACAATGGCCACTCAGAGAGCAAGAAGCGCTGGCCGAAATCCCGTTGTAGTTCAACCAACGGTAGCCTTGGATGAGTTGACAGATGCCCTACAAAGATTGGTACAACCCCCCCAAAGACACAACCCAACCCCCTTCAAACCCCCCAAATACGATGGCACGGCCGATGTGGAATATTTTATCACTCGATTCACTGAAGTAGCCGATGCAAATGATTGGGGCCAAGCTACTGCCCTACTACACCTACGAGAGGCACTGAGAGACGACGCCCTTGAGTGTGGCCGCCCTCCCCATGTAGAAGGTATCTTTGCTGCCCTACGTGCACGGTTTGGACTTACCCCCAAAGAGGCACAAGCTCAGTTGATTACACTGCGTCGTTCCCCCAAGACGTCGTTGCAACAACACGCTAACGAGGTTGAAAAACTGGTCCGTGTTGCTTATGATGACCTGCCCCCCCGAAGAGTTGACCGAATGGTACTGGAAACATTTGCTAGCACAATAGGCAATGCGTACCTTCAACGACATTTATTAGCCGTGCAACCCCACACTGTTGAGGAAGCAGTCAGAGCAGGCAGTGAATTTCTCCAAATCAAGACAGGATTTGAAGACAAACCTTCCCGAGTCAGAGTAGTGGAGGAGGAAGACGACATGTTAGAACCACCCAGTGACAGAACCCCAGCCAACCCCCTGCTCAGTCAAGTCCACCAGACAGCTACCCCGTCCCCAGACATCCTTGCTGTTCTGATGCAAAACATGCAGTTGCTCACCGACGCCATCAAGCTCCAGTCGGAAGAACTCCAGAAACTGAAGCAGCAACCAACCCCCCCACTGGCCATCCCCCACCCCTCCTACCCCCCCGTCACACCTACCCCCCCTCAGTGTTGGGGGTGTGGCGCCATTGGTCACTTACAGAGGAGTTGTCCTACTAAACCCTGGCCGTCTCCTACCCCCCTTCCTAACCAACCGTCAAAAAACGGGCGCCGCCCGCAGTAGGGAGACCGGTTCCTAACTGCCCCCGGGCCCCTCGGAATTATAGGAAGGCAATAGAAAGGCTAGAGCGACATAACCCTGTGACTCAGGTCCCCCCGCCCCGTCCAGAGAGACGGTATCCTGTGCCAACCCCAGAGCCCTGGCAGCTACCTACTGCCAACCGGTATGCGCCATTACAAGAGCTGGAAGATACAGACTACTACCCGTCTGCCCCGCCTGTCTGGGATAACAACCAAGCATATCACCCCCCGGCCCCCCTGTGCGCTGACCTTCCCCGCCCGTCTCGTCAGCAACACCCCGTTAGCCATGGACACAAATTATATTACCCGTCTGAACCAGCTCAATCTCTGAGCCGAGGGATTCACCCCAAAAGCCCCCCTACTCCCCCAACCCAAATACGCCCCTCCCGCCCTCGGGAGAGACAACCCCCTACCCCCCGACCATCAGCCGTCAGACCCACTGACGTTCTTTACTCCCCGCCAGAACGCCCCTACAAGGCAAGTTATTTCTTGCCCGGTCGAATTGAAGGCAAGCCGGTGTCTATACTCATTGATACCGGATGTACCACCAATTTGCTATCACAGCACCTGTTTAACCGGCTGTCTCCTACCACCCGGGATGCCCTTCAAGAGAGCGACACCCACGGCATTTTGGCGGACGGATCCCATATCCCCTTCTTTGGTACCCTACATCTGCCCCTTCGACTGCGAGACATAAAGACGGATGCTACATTCGTAGTCGGACAGATTAACGAAGACGCCATCTTAGGTATGCCCTTTCTTACTGCCCACCAGTGTCACATGAAATTTGATCGTTCAGTCATTGAAATAGATGGCCAAGAACTTCCATGCACTGACCAACAGGGACGAATGCTCTCCACCTCTGTCCAAGTCATAAGAGACACTCACATCCCCCCGAATACCGAGGCTACGGTACTTTGTAAAGTTACCAACCCCTCACACCTCCCCCTCGGTATAGTAGAAGGTACCCCGGACTCCCCGCCCCTCGCCGCCAGTCTCAACTCCCCTGATACCAAACACCACCTGCTCGTTAGATGCCTTAACCCCACTAGTCAGCCGCTACATTTGAAAGCGGGAAAGACTATAGGCCGGTATACAGGTGTACAGGCCAGTGACATAGAGTTGCCGTTGACGGAGAACCCCCCTACTTCCATCCCCCCCACTTTCCTTCCCTCCCCCGTCCCTGAGCACTTGCAGGCACTATATACCCAAGCCCTGGACAACTGCCACACCCCCAGTGAAGCTTTCCAACTGGCCCAGCTCTTACACTCCTACGAGGAGGTGTTCAGTAGAGGAGATCACGACATGGGTCGTACCGACCTTGTGGCACATAGCATCCCCCTGAAGCCCGGAGCCCAGCCTATAAGACAACACCCCCACAGATTAGGACCCCACAAAGAGCGAGAAGCCGAGGAGCAGGTGTCCAAACTGCTAGAGAGAGGGTTGATCGAGCCCAGCAATGGTGCCTGGAGTTCTCCCGTGGTACTCGTCAAAAAGAAAGACGGATCGTGGAGGTTTTGCATAGACTATAGGCGGTTGAATGCAGTGACCCAACAAGACGCCTACCCTCTGCCCCGTATAGATGAGAGCCTGGACGCTTTGTCGGGTAGCCGCTACTTCAGCACCCTAGACCTAGTGAGCGGATACTGGCAGGTCCCCCTGGACGCGGATGCTAGCGACAAATCCGCTTTCTCCACCCGTTCCGGCCTGTATAAATGGAAAGTCCTCCCCTTCGGATTAACTTCCGCACCCGCCACTTTCCAGAGACTCATGGAGAGGGTGCTACACGGCCTTCACTGGAAGTCACTCCTCCTGTACTTAGATGACATCATCGTCATAGGCCCCGATTTCCCCACCCATCTCCACCGACTGTCCGAAGTGCTCCAGCGTCTCCAAGCGGCTGGTTTAAAACTAAAGCCCAGCAAGTGTGAGCTGCTCCAATCTCAAGTCCGCTACCTAGGCCACGTTGTTAGCGAGCGAGGTGTCTCCACTGATCCAGAAAAGATTGCTGCAGTACGTGATTGGCCCCCCCCTACTTGTCTTAAAGAACTACAAGCGTTCCTAGGAACTGTAGGTTATTACCGCCAGTACCTCCCACGGTTCTCTACCGTAGCCAAGCCCCTGACCAGACTCACTTGTAAAGATACCCCCTGGGAGTGGGCCCAACCTCAGGCAGAAGCGTTTGTGCTGCTCAAAGCAGGACTGGTCTCCGCCCCCATTCTAGGCTACCCCGATGCCAACAGTCCCTATATCCTAGACACCGACGCCAGTGACGACGGTGTCGGCGCCGTCCTGTCCCAGATCCAGAACAATGAAGAACGGGTGATAGCGTACTACAGTAAAACGCTGAGCCCCCCAGAGCGAAACTACTGTGTCACTCGCAAGGAGTTGTTAGCCGTAGTTAAGGCGGTGAAACACTTCAAGCCCTATCTCTACGGACAAACCTTTAGAGTCCGTACCGACCATGCCTCCCTCATGTGG
Organism: Cryptosula pallasiana; assembly: GCA_945261195.1. Classification (NCBI taxonomy): domain Eukaryota; kingdom Metazoa; phylum Bryozoa; class Gymnolaemata; order Cheilostomatida; family Cryptosulidae; genus Cryptosula; species Cryptosula pallasiana. The sequence goes on from OX183130.1 coordinate 22,380,270, forward strand.
CTCTGCAAGCGAAAGGAACCTTCGAGCCAAGTAGCCAGATGGCTGGAAGCCCTCTCAGAGTTTAAGTTCACCATAGAACACCGCAGTGGACATTTGCACGGGAACGCAGACGGACTGAGTAGGCGTTGCCCCTCTGATTGTAAACAGTGTACTCACATTGAGAATAGAGATGGTGGCCCCACCAAAGACGAGGTGATACAGACCTTCCCAAACCCCTCCCCTACCCCCCTTTCCCAGCCCTTGTCTACTCCCTCCCCTCCCTCAGACCCCCGGGTAGTTGCCATTGCCCGTCCACGTCCACCACCCCCTGATACAGATCTGATGGAAGCTCAAAAGACCGGCCGTCACCCCGTAGCTGTCGTGTATGAAGCTATCCAAAATAATACCCCCGTAGACCCCCAACAGCTTGAACTCGGCAGCAATGAGTTGCGCCAATTGGAGAAGAGGAGACATTCCATGCAAATCCGCCCGGATGGTGTACTGGAGATACACCATGCCGGCCAAACCCGGTCTCACTGGTGCGCCGTGTGCCCCCCCCAGTCTGCGTGGAAAAGTCGTGTGGGAGACCCACGTCATGGCCCACCAAGGTATTCAACGAACACTCAAGAGGTTGAATCTCACCTGGTACTGGCCCGGCATGACAGCCGATGTACGGCGAGCGGTCAATAGCTGTGAGACGTGCCAACGTGCTAAACATGGGGGGACCAAACCCAACCCCGCACGACAACGCATGTATGCCGGCCGGCCTTGGCAAAAACTAGCGGTAGATCTAGTTGGTCCCCTTCCTGAGACCCAGCGTGGTAACAAGTGGATTTTGGTCTTAACGGATCATTTTACCCGCTGGCAGGACGCCCTCCCCCTCCCAGACGCTACAGCCCCAGTAGTGGCCACCGCCCTAGACGAGCATGTGTTTAGCTATTTTGGTTTACCCGAACAAATGCATACCGATCAGGGAGCCCAATTTGAGTCCAGCCTGATGCGGGAACTCTGTACCATTTGGAGGGTGGCCAAAACCCGCACTACCCCCTACCACCCTCAGGCCAATGGAGTTGTGGAGCGGAACAATAGAGTCCTCGGAGACGCCTTACGTTCTCTCCTCCTGAAGAGACGTCCTGAAGAATGGGACCTGGTCCTCCCCCAAATCATGAGAGCTTTTCGCGCTACCCCCCCACTCTACTACTGGTGAAACGCCCAACTTCCTTATGATGGGTAGAGAATTGCGCCTCCCTGACCAACTGACCTACCACCCCCCTTTGCTAGAGTGCGTACCAGTGCACGAATATGCCCGAGCCCTGCAAGAGAGACTAGAGGATGTCCATGAGGCACTGAGAATGGAACAAAAGCAGACTAGAGGAGACGACGGAGAGGAGCCATCGTTATTCCGACCAGGAGATGAAGTCTGGCTAGAGAACAAGAGGCGAAGGAAAGGAGAGAGCCCCAAACTCCAACCCAAGTTTGTTGGCCCCTATATCATCCAAGAGGCCTATAGCAACCACACCTACTTAATCGACCGACATGGACAACGTTCGGTACAAAATGGTAGCCGCCTCAAACCCTATAAAGCTTGCCTTGAGCCCTACGGCCAAGCTCCAGCAGCCATGGAGCCAGCTCGCCGTCCCAACATGCGTGGCGCAGCCCCCCGCAGGAGAAGAAGCCCCCCCCTCCCCTTCAAGACATTCCCCTACCCCTCCTAGAGCTCCCGATCCCACCACGCTTTCTCCCAGCATTGCCTTCCCCCCCACTTCCCCTACTAGAAGAACGTACACCCCCTCGCCTACAGCAACCCTTACCAGAGACCCCCCTCAACACCCCCAGCGAGTTTCGTACAAATCGGCCAAGAACTGGCCGAAATAGGAGCCAGACCCCAAATGTGGGAGTTGCCCCCCCACCAGTCACCCCACCCCCTGTCATAGCCCCTGCACCTACTGGTCGCCCTAGGCGTAACGTGGGACCACCCCAACGCTATGGAGAGCCCTGGTGCCATCAAGTAGCTAGTGAGCAGGAGCAATTGTTCGAACAACAATATCAAGAGAAGATGAGACTGATAGCCGAATTAACGGCCTTCACCACTAAGACTGAGGACCCCACACCCCCGTGCCTCAACTTAGAAGAATTGCCAAGACCTGCTCTACCTACTCCGAACAGCTTAACACCCACGTTCGAAACCCCGTGGCTACAGAGCCCCCCTGAAACACCCCCTCCTGTCCCCACTGCCATGAGTAACCACTCCCGAGAAGTGGAACGGGATGATGTGGAGTCAGACAGTCAAGAAAGTGCAGCTCCTCTGCAATCTAAATCCACTACCGAGCAACCCGCTTACTTGCTGCAGCTGCTGGTTCACCACCTACAGACAATGACGGCCCGCAACGACAAACTTTCCTTACAACTAGAGCCAGAGGATAATGATTTACTCCTCGAGGCCGGCTTAGTTGCGTGTCAACCTCCCCCCAGTAACCAAGAAGAGGTGCTGTTGCCTATCAACCCCCCAGTAGAAGTCGCTACTAGCAGCCAAGATAATGAGTTAACTGCTCACCACAACTGGGTTTTGGAACCTTCTACTGCTTGCGATCCCCTGGCCCTAACCCATAATGAATCGTCACCCCCCTTACTCACCCTAGACGAGTTTCCCCCTCTTCCCCTACCCCCCAACCACTTACTAATAACCAACACGATCCCCAGCTTGACACCCCTTCCCCAGCGCAGCTACAGTCAATGTATCAAAGACCCCCCCAAGCCACTCCAAACCTCAGAGAGTGACTCCGAATCTACCATGGCTCGGAATAGGTGGACCACCCTAAAAAAGGTCATCCCGGGCAACCCATCTTTGTCTCCCCAGTCGCCGCCCAAAAATGAGAGAGAAAACGAGTAAGAGACAACTCTTCCATCCTCCCACACCCCTCAGTTATTCTTGTCTATATATATATTTTAATTAGAGACTTCGTCGCTAATGAAGCGGAGTATGTGGGAGATTTGTGTGATAAGTAGTGTTAACCCCCCCAAACCCCCCCCCCTTACACCCCTGGTGACCTTAGTCATAAGTCATTATCCCCCCCCAGAACTCTACACCCCCCCCCCCCCCCCGGAGATTCTCCGAATCCCCTGAAAAATGGATATCAGTTGTCCCCAAACCCTATCCCCCTATATATAGTAAAATTAGCTATACCGAACTGACCCCGAACCTACCCCGAACCTACCCCGACCCCGACTCGGGATCCAACCATGTTGATTCAGATAGCCTGAGGTCTCCTAAACGCGATGCAACAATCAGAATCGAAATCGGAGCGTTCCTTCTCCCAGGATCACTGTCCCCAAACCCTATCCCCCTATATATAGTAAGATTAGCTATCCCGAACTGACCCCGAACCTACCCCGAACCTACCCCGACCCCGACCCGGGATCCAACCATGTTGATTCAGATAGCCTGAGGTCTCCTGAACGCGATGCAGCAATCAGAATCCAAATCGGAGCGTTCCTTCTCCCAGAATCACAGGATAGGAAATGGTCTATCCTTATAAGGACTGGAAGGTTACCAGCTACCAAAAAGAGCGGCAATAAGTGCCCAGGGCAAAACACCATGTGCTTGCTACATGATTGGACTATTTATTGTTATGATTATGTATTATATGTTACCATTGGCAATTGCCTTGTATTCTGTATTATGATTTGTCATGCCTAATAAGGTAACGAAGTTGTACCTTTTTCTCTATAAATAGAGCTGCTGTGCCTTGGGCAGGCAGTTGTTGTAGAGTGATTACTGTATAAGTACCCTTTTACTTGTGAATAATAAAGCATCTATTCTGATAAACACATTTCTACTACGTTTGAGTCGAGGACTCGTGAGTTGCTAACGTCGTTGGAGATAGAGAGAAAGGAGTGGAAGAGAGAGAGGTAGAGAATCCGTTGTGTAGCTAATAGAAGAGGCAAATCTATTACAATACGATAACAACATCACTTGTTGTACAGACTCTCCTAGCAGATCAAGTATTATATAACAAGCATGTAGATATGTTGGTCCCAGTATACCTTCAAAGAGCCATCTACTGCTCACAAATGTATAGCAGTTGGTGTGGCTCAATGACTAAGTGCACAGCCTCTGGGTCAGGGGACAGAGGTTTGAGACCCCCACTAGGCAGCTCGTTTCTCTTTTTGGGGAGACAACTCATGTAAATCCATTTCAATGTAATACTACAGTTTTATATCATACTCAATCATCAAGTAGTATATTATGGGCATAACTGCCTGAGACTTTAGTAGTAGATTATGATGAATTCAATCACCTCCCCGACGCCATACATCCCTGTCTGGCCACTTTGGTTCACTTATTAATCCCGCCTTAGACTGGCCAGGTATGCTAAACCGGTATCACTCAGTTACAAGTTATATAACCTTTAATGGTCCAGTGTAGCCCCTCCTACATCCACCTTAGATGTTAATAAGTACCTACACTTACAAGTTATATAACCTTTAATGGTCCAGTGTAGCCCCTCCTATATCCACCTTAGATGTTAATAAGCACTTACAAGTTATATAACCTTTAATGGTCCAGTGTAGCCCCTCCTATATCCACCTTAGATGTTAATAAGCACTTACAAGTTATATAACCTTTAATGGTCCAGTGTAGCCCCTGCTATATCCACTTTAGATGTTAATAAGCACCTACACTTACAAGTTATATAACCTTTAATGGTCCAGTATAGCCCCTCCTATATCCACCTTAGATGTTAATAAGCACTTACAAGTTATATAACCTTTAATGGTCCAGTGTAGCCCCTGCTATATCCACCTTAGATGTTAATAAGCACCTACACTTACAAGTTATATAACCTTTAATGGTCCAGTATAGCCCCTCCTATATCCACCTTAGATGTTAATAAGCACCTACACTTACAAGTTATATAACCTTTAATGGTCCAGTGTAGCCCCTCCTATATCCACCTTAGATGTTAATAAGCACTTACAAGTTATATAACCTTTAATGGTCCAGTGTAGCCCCTGCTATATCCACCTTAGATGTTAATAAGTACCTACACTTACAAGTTATATAACCTTTAATGGTCCAGTGTAGCCCCTCCTATATCCACCTTAGATGTTAATAAGCACCTACACTTACAAGTTATATAACCTTTAATGGTCCAGTGTAGCTCCTCCTATATCCACCTTACATGTTAATAAGTACCTACACTTACAAGTTATATAACCTTTAATGGTCCAGTATAGCCCCTCCTATATCCACCTTAGATGTTAATAAGCACTTACAAGTTATATAACCTTTAATGGTCCAGTGTAGCCCTTCCTATATCCACCTTAGATGTTAATATGCACCTACACTTACAAGTTATATAACCTTTAATGGTCCAGTATAGCCCCTCCTATATCCACCTTAGATGTTAATAAGCACCTACACTTACAAGTTATATAACCTTTAATGGTCCAGTGTAGCCCCTCCTATATCCACCTTAGATGTTAATAAGTACCTACACTTACAAGTTATATAACCTTTAATGGTCCAGTGTAGCCCCTCCTATATCCACCTTAGATGTTAATAAGTACCTACACTTACAAGTTATATAACCTTTAATGGTCCAGTGTAGCCCCTCCTATATCCACCGCAGATGTTAATAAGTACCTACACTTACAAGTTATATAACCTTTAATGGTCCAGTGTAGCCCCTACTATATCCACCTTAGATGTTAATAAGTACCTACACTTACAAGTTATATAACCTTTAATGGTCCAGTGTAGCCCCTCCTATATCTACCTTAGATGTTAATAAGTACCTACACTTACAAGTTATATAACCTTTAATGGTCCAGTGTAGCCCCTGCTATATCCACCTTAGATGTTAATAAGTACCTACACTTACAAGTTATATAACCTTTAATGGTCCAGTGTAGCCCCTCCTATATCCACCGCAGATGTTAATAAGCACCTACACTTACAAGTTATATAACCTTTAATGGTCCAGTGTAGCCCCTCCTATATCTACCTTAGATGTTAATAAGCAACTACACTTACAAGTTATATAACCTTTAATGGTCTAGTGTAGCCCCTCCTATATCCACCTTAGATGTTAATAAGCACCTACACTTACAAGTTATATAACCTTTAATGGTCCGGTATAGCCCCTCCTATATCCACCTTAGATGTTAATAAGTACATGCACTTACAAGTTATATAACCTTTAATGGTCCAGTGTAGCCCCTCCTATATCCACCTTAGATGTTAATAAGCACCTACACTATCCCAATATCCAGACCTAGTTAGCCAGAGCACCTCAGAAATGGAAGACTGAGGACAAGAAGATCAATTACCCACCTATATGAGTAAGAGAGTGTGGAACTACAGAGCGGGAGCTTAGCCTAAGGAAGTGAATATGCCATACATGGAGAGCTAGTATCCCCCAACCTGTGATTGGATGGAACATCACCTCAGAGAGCAGGACCAAGTGCAGACTGTGTGATTGGTGGTCTTTATTTACATTGCATTGTTATAGATATTATTATTGGTGTATTGCTTGTCTTGTTTTGTATGATTGGCTCACTCCATACTAAAGGGTGAGTGTTCCTTTTCACCTCCTATAAAATGTGCTGCTGAGCTGAATGTTGAACAGAAGTCTTAGGATTAGTGTACTGTTTACTAGCATATAGCTAAACAGAATTGTGTTTGATAAAGTGTTTACTGCTACACCGTAGTGTAGGCTTGAGACGTTTGAGACGAGGACTCAAGAAGGTTGTTAACGTCGGTGTTAGAGTACACCCCGAGTGGAGATGACTCCGTGAAAGTCAACGGTCAGAACTCCGTGCAGCTAGGACAGGGTAGAGCCCGTGAGAGTAAATAGAGAAATGAACACAAGAGGTGTTCATGAACACAGTGTTGTTGTGTGCATAGTAAGCGGTGCAATTCTACTACATTGGTGGCAGCAGTGGGATCCCGGCGGACAGAGAGATACGACGGAGAAAACAAAAAGGACTATAGGAGCTAGTAGCTATATTGCATCTACATGTAACTACAGTTACATACAATTATATACAAAACTACACTTATATATTATATACAACATTACAGTTATATATTATATACAACAATACAGTTATATATTATATACAACACTACAGTTATATATTATATACAATACTACAGTTATATATTATATACAATACTACAGTTATATATTACACACAACACTATAGTTTTATATTATATACAACACTACAGCTATATATTATATACAATACTACAGTTATATATTATATACAACACTACAGTTATATATTATATACAGCACTACAGTTATATATTATATACAACACTACAGTTATATATTATATACAACACTACAGTTATATATTATATACAATCCTACAGTTATATATTATATACAACACTACAGTTATATATTATATACAACACTACAGTTATATATTATATACAGCACAACAGTTGTATATTATATACAACACTACAGTTATATATTATATACAGCACAACAGTTATATATTATATACAACACAACAGTTATATATTATATACAACACTACAGTTATATATTATATACAATACTACAGTTATATATTATATACAACACTACAGTTACATATTATATACAACACTACAGTTATATATTATATACAACACTACAGTTATATATTATATACAACACTACAGTTATATATTATATACAATACTACAGTTATATATTATATACCACACTACAGTTATATATTATATACAACACTACAGTTATATATTATATACAATACTACAGTTATATATTATATACAACACTACAGTTATATATTATATACAATACTACAGTTATATATTATATACAATACTATAGTTATATATTATATACAACACTACAGTATATATTATATACAATACTACAGTTATATATTATATACAATACTGCAGTTATATATTATATACAATACTATAGTTATATATTATATACAATACTACAGTTATATATTATATACAACACTACAGTTATATATTATATACAATACTACAGTTATATATTATATACAACACTACAGTTATATATTATATACAGCACTACAGTTATATAATATATACAATACTACAGTTATATATTATATACAACACTACAGTTATATATTATATACAATACTATAGTTATATATTATATACAACACTACAGTTATATTTGTATACAATACTACAGTCATATATTATATACAACACTACAGTTATATATTGTATACAATACTACAGTTATATATTATATACAACACTATAGTTATATATTATATACAATACTATAGTTATATATTGTATACAATACTACAGTTATATATTATATACAACACTACAGTTATATATTATATACAATACTATAGTTATATATTATATACAACACTACAGTTATATATTGTATACAATACTACAGTTATATATTATATACAACACTACAGTTATATATTATATACAACACTACAGTTATATATTGTATACAATACTACAGTTATATATTATATACAACACTATAGTTATATATTATATACAACACTACAGTTATATAATATATACAACAATACAGTTATATAATGCACCAGACTCACATTTGTTTTGCTGCCCATCCGCTGCACCAACAGATCTGTCCGGTCTCGTTGATTCATGATGTCTCTGACGTCTCTCCTTCTCCTTCTGTCTGCTTCCTTCGTCTCCCATAATTTCTATGCATAGAGTAACAACTCATTTTTCAGTTAAGAACTGCTGTTAGTCTAGAGCAAGAATTGTTAAAAAGTTTTTTGTACCAAAAGAAGTTTGAAAGGAATTCCCGGAAATAACCAAATTATACGAAGAAAGCACCAAAGAATTGGCAGGAATAGCGGACCAAGTTCTGAGCTAGGTACAAAAACAACAATACCAATGTCAACCCTGAACTCTCCCTAATTACATACAAACATTCACTAATCACAGTAATGTGTGTGTGTGTGACCAGTCCATGATAGACCACACACTGTACGTGACACTCACCTGTTACCAGTAGTCAGAGCACTATAGCTAGTCAGCAGTCATGCATGTGGATCAAAAGAGGCTAGCTATAAGCTTTCTACTCTAGTCTCTTTGACATTCAGTTGAATAGTTGGCAAGTTGCTAAATACTAGAAAACAAAAGGTTATTTAATATATCAGCTAAGCATTGATATTGAGTAGAACAATAGTTTAGTGTTAAGGCCTGGCTACACTAGCTTGTTTTTCCAACGATTTGACAAACGCATATGTGAGTTCGCAAACGCTCAATTGTTCACTGTTTCGTTGAAGGTGGAGCTGTTGACCGTCAACAATGGCCGATGACATTCGTATGAAATCACTTCTTTGTGATTGGGCAAACAATAAACAGCGAATAAAATATCATTTTTGCTTCTATCAATGCAACAGTAGGCTCGCACAAAGTTACTAGTCGCCATTTATTGGTCACTAGTTATTTACGTCCACTATAGTGTGGCAGGTTGAATGTTTGATGCGGATCGATTGTGAATGTTTCGTTCAAAAACATGCTAGCCTCGTCGAGCATTGAAACCTGAACTACACAATTGCAAGTACTGTGCGCTATGCGTTGTGCAACTTCAAAGCACTAAAAGCTAGGTGTTACACGAACACAAGTTTGTGCATTGAACTACGTTGCGTTGAGGAGTTATACTATCTTTGCTAATGTAATAACCAATATTAGTTGTGTAACTAGTAAGTCGCGGTCTTGTTAGTAGTTTTTATTACTATGGATTAAAGAGTTTTTTGTGCTCGTAATGATTGGTTGAAATAATAATAATGTATGTTGATTGGTCAACATGTTTGCTTATAATAATTACGATAATTTATGATTTGTGTAATATAATAACTATGTTAATAAATATTGTTAGCAATTTTTAATATTCTAACCGTTATTCTATTTTGAAATTAGGAAAAGCCAACAACCAATCACAATCAAAAATTTATTAAACCAATCACCACGTGCATGAAAAACTCCTTGTATAGAAGAATCCGGTTAGATCCAAATCACTGAAGCGCGCATAACTGGATGCATTGTGGACCGCTTTAGCCAATCACAATCAATATTTTACTGCCCCATGGGCTAAGCACAAGGCATAATATAAGCATGTTAAAACTTTGCAAATGAAAAAACTTCCAATGCATTTAGGAAAATGCGTTGACCTTTCAGAACTCTTGTGCAATAACCACAGATTTTGCGATTGTGTAGCCAGGCTTTTACCCATTGATAACAACTTGTTATGAAAGGTATCAGCTCCTAACTACACAATCATGTGACTGAAGTGGCAATTTTATATTGTATATAGTTACTAGATGTCTACATAGTGTTATGACCAGAATTAGACCAATGAATAAATATCAAATTATCATATTGGAGTTGTATGCTTTTATCTAACTAAATTGTCTTGAGAAAATAACTCCAACAATTCTTCCCAGCTTAAAGAATAGTAATAGATTTTTATATAGTCACTCTATGCATAGCTATTGAACAGACAATATCTCACTCAAAACACTCTTCTATACATCTTAGTATTATTGGATTTTCTAGCATGTAATTCGTATAGATATTCTACAGCACTGCATGCTCCTACAACCATCAAGGAGTCAGTGTACATAGTACTAGATTGAGAGATAGAGACAACGGTGTCTACAGGCACTCAAAGTCAAGTATAGAGTAACCTACCTTTGGTGTTGTAGCTTGTACCTACGGGAGCTAATACCTACCTGCAGATGATACCTACTACATAGACACTTAACCAGAGACTAACATTATTCACGGCTAGACCGGAACCTAATTCTATACGACATTCCGTAGACGTTGATCTGAGGGAATACCGCTCACAATAAGTGCACAAGGTGAGACAATAATTTCCCACATTTCTGTTCAGATCATATGATGGAGGCCCTGGTTTTCTCCAGCTCATCGCTAAACATTCTCAAATTTGGCAAAAGCCCCCTAGGAGGTTTCTTTGTTTCTTTGTTGGTTGTGAAGCACGAGGTCGTGCTTTTCTCTGGTTAGAGAGAGTAGGTAGTAAAGTAAGCTAGTTCAGTGAATATCATAGAATTAGAAGAGATAGAACACCAATTAGTTGGTCCAAAATTAGGCCGGATGTGAGCTCGACGCCATCTTGGAGCCGCACTTGAACAATTTATTAAGAATTATTATTGCTCGTGGGTTTTAATTTTAAAACATTTCGCAGTCAGAATGTGAACCACCAGAATATGAAAATAATGAACTGACAGATTCATCATACAACATCATCATGATATCAAGTATGATTTCGCACAAAGCTAAGCTATTATTATATGGTTGTAAACTACTACTCTCTAACTATTATTAATAATTAATAACTATTATTATCATTTATTATTAATAATAAAAAGCAATAACAATTATTTAATTATTACTTGCTTACGACTTCCTTTACTCATTTATGGTTATTGCTATTATTATTTTATACGGGATAGTAGTATTATTAACCTGGAGGTACTCAGCAAATAATGTGATCATAATGATAAGTAATAATAAGCCATGTGTAGTAGCAAGAGTACGTTGTAATTGTTATGTTGTTGGTTTAGGATAGGCTTTATTTTTTTTCTCTATATATCAGAAAGTTTGATGCCCGGGAGTGAAAATAATCGTGAAAATGTGTTGCAATACTGAAACAAAATAAAAGAGAAAATTAAAAATTACTGTTCACTAGCAATTAGCAAATTTGAAAAAGAAACTTCTTTTCAACTTCTCAGTCCTACAGCGAGGCATTCTCAATGCCGATGACACTTTTGTTTGGGGGTTGGTATTCTTCATAATGTTTTGGTGAAGAGGATGGTTGTCGTTGGATAGTAATTGTTTGGTAGTGGTTTTGGCATTGCTGCTCAATGTATTTCATAATAAGTAGAATGTTATGTGTTTTGAGGCAGCTTTCATAATCTAGATCTGCATTCATTACTATCATGGCTGATTTCTCTACTCTGATAATTTGATTGAGGCTGTTTTCAGTTATTAGTCCTGACCACGCTGGGCATGCATATGTTAGCCTCGATCGAATATTCGAGAGGTAGAACAGTTTAAGTCCAGAACAGTTTCTGATCAGCACCAACCATCGTATAATTATTACAATACGCTACTATATAACTATTATATGTGTTTGTTGTAAACATGGCTGAGAATCAATATAACCTTGACCTAGACAACTTCATCACAATAAGTCGCTGTGGGTTAAGAAATCAACCAATCACCGCACGACAGAGAGAACGATGAATACGCCATGTCCATTCTGCTTCGTCCTGCACTGGATGTGTTATCATGCGTGGATACGGGTGATATTCTGGCTCATGTGGCATACCCATAAGAGGATGGGCCCCAAAAACGACCCCCTAACAGGCCAGAAACTAACCCTAGCTACCCCAGAATTCCAGTACTTACTATTTATGGAGTATTATTGATAGAATACTGCACGGTTCCTTCCTCAGCTGGTGCAGGGAGGTAAGAACATGTGGGATACCCTCTCATAGACTGAGAGGTAGAGAAGGAGGCATAGAAGCTAAAGGATAAAGGCTGTGCAGCAGATATTACCTTTTGAACTGTATCATTAGACTGCCTCTTAAAACTCTATTGCACATGTATTACTCTTTTGTGAATATATTCCTTACTTAAATTACATATGTATTCACATGTGATGTTATTTGTTATTGCCTATTTCAACTACTGATGTCTTGTGTATTACATAAAAAGCCAGCCAAGGTGTGCTGCTTGGCAGAGCACTTCTGTATTTTGCCTGGAACCTTTGGAATTTTACCCTCAAGTAGCAACAGCTATATTTACACTGGAACTCGACTATGGTCTGACTGTGGAGCCGGGAGGACACGCAGCTACCGTACTAAAGGTCTGCAGTTAGCAGAAGTTAGGTCTGTTGGATTGGAATCAAGTGCTGTAGAGTCAGGTAAGACTGATTGTTAGTACTGAGTGAACAAGAGTGGGTAGCAGTTGGGCGTGTCAACGTGGGACAAATCCTTCACAGTATCAGGTGACTTCAGTACAAAGTAATGCACACCCAACTATCATGGTAGGTACATTTACACTATAACAATGATCTATATATGTCCAAATCCGAGTTGTTGAATCACACGTCAATGTTAGCCAGCTACCTGTTTTTACTGAGCTACTCACACAAGTGCACACAACTTCTGATAGAGAGAGAAGGTAATTACTAAAATGGAAAGCTGGAGATCTACTAGCTGAATATTCTAGTATATGATTGGTTATATTAGGATGCCCTTCTCACGCCCTAAAGAGCACTACAGCAATCAGCTATAATTGTTGTACTAAATTGATAGATAAAGGCTGCCTCATCTACATATTACAATAGCGTGGGCCATTTACCTCAGCAATAGGGGACATCCCTCCAACAAACTGGGAAATCTTTTACTACTGTCCATTTTTCAGCAATTACGGTCAGACTCGCTGTTACAAACTATAGCCACAAATTATTATATAATTGTTGATAGATCGGGGCAAGGCAAGTAGCGTGTTATAAGAAACGGTGATATGACATTTGCAGGCTGTGATTGGTTGATCAAGGAATCGCCAAACGATCATTAATATGTACATAAAGTATAGCTGTATGGAAAGACCAGGATTTGTAATATTCTGATTGTGAAATATGTGACAACAATAACATTATCTATCTTTTAATGGCAGTGCAAGCACACAAAAGTAGAGTTAACAACACATAGACATGTTTTATACATTTACTGTTTATGTGTGTAATCAATAGGATTGTCTATGGCAAACACCATTTTGGTATATATGGAATAGTAATTAAACAGACTATTATAAACCTCCCATTATGTAACAATACATAGAACAATTAAAAGATACATTTCAAGCTATTAAGAGCTTTTGCACCCAAAACTTCTGAATACACTTTATATCAGTAAATGTTGGAGTCGTTATGTTGTAGTAAGTTGCAAGTTGGTTGGTACTAAGGAAGTTTGTAGACTATAGATTAATGCAGTAAAAAGTGATGTAAGAAATAGATTATGCACTAAAGTTACATTGTTTGATGGAGCCATAAGGGCAGATCAACGGAGCCTAACTACCAATCAAAACATTATCGCAGCTCACCACATCATATTACAACAACATGTTTCCATGTCACGACAAGTTAGCACTAAGATTGTGATTGGTTCACTAACTCACAGCGATTCCATTTGACAAGGTTATTTTGATTTTCCGTTGGTTTCCAAAGATCATATATACTTGTAAGATAGTAGCAGATATTATAATAAGTATACGGTAGTTGGAGTTCATATGAAACTACCATGGGCACGTAATTGTTAGATAATTATCGTTTGTGGTAGGAAAAAGTTATAAATAGATAACTAAAAGGCATAAAAGTTAGAAATGATAATGAATCATTTACGTAATAATAATAATAATTTATCAATTACTTGACCAATAATAATAAAATTAGCAATAAAGAATACGTTTTATTAAAAAATAATCAGAAACAGGAAATCACGTGGAACGCACAAAATATTAATCTTGCTCTTATTTGCTCAATCAAGCACAACGCCCGTCATTTCAGTTGTCGATCAGGCTCATGTGGTATGCTATCCGTCGCCAAGCTCTGGATCTGGGTACAGAAGATAGTTTTGTGCAGCGAAGGCATACAGGGGTGGCTACACTGCACCTATGTTTTGATACCGATGTGCCTATACAATGGATAGTAACAATGTGCAGGTGGCTACACAGGCCAATGTATTGAGTGAGCTGATGTACTGGAGCACATCGGTGAGCGTTATTGAGCTAGCCAACCGCATGGCATAAAGCGCAGGTTTATGCTTGTTTCATTTCCAACAACCAATTATTTGTTTTCCTGACCAAATAACGTTACAATTAATTGTAAAACATATCCACCTTGATGCGTGTTTGTTCTTTTTATTCCACCGTAGTAGGTGTATTCGCGAGCAAAAAACTTAATAAATAAATAATAAATGTTTTATATGCGCGCATGGGGAGGGTCATAGCCCCTAGCACACATGCGTTAGTGTGTGCGCGCCTAAGCCGTCTCATGAACGCATACCGAGGGGAGAAAGACAAAACCCATATTATTTTTTGCAATTTATTTAATGCAAATGGGTCGGTAGCAATATTTTTAGTGGATCACAAAATACCATCCCCACGGGAGAAAAATGTTACTTTGCGAGGCATACTCATAGGTTGCGAACATTACTGATCCGTAACATAAGACTAACACATACTAGGGATGGCACTTGGATATAAAAAGGATGACATTGACTATTGAGGAGTCGTCCCCTAAATTTATCGAGATATCAAACTCATTCATGGAAAGCCAAATTGGCTCGATAGATGTCCGTCATGTACCCATTACGATTGATCGACCTACCGAGAGGGGACAACTTGGAAGAAAAAGAAATGGAAGTATAATGCTGCATTTAGACCAAAAAAGAAAATGTTTGCAAAGGCTTTTTTGGCTGCTGTTTGCAGATAAAAGGAGCCACCTTCATCTTCCTTCTACCTCTTTTTGGGTTCTACTGCTGAGCAAGAAGCACATTACTGGTACCAACAAGTGTATGAAATGAACTTAGGTTCCCTGCTGTTGATTTTGTTGTCCCACCGGTACACAGGTGCTGAACCGTCAGCAAGGCTGCTGCTGAGAGAATTCAGTTCAGCCCTCATCCTCAGGTCAGGGTGTATGTGAGCAGGGCCACCGAGTGAGTGGAGAAGAGGGAATGGTACAGGAAGTGGTAAAACAAGAGCTGATAACCAGCAGCGAGTGAAATGTTGCTGCGCGAGTAGAGAAATAATGAAATGTAATTAGTTACAGAATACCATTCATTGAGCATGTCAATGCAGTTCTGGATTTTGATAGGGGCATCTATTAGAGGAGACAAACATGAACTTCATTATAAATGTGGAATTCAGCTAAAATAGATGATAAATAGATGACAATAACTGGAGTGGATTATCTTATCTTTGCAATATGTATTCTAAGTTCTACAAAACAGTTTTCACAACAGAAAGAAAGGAACGTAATATTGAGCTACGCTTTTCAGAATCTACAGCTTTTCCATGACAATATTTTCATTTTACTTTTAATTTTAATTTACTGCGCAGTTTACAACACAGTCAGTCAATCAACCATGCCTGGGCTCTCTTTAAGATTATATGCCAGGCAAGTATATCGACTTTCCCAGGTTTCAAGCGGTTTCTCTTCTTCGTAGCTAT
Source organism: Cryptosula pallasiana (assembly GCA_945261195.1). Lineage (NCBI taxonomy): Eukaryota > Metazoa > Bryozoa > Gymnolaemata > Cheilostomatida > Cryptosulidae > Cryptosula > Cryptosula pallasiana. The sequence goes on from OX183130.1 coordinate 22,396,540, forward strand.
CTGTCCGGCCAGACTGAAGAGCCATTCCGAAGAGACAGACGTCACATTTACACTCCGGTACTCTCTGGCCACACACTGCAGCATCGGGGACTGCTTACCTTTGAGGCGTCACCAGAGGTGTATTGGCTCAGTGGCACCTATAAGTGTTCTGGACACATGACGGTAGTAATCCACCTAGAGAAACATATATATATACATGTAGATAAACAGATGTGACACATAAAACCTACCAGTAGTTGTAAGTGATTATCAGATCAAAAGCAATAAGTCAAGACAATTAGTAGAATGTATTTTGGATTTGACCACGAGTTGTGCGCTTCACGTGTGCTGACGACTTCTGAGATGTAAATAGCAATGAAAACCAGTAGTCTGGTTCTGCACAGGCTGAGTTGGGTGAGGGGGGAGTATATATCACATCGCACAGACAGCATGCCCAGCAGACTACCGCACAAAACCAGCATATCCTCTTGAGAGCATTGTTTGTCAAGATACATTTTGAGCCACGAATGCACCGCAGATCTCTGCAGTGCATTCATGAGTCACAAACCAAACTCTTACCACCAAAACTCACTTCTTTCCTCGCTGAGTGAATGTGTCATCACTATCTTCTTCCTCATCGTCGCTTGAGTCAACCATCAGTTGTGTAAGGCTCATATTCTTGTGTGTAGTACTCGAGCTCTACTGGTCACCTCTACCTTTCTCTATGGCTTTGGCTCTAGATGTCTTTGTAATAGGCACACCCTCAGTATTAGCATCCTCCATCTCACCTCCTCTTGCACCTCTATAGGATGCAACCAAATATCTATACAGAGTGTAAACAATAACTCCCTTAGTGTGCATTTTACCCTTGCGCAACATGTACTCTTTCATGCGTGAAACCTACAGGATGAATAAAGCATTGTGGGATAGATATTCTTCTCTCTTTTGTATGCGGGTAGATTAGAAATTCAATTAAACTCATGCATTTTCATGTATTCAAGTTCTATTCCATAACCACTGCTATGTCCATCACTTTGAGCTGAGAAGTTTTGTCCCATGAGAGTATTCAATGCAGATATTACAGACCTGGTGCAATGGCCTCCACCAGAATATCGTCATACACAAAAGGTTCCTTGAGGTATCTTGGGTCAAGAGCGCAGCAGATTCTCACTACTTCCATGACTGCCACGCCCTCCTTTGGCTCCACAAATCTACAAGAAGATTACCAGAATATAGTACTTGTTCAGCTCACTCCATACCACAAACATAGATAGATTACAGCATGATAGTAATGATAGAGACAGCGATATACCCACCCACCAACAACTCCATTGTCATAATTGAGAGCTATGTCCCCAATATTTTCAAAACCCAAGACGCTACAATTTCAGAAAATATTCCCACTCGTGGAGAAAAGATGACGGGAAAGCGATACAAACATTTCGAAAGTACCAATTTGAAACTAGGCTTTTTATCCAGTGTTTGGAGTTTGGGTTGGATATTTTTATGTCTCAGGATTGATTATCTTGTGTGTTTGGGGGCTGGGGTTTTGGGGTAGAGTTTGGAAATACAAGCCTCGAACTGCTGTGGAGTCGGAATGACAATAGTTCACGGATATTACGCTATAATCTTGAATTGCCTTTTAAGCGCACCACACGGCAAACATAATCAAACTTGCATGTACAAGCATCATTCATGTTTCTTTACCTCTCATACATGTATTCCCAGATCTTTTGCCTGATCTTCTTGGCCAGTTGAACATGTTCTTCTGAGAGGTGCTCAGATTCAATCTCCTTGGATATGAATGATGTGACATTGAGCATCAGAGGGTAGATGTTGTATACACTGATTGACTTGTCCTGAGAGACTGCCAGTCAGAGTGGAGTGAGAGTCTCTACGAACACAGACATGTATTGGTTGGCAGGTCTCCCAAGTCGGATTGAGACGGCCAAATTTCTTGTCAGCTTCAAAAACATAAATCAAAAGGAATGTTAGGTGAAACCTCACTCATGCATTGATCATAACAAGACTCAGTCAGATGACGTGACGATATGTCACTGAAAGGCAATATAGAGAACATAGTTTCCTCCTCAGCTTATCAGATCTTACTATAACAAACTCTAACTACTGTTTAACCTAAAGCCAAACAGGTCTGGTGATACTGGGTAGTGGGTATTGCAGCTACTTGATATTGGATGATAGATAAGATAACCTCATTAATGTGTAGGAAAATCGGGTCAAATTAAGGTCTCCTCACACGGCCTACGTAACAGCCGTCTATTTACTGCTGTACCGCACACAGTCAACTTAATAGTCAATGCAATGCTGACATGAAAGCTAACAGAAAGCTTTCATATAGCTGTAGTGCCTAACGCTCTAAACTCCACCAGCCGTCTGCAATTACCATCACATCTAGGAGCCCACTTGCACTACGTCCCTACCAAGTCCCTACCCCACCCCTACCAGGTCCCTACCCCACCCCTACCAGGTCACTACCCCAGCCCTAACGCTCCCAACTACACCAGCTTTCTGTGCTAAGCCCTGCTCTTCTCCCTGCACGTTAGGAGTCCCTGCTAGAAAGCAGATAGTCCCCAGTATCATGTAAATAAATACCACCCAAATATAGGCTAGAGCCATTTAGGAGTAGTGCTCTCCTGAGAGTGAGAAGACAACTCTGTAAAGTTTGGTGACCTATGTTGGGTGGAAGCGAACAGAAACATTGATCTTCTGGATCGGTAGAGAAAGACCTGACAATTATTACACAATAGAACCGGACATAATCGTAATAAATTTCTGTCAGTAAAAAAAACTGAAGTGGGCTCGCTTTAGCGATAAAGTTTTCACAGACGTTGCTGGAGATAAATATGTCTGTGGTTTAAAGCGCAAATAACTTCAGTTAAACAATATTCATCAATGAGCCCTCAACAACGGTTCAACTACTACCCAACACGCAGGGTATCCGAAAGCACCCTTATAACGACATGCATGGTAACAATGGTGTTTCCATAGCAACCTTTAAACTTACTATTATACCCATCACTAACTTATCATTATATGGAAATGTACTATACCTATGTAAGTATGCAATGCACCAAACCTACATAGCAAATATCTAATATAACTAGAGCTTCCCAATCTTTGGATTTATCTCCACATCATCAATTTTATTCTCTGACCATGTGCAAATCGCCATAACTCACAGCAAAGAGAAAAAGCGCTGACATAAAATTAATTTGGGGGCAACCACAAAGAATTATAAAATTTATGAAGTATTTAGAAACAAAACCGACCCAACATTTTTTGGAAAAAAACAGCAAAAACTCACACGATTTATTTTGCTAAATTTGCGTACATCAAGTGAGTTTCCTGTTTGGTAACCATGGCAGCAGTAATGGATCATAAGATAATATCAAAGGACTTTCACAACTGTTGTGACTGGAGATGAAGCAGGAGATGCTTCCATAACTGAGCAAAGTTATTGCAAAGGAAGGAAAAGAGAAGAATAAGCAGTTGATGGCGATATAACCAAATAAATTAATTGTAAAATGAGAATGAACAAAAATGGTCGATGTTTTTTGTAACAATTAAGTTTTAATTAATATAATTATTACTTATTAATAATTAAATACATAATACTGCATACTTTAGAGCACAAACTGCAGAGATGAAGTGAAGTACCAAAATACTTACAGCCCCTTTCTTCTTTAGCTATTATATATTTATTGTATTTATCAACTCCTATTTAATGCATACAGCTTGTTACTTTGGAGTTATCTCATCTCTAAAATATAGTACAGACAACTCTAAAAACAGCATTGATGTCAATTCCCATTGTAGTGTTTATGAGCAACCAGAGGCGATAAATGAAAGCGATCAGTTTTTTAAATATGACTGTAGAAAATTGTGATTAAAACTGAATCATGGAGAAAATGTTCAAAATGGAATCCCATATCATATTTTTCAAATCAGGAATCTTCAAATTCAACAATAGAGAGCTGGTAGGAGTTATCTCCCTCAAATGATGCAACCCAAAGCACTTCACAAATAATTTATTATATAAAATCTTAACCAGATCAATTACCATCCCATTTTGAGACATTCACAGCAGCCTGTGTGGCCATAAATGATGTATTGCGTGCTCATCTGAGTTCGCCCACATAAAAAGTGAGGATGCGCCCTGCCTGTGAATCACAGAGGCCTGTTTTATTTAATTTAAAGTTAACTAGAGGTCTACTAACAACAACTACCTACCAGGATATGAATGTAGAATATTGCAGATGCTGCCTTAGACAGTACAATAGTGTGTATATGAATGTTTTGTGTATAGAACTTGTGCACTCCCTGCGTGTCTACAAGAACAAAACGTGTGTCATGTGAGATACAAGTGATGACATCTGTAACATTGACTTAACTATATTTACTGTGTGGTACCAACAATCTGACAACACAAGACAACTCCCAGAAGTAGGGAATGACATCATATATGGTAATAATTGTTTGTTTGAGAAATCAAATTTATGTAAACTTTTGATGTGATGCCCAACTAAAATATCAACCAATCAACATCAATATACAGAACACTCCCATTGGCTCATTAGCGTCTGGTTTTGTATGATTGGCTGTTGACAAGACAGAAGATGAAATAAAGTAAATACAGAGAAACCCACATAATCAGACCTTAAAGAAATCAGTAAACCAGTTTATTCAATGTCACAGTCAAGGTCCCAATCATCAGCCATAACAAATGACTTCAAATATTTCAATATTGTCATTGGGAGTTCGACAAAAAAACTTGCAGCTTTTTCATTTTCAAAACCATTTGTCACGCAGATTCACTGAAAAGTGTTAGATAAAGCATGGTCTTTACAAGAAAAGTTCTTCTGTAGATCGCATGCTTTTTAAATGATAGAATCAGAGAATTGTCTCCTCTTGTTGTAGCTGACAAAATAATTTAAATATGCTCACTGCGATGCTTGAGTAATTCCAACAAATGTATTAAATCTTGGAATGTAACAAAGATCAAAGGCTATCCATCAAACAACAATACAAGCCCATGAATCTCACCGAGACAATGCTATCAATGGATAAAATATAAGACCTCGTTTACGCTAGGCGACTTTCCCTAGAAGTTTGTCGATGCTTCAAGTGACAGAAAAGTTGTGCAGCTTTTGGTGATGACGCAGGATTGTCGCTGACTGAGACGCAGCAACCCAGCAGTGTCGGGTTCAAGCGTCAAGTTACAGCGATTGTATAGTCATGTGACACAGTTAAACCAATTGTTTGGCTCTATATAGCAGCTCCAATATTTTGTTTATTCTAGCCTGGATATAATGTAAACAATGATTGTTATAAGATGGTAAGGTTATTATTAAATAATTAATTATAACCAGCATTGTTGATGTTTGTGTATTATTACTCTTTCTATCAAATAAATTAAACTCCACATGTTTAATAACAATAATTAATTTACATTTGGAGTAATTATATTATTATTTTGGATGCAAAATTAAAAAAAAAACCTCAGATTTTCTCAAAATTATTATTTAGTTTTAATAATTATTGTTATTTGTAGATAAGCCAAAATTTCATACTATAGGTAAATAAAAAACCCATTGGATGCATAGAGAACTACTACCTGGTAGAAAACTGTTTATAATTAAATCACCAGACATCAATCCAACTACGAGAGCAGGAACGCATTAAACTATATTAGTTATGATGGTTGGGCAACTCCAAAGTTGCAAACTCAAAAACAGCAACAGTGTAAAGAGAACTCACAACTGCTTGTGTGACCATCAATTGAAATGGAGACACAGTCAATCTAGTGCAAATACGGCTTAAAAGGATTGCCACAAACCAGGAGGAGGTGTAGCCAAAGTTAGCCAATACGATGGATGAAAAATGTCATTCATGGCGCCCATATTGGATTGAAACTTTTGGAGCAGAAATATGCGTTAACATAGACTACATAGCAACTCACAAATTAATTGTGGTCACTTAGGCCACTTAACGTAATAATAACAGATATTATGACTTTTGTAACACGACCAACAATAATACATACATATATGATCGTTGACAAGACCGCTTGAAAACTTGGAGTTGAAATTCCATAGAATTAATTAATACAGTCATGGCCAATGACCCTCCAGGGTCATTAAGAATGGCAGCTCCCATAAACCGTCATATACGGCTACATCTCATACAGGACAAAAGTTATATTATTCAGCCGCAGCTGGCAATGCTGTCTTATCTAATCAGTGATGCTATCTAAACATGTTAAGGCTTGGCTACACTGCACTGATGTTTTGATACCGATGTGCCTATACAATGGATAGTAACAATGTGCAGGTGGCTACACAGGCCAATGTAGCGTGACGATGTACTTGAGCACATCGGTGAGCTGCGACTGAACTAGCCAATCATACGGCACAAAGTGAGGGTTGTTGCCTGTTTCATTTCCAACAACGAATTATTTGTTTCCCTGATATAATAATCGCAATAATAACAATAATTGAAAAACAATTTCACTGTCATGTATGGCTGTTTTTGTTCTCCATTGAAACATTACTTTCAACAATTTCTTTGGTGTATTCGCGACCTGGATCGATGAACATCTGATATTAGTCATATTTGAGATCCACATCAGTGGGCGGCGAATGCATCGATCCAAACGTTTACATTTAACTATATAATATCAAGAAAGAATATCCATTGATCAGGATCAGATGTGTAGGTATAAAATTCCAATGTGCATTGTAGCAAGCATAATTATTTTCATATGTGTAAGCAATTCACCAGCGACGGTTATCGTGTCGTTGATTCCTCATTGGTACTATTAGCATGATGCATCGGCAAGTAGGAGATAGTGGTAGTGAGTCAAAGAATAAACAGCTTTACGCTTGTCCGGTTGACAACGTTTATTTAAAAACAATTCATTGTTGATTATCTATAACATTTATCTTTATTGTTTTAACAAAATAGCTTTGCGTTTCATTATTGTGATCAATCTATTTCCAATATATAAATCTTGTACATGAAAATCATAATAATCACTAATAATACACAACAACATATGTAGTAATTAATAATATATAACAATAAAATAATAATAAATTATGCCGTAAATGAACTGCTTTGAAACAAACGTCACCAACGTAGGTATATATTAATTTCTATGTTATGGATTGGTAGTGTTCGGGACCTATGAGTATGCGCCGAAAATTAAAATTTTTTGCCCGTGGGATGGTATTTTGCGATCCATTAAAAATATTGCTACTGGCCCATTCGCATTAAATAAATTGCGAAAAATATTATTTATTGAATTTATTGTACGGATCAATACAGGTCGCAAATATACCTATTGCGATTCATTCTTTATAATAATAAATAATAAAATTTATTTTATATTATTGTTGTTGCACTTGTTCATAATTTTTTTTATCATTATAACCATACTCAATAATGTTGAAATTATCAATTACCACTGTTCTATGAGCCATGTAAAATTAATTCACTGGACTGAATTCACTGTTTAAACTCTATAACACAAAAATACCTTCGGAGTTTGAAGTGGATGCAAAGAGGGTGGATGCTCACAAAAAATTCTAACGGAAATGCGTTGTAAATGGTTCAACTTGATGAGCTTGGGAAAATATAAATGGTGATAGAAACCACAATAACAGCCTAGACAAAATTATTGTCTACGTAAAGGAAATGAAGCCGTACAGATATGCAAATTGACAATAAAAATTATCCAAATTCGACAAATGCTTCAAAAGTCGTAGAGCAAAATGTGTTTGTGGAGGAGTTATCCTATCAATAGCTGAATAAGAAGGCAGCTATTAGTAAGTTCAAATGGCACAAATAAATTTGGCAGCTATCCAAGTATATGAATTAACACTTGAGCGATCATGAAAATATCAAATTATTTCGACAAGACTTAATTTCTTGATGGAAAACGAAAACTGATTTAGTTTAGGAGTTGCCCTCTCAACAAGATTTTTAAATAAACAATGACCGACTACTACTATGCACGTATTATGGGCGGTGAAGCGTGATGCGCATTCCAAGAGCAGTGAGAAATAAGCACTCTACCATAAGCATATTATAGAATGGGATCCTAGCAGGTTTATAGGGTGAAGATACCGGAAGCTTTATTTCTATGATATTACAATGCTAAAATACTATTAACGTTAACCAAAGTCTACATTTTTATTTAGATTTATGGAATCCGCGATTAACAGTTCATAAACTTTGGATAGGTACAGGCGTAGCGTGCAATAATGATGCTTCACCGTACATATAGAACAATTGTGTGCGTGCCAAGTGTGTAACCAGGCTACGGCAATGTGCACCTTCATTTACTACGTCGGCAAACCTAACCAAACTCGAAATAAAAAACTATGGCAACACTAAGTAGTATTATGAGCATAATAAATAATTAATTTTTCTCAAGTGAGTAAATCAAGCCGTGATTTCTGATGATAAGTTCGATGATTGACCAAGCTACTTCCAGTTGCATCGCTAAAGTGAAACTACTCGCCGGGGCCCCATTGCGCAGACAGGCATGTTCAAATGATCTTTTCAAGCTCGGATAGTTTCCGTTAGTTAACAAGTGCTAGTTAGTCCGTTTAATAATTATAATCCAGGCAGGTTAGTAAATGACATGACAGAAAAATAAATAATTATTATTTATTGTCAAACGCTGGTCCTATTTTATTGTAGCCATATTGTTTTGCTCTATACAAATAAGTATGTTGTTTTGAATACTAAAAAAATTGATATTTATCATTCAAAAAAAAAATATTTAAAAAGGTTTACACAATTTTCAATCACTGCTAGCTTTACAAGAAAATATTATTTACTATCCAGCCAGCCTTAAGTTTAACTGAGTCCACAACATGGAGTTGGCTTGTTGATATTCAATGACAATAATCGGTAGAAAGTTCTACGTGATATTTTGTGACATCAAGTACATAGCACGTTTTATAGGATTTGACAACAAAAAAGACGTCGCATTTTAGAGTTTTCAGGCTGCGCAGTCCGCCAGACTTCGAAAGTGCGACTCGAAGTGGGAATGCGCAGAGCTTTGCGAAGTGACAACCATTTCTATAAGTGGATTGGCCGAAAATGTGTTTATAACTCGTACGTGGTAACTGAGTGTATATTGATATATCATAACATTATTGTGTGACAATCTGTGCATCTTGGTGATATATATGTAATTTTTAGGAATCGTCCTCTCTGTATGGTTTAAATGCAATAAACAAAAACACAGCGGGTCTGCTTTTATATTACAACTGTCAATGTTTTTTTCTATGCAGAATGTTACTGAATGTGACTGACTCAAAAACTCTACGAGAGTTGGCGACAGAAAACACAAAAACAAATTATATTGGCATTGTTTTTAGTTTGAATAAATAAAATTGTTGTAGTGTAAAATCATTATATGTAGCATGCTTTTCTGTAAGCCATGCACACACACGTTTGATTGAAATCAACCATTCCACTTTAATACAATGGGGTCCCGGCAGAGTAGTTTCGCTCTAGCGATGCAACCGACAGTAGCATAGTCGACCGTATAACTTATCATTAGAAATCACGAATTGCTCGTCTATTATTTAGATTTTAGACAGTTTAAGCAACTGATATGACCAAGTTTTTGTTGTTGAAGAAGCTCAAGGAATCAATATGGCCGTCAAAATTTTTTTTCACAATATTCTATTTAATAACATGGTAAGAATTAATTGAATATTATGCACGCGTGTAGAGCCATAACTTTGTATCTCGCAGCTCATTGAGCTTGCCAACGCAAACTAATGAAAGCGCACCTTTGAACAATTACCGTGGTTTGCTTTTACAGTGCCGTTGTAGTTTGACAATTTGTGACGTAGGCGCACCGTCAGTATTATATACCCCAAATTTATCAGCCGTTGTGAATGAAAAAGTGTTTCTTCTGTTATTATCAAAAAAGAAATGACTTTTGTTTTACTAGTTTTGTTGGTGAAAAGCGGGCTTCCGGTTCTTGAATAATAGCTCCGCAGAAAGATCTGCCGGGACCCAATTGTATTGTGCCATGAGTAACTGTGAGACAAACAACAAACAAATATTCATTATTGATGACATGTCAACACAACCTGATGTCACATTGTTACTAACTAAGGGATATATTCAACTTCTTGTGGACTAGGCATGCCTGGATACATCGGCATCAGCTGTCCACAGTCAATAAATTTTTAGGCTATGTTCACACTATACGATTCTCGGCAAGGCGATTAATGAGAGAAATCGGAAGTTGCTCTCCCGATAGTTTCAAGAGTTTACGTTTGCGATTTCTTCTGCCTGATATCGCATGGCCATGACAGTTGTCAAAACACCACATTTTATTGATAAATACATAACATCAAATTATTATTATTAATAATATAATAAAACTTATTATCTTATATTACAAGAGATTTTAATAAATTATAGCATTTTATTTCACTCACCAATAACAAGAAGTAAATTACAAATAATAATAAATAATTGTAAGAATAATTAATTATAATAATAAATTATAATAACTTTTACACTACAATTATTTATTATAACCGTGAAACTTGCAGTAGTTGTTATTATATTTTGCAAGATTTCATGATGTTGATAATAATTAATTAGCAATCCCAGTTTTATAAACAAACCTGTCTGTGATTTAAAGCGCAAATAACTTCCATTAAACGACATTCATCGATGAGCCCTCAACAACGGTTCAACTACTACCCAACATGCAGTGTATCAGAAAGCACCGTTATAAGGACATACGTGGTAACAATGGTGTTTCCATAGCAACCTTTAAACTTACCATTATACCCATCACTAACTTATCATTATATGGAAATGTACTAGACCTATGTAAGTATGCAATGCACCAAACCTACATAGCAAATATCTAATATAACTAGAGCTTCCCAATATTTTGATTTATCTCCACATCATCAATTTTATTCTCTGACGATGTGCAAATCGCCATCACTCACAGCAAATAGAAAAAGCGCTCAGACATATAAATAATTTCGAGGCCGCTATAAAGGATTATAAAATTTGAGTATTTAAAAAAAAACCACAAAAACTCACACGATTTACAATGCTAAATTTATGCACATCGTCAGTTTCCTGTTTGGTAACCATGGCAGGAGCAGTGGATCATAAGATAATATCAAACGACTTTCACAATTGTTGTGACTGGAGATGAAGCAGGAGATGCTTCCATAACTGAGCAAAGTTATTGCAAAGGAAGGAAAAGAGAAGGATTAGCAGTTGACGGCGATATAACCAAATAAGTTAATTGTAAAATGAAAATGAACAAAAATGGTCGATGTTTTTTTATAACAATTAATTTTAATTAATATAATTATTATTTATTAATAATTAAATACATAATACTGCATACTTTAGAGCACAAATTGCAGAGATGAAGTGAAGTACCAAAATACTTACAGCCCCTTTCTTCTTTAGCAATTATATATTTATTGTATTTATCAACTCCTATTCAACACATACAGGTTGTTACTTTGGAGTTATCTCCACTCTAAAATATAGTACAGACAACTCTAAAAACAGCGATGATGCTAATTCCCATTGTAGTATTTTGTGCAATCAGAGGCGATAAATGAAGGTGATCAGTTTAATAAAGATGAATGTAGAAAATTGTGATTGAAATCGAATCATGGAGAAAATGTTCAAAATGGAATTCGAGTTCATATTTTTCAAATCAGGACTCTTTAAATTCAACAATAGAGACCTGGTAGGAGTTGTCTCCTCAAATGATGCAACCCAAAGCACTTCACATTTAATTTATTATATAAAATCTAAACCAGATCAATTACCATCCCATTTTGAGACATTCACAGCAGCCTGTATGGCAATAAATGATGTATTGCGTGCTCATCTGAGTTTGCCAACATAAAAAGTGAGGATGCGCCCTGCCTGTGAATCACAGAGGCCTGTTTTATTTAATTTAAAGTTAACTAGAGGTCTACTAACAACAACTACCTACCAGGATATGAATGTAGAATATTGCAGATACTGCCTTAGACAGTACAATAGTGTGTATATGAATGTTTTGTGTATAGAACTTGTGCACTCCTTGCGTGTCTACAAGAACAAAACGTGTGTCATGTGAGATACAAGGGATGACATCTGTAACATCGACTACATTATATTTACTGTGTGGTACCAACAATCTGACAGCACAAGACAACTCCCAGATGTAAGGAATGACATAATATATGGTAATAATTGTTTGTTTGAGAAATCAAATGTAGGTAAATTTTTGATGCGATGCCCAACCAAAAGTTCAACCAATCAACATCAATATACGGGACACTCCTATTGGCTCATTAGCGTCTGGTTTTGTATGATTGGCTGTTTACAAGACGGAAGATGAAATAAAGTAAATACAGAGAAACCCACATAATCAGACCTTAAAGAAATCAGTAAACCAGTTTATTCAATGTCACAGTCAAGGTCCCATTCATCAGCCATAACAAATGACTTCACATGCTTCAATATTGTCATCTTTACTCCGATAGAAAAATTTTGAGCTTTTTCATTTTTAAAACCATTTGTCACGCAGACTTACTGAAGAACCTAAGATAAAACATGGCATTTGTAAGTAAAGTTCTTCCGTAGATCGCACGCTTTTGAAATCATAAAATCAGAGAGTTGTGCCCTCTTGTAGCTAACAAAATAATTAAAATACGCTCACTGCGATGCTTGATTAACTTCAACACATGAGTTTCTTATTAGTGAAATGTATAGAATCTTGGAATGTAACAAAGATCCAAGGCTATCCATCAAACACCAATACAAGCCCAGGAATCTTACAGAGTAAATGCTATCCATGGAAATAATAGAAGGCTTTACACTGGGCCACATTCCTAGGAAGTCTGTCGATGCTTCTTGCGATAGAAACATTGTGCAACTTTTGGTGGTGAGACAGGATTGTCGCAGGCTGAGACACAACAACCCAGCAAGGAGACATCCTGAGCTTTCAGATGAATTTTTGTTTTAAGCTTTAACTTGTCAATTTGCAGCGTTATGAGCTGTTGAAATTGAGCAATTTTTCTATAAGTTATAGAGTAGTCACTCAAGCATCTGGCTCCAGAGGGTCATGTGACAAGGGGAGTTGGCCACACTTTTATTTCTTCACTTAGCCCAGTACTGTCGGGTTCGAGCGTCAAGTTACAGCGATTGTATAGCCACGTGACACAGTTAAACCAATTGTTTGACTCCAATATTTGGTTTATTCAAGCCTGGGTATAATGTAAACATATTATATAATGGAATATTATTTATGGCACTCATACAGGATTGAAACCTTCGGAGCAGAAATATGCGTTAACATAGACTACATAGCAACTCACAAATTAATTGTGGTCACTTAGGCCACTTATCGTAATAATAACAGATATTATGACTTTTGTAACACGCCCAACAATAATACATACATATATGATCGTTGACAAGACCGTTTGAAAACTTGCAGCGGAAATTCTGCAGAATTAATTGATACAGTCACGGCCAATGACCCTCCAGGGTCATTAATCATGGCAGCTCCCATAAACCATCATATACGGCTACATCCCATACAGGACAAAAGTTATATTATTCAGCCGCAGCTGGCAATGCTGTCCTATCTAATCAGTGATGCTATCTAAACATGTTAAGGCTTGGCTACACTGCACCGATGTTTTGATACCGATGTGCCTATACAATGGATAGTAACAATGTGCAAGTGGCTACACAGGCCGATGTAGCGTGACGATGTACTCGAGCACATCGGTGAGCTGCGACTGAACTAGCCAATCATACGGCACAAAGTGCGGGTTTTTGCCTCTTTCAGTTCCAACAACGAATTATTTGTTTCCCTGATACAATAATCACAATAACAACAATAATTGAAGAACAATTACAATGTGATGTATGGCTGTTTTTCTTCACCATGAAAACATTCCCTTCAATATTTTTGTTGGTTCTGTTTATTATTAAATCTTCCAGATATTGTGATTCATCATTTATAATAATAAATGATATAATTAATTTTATTTTACTGGTGTTTCACTTGTTCATAATTTTAATTATTATTATAATCATACTCAATAATGTTGAAATTATCAAATACCACTGTTCTATGAGCCATGTAATATTAATTTACTGGACTGAATTCACCGTTCAAACTTTATAACATAAAAACTGATTCGGAGTTTGAAGTGGATGCAAAGAGGGTGGATGCTCATTGTTGACAAAAAATTCTAACGGAAATATGTTGTAAATTGTTTCAATTTGATCAGCTTGGAAAAATATAAATGGTGATATAAACCACAATAACAGAATAGATAAAATTAGTTTTTATGTAAAGAAAATGAAGCCATACAGATATGCAAATTGACGAAAAAAATAATCTAAATTTGACAAACGGTTTAAAATTTGTAGAGCAAAATGTGTCTGTGGGGGAGATATCCTCTCAGTAGATGAATGAAAAGGCAGCTCTTAGTAAATTCAAATGGCACAAATAAACTTGGCAGCTTTCCAAGTAAGTGGCATTGTTTTGCTTTATACAAATAAGTATGTTGTTATGAATACTAAAAAAATGAAACCTATTATTTATATATAAAATGAAATACTTAAAAAGGTTTACACAAATATTTATCACCGCTAGCTTTACAAGAAAAAATTATTAATTATCCAACTGAATTCACAACATGAAGTTGGCTTGTTGATAGTCAATGATAATAATCGGTAGAAATTTCTACGTGATATTTTGTGACATCAAGTACATAGCTACTCGAAGTGGGAATGCGCTGAGCTTTGCGAAGTGACAACCATTTCCATAAAGCTTAGTTTCCATACATCTCCCAAGTAATCGCAGCATTGTGAGTTGTGCGCCTGCGAGCTCTGGCGACTCTCGAGGAGTTGCGATCCCCTGGTTTCCATACTTTTGCATTTGATGGCGCCCGGCTGCGATTTCTTTGTGAATACATGGTAGATTTAATTATTATTATCATCCTATTAATTTATTTTATTAATATGTGAAAATTAGCTATTTTCATTATGCAAAGAGCTTTTGTGTTAACAATTATTTTGATAAGAGGTAACCATAATAACAACACAAGTTTATTGCTACTGCAGTTTAAGTAGTAAGTAATAAATAATAACTATTATTATAAAAGACTGTTATTAAATTATTATTCCTAATAATAATGATCAACTCAATGGCATTATTATTATTATTTAATTGATCATAACAATTTCATCGGTGAAAATTTCCAAAATTATTTTTTATTTATCACTCACCGGTTACTATTATTATTATATATTATTATATTTAATACAATTATTCAATCGTTATTTATTATTAATATCAACGAACAAACTACTGCTATTGTTGCGCTTTTTATTATTAGAACTTAGAAGCTATAGGTTTTATATGAATGAAGTAAAAAATTATTATTATTGATAAGCCAATTTTTTTTCAATGACAAAAAATAATTATTATTTTTATAATAATATTACTACTACATAATTGCTTCGACTATGGTCAACTTTCCTGACCTTTACCCTGATCTTTTAGGAAAAAGACACAAAACGATGTCGCCTAATCTTCAGAATCTATGTTTGGTCGCATGTTTACGGTCTCCATAGATCTTTGGCGATCGCCAGTTGTTCCCGATCGTGGGTGAGTCGCAGAAAAGTACTTTGCAAACAACTTTCGTGGGACGTCGCAGCAACCTCGTAGGGAATTTTGGCACATTGCGTAATCACGGTTTCCATAAATCGCAGATCGTGGCAGGCTTAAGAGCATTGGCCAAAAATGTGCTTATAACTCGTACGTGGTAACTGAGTGACTAACTAACTGTTTAATACAATCAGAGTCTCAACTATTGTCTCTGATGCTAGCCAGCCATAAACTGATTAGGTAACCACAATGGTGTAGTGTGGTACAGTAGTTGGGAACTACCACAAAACATCAAAAATTAAAATTAAAATATAGCTTCAAATACCTGTGGTTGCTTACATTCCAATTGGAATACTAATTCGTATAATGAGATTTGAAAACGTTCAAGTTTAAATAAAATTTTATTAACTGTTGTTGGAAACCCTCAAATTTAAATATAAATTCAATTGACCCAGTGTGAAATTTTGAAATTCAAATATAAACTCAATTGGTTGAAAATTGAAAAATACCGCATTTTAAAATTCAAATAAAAACTTGATTGTATTTGGTCCTCTCCCTGGCAAGCACACATCAATTTGTCCATCATTTTGTCAGCAAAATCCGCTATTGTGGCATTCAAGGTCGTTGTGTCATGACTCTATGCCCTGATAGGCTCCCCTTGTGAGAAAATCCACCAGTTTTACTTTGAATTACAACAAGTAATGCTGAATTTTCTTTTAGTTTAAAAGTTCAACGTACCTGGGAATTTGTATTTTCTTGAAAACCTTGTGACCTTGCTATTGAAAAGTTTTGATGCTTGCCTACATTCACTAAAGTCGCACACCCCCATATAAAAATCATGTGCGTCTTACTATTATTGGCAGAGTTATTCAGCATTTATTGAGCAAAAAAAGCATTTGAATAGCTGTGACACCGTAACTATCACAACTTTGAAAAACTTATTTCTTAAAAGATCAGACGTGCCAGTACGTAACCAACTAATTCTTACAAAGTTCTTATTAGCGGATCTTGAGTCACAGAAGGCTAAACTTTGCGAAAGAAAGAATAATAATAAAACTGACCAGAACAAAAGCCATACTATCAACAATAACAGAAGATCGTCTCGGCTACAATATTGTTATTGGTGTGATAAATATAATAATAAGCAAATTAAAACAATTATTATTAGCCATAACAATTTATTACTGATATTTACTAATTACTCAATAGTAAATAATAAATGAGTAATAATAATAGATTGTTATTGTTGAAAATAATTATTAAAACTTACGAAGGTTGTTGAAAAATTAATCACTCTAAGTGCCGTTAATCTTTGTAGAGATTAATCTGACTTTTAATCTTGTTTAATTGTACTCATGTTAATTACGCTTCTATGCACAACATGTATTGCATCATACAGCCTGTTTAACATAAACCTGTCATTAACTTTGGAGTTGTCTGTCCTACTACATGTCCAGTATTGCAATTTATGCAGTCAAAATAATAAAATATAAGCATCCAAAGTGAGAAGTGGCTCACAACAGTTTCTATGGACAGTCAAATATTTGTGAGTAAAATAATAAGGCTGATAAATCTGTGAAGTATTGCCGCATTGATACAACACCGACCTATCAGCTTCGCATAAATATAAAAGTTTATAATGAATAAATAAATAATTTAATGAATTTATTATTCAATTTTATGTATATTAACTATATAATTTTAAATATAATTTTCTAAATTTATAGTAAATATTCTATGATTGATTCGCGCATTGCTAATGTTGAAATCTATGAGTGGGAGAGTTTTTCCTTTTTCGTTATCGTAAAAAGTGGAAAGTTGCCTTAAAGCATAAACGATTATTTTTTGTCTTCGTGATTAAAAGTATTGTTTGCATTAATCTTATAATTTACGTGACTATTCACCGTATCTCACTCTGATACAAGTTAGCAGCCATTGCGCCCTCCGCACGTGTCTCTTGCACTCCTTCTGCACATGAATTACCAACATTCACGGTTGATGTGAAACAAATTATTAATACAAAAAAATATTTTGCTGCAAGCATTGTCAATTCCCATTCTTGTTGCATTAAGAGTTGCTTGCTCTTTTGGTTTTGTCTAAAGTGGGGACAACTTCTAAAACCACCAAGTTGAATCATGAATTTATAAATCACAATGCATTACAAACAATTGATATTAGTACTTTGCAACTTTTTGAACAACTTTCAAGTTTTTAATTCACTGTAAATTATTTAGTCAACTAGCTATAATAGCATCCCTCAAATTGTCTAACGATTCAGCTGCAACACTAATCAATCATCTCTGGCTTTTGAGCAAAGAAATAAAGGTCTCACCCGACCACAAATTGCTAGGTCTGGCTTCAATAGTTCCAACAAGCCTACCTTTTCATTTTTAGCGCAGTGGAAGATGAATATAAAGAGTCCCTACAGACTGTTGAGTATAGGGAATATGTAGACCATCACTCTAGTATCCTTGCTCACATACATAAAACCAAATAGTCAAGTCAAGCCCAGCAGAACCACTAGCACCACCGCTCCCTTTATCCATGCCCTACATCAACATAACAAACAGACAATAGAGCACAACTCCTTTCAGTGCTAAATAACCAGTGGTTCTTCAATGTCATTATTAGCGGTTGTTATCAAGATATGTATTACAAGTGCTGTGCTATAGATTTTTGAATAATTGCAAATTACTTTATGGATTTCAGCTAACTTTTCAACAGAAAAACTATTGCAGAGTCGTGTTCTCGTTAAATGGTTCTATTTTGTAATGCAATAGAATGAAAGTTTTTCGAATAAACATACAACAAAATTGCAAAAATGGTTTCGTTGACATGGAAGAACAACTTCCCAAAGTAGCCATTGTGTGGAGAGATTCAAGAGCCTAAAAATTCAATTGCAATTTTTACAGATGATTTGGAGGTCTGGAGTGGTACAACATGAAATTAAATATCATTTTTAAAAATCGGTAATAAAAATAAGTGTTAGCAAGTTCATTATTTGTTGTAGTTATTTGCTATTGCCTATGTAGGGTCTGTGAGACTTGAAGAGAAAACAACTCCACTGATTGAGTTCCCTCAACTATGAATTATGCAATCTTATGCCACAATTCAATGTCTACAATAACTTTATGGTGTGAAGATTCCAGAAGGAACTTAACTCAATAGTTTGTTGCCCAAGACTACTATCTGCTCTCAAGCTATTTTTGCTAATTGCAGATGTGAGGGATAATTACACATTTCGGTCAGACACAAGCTAGAGCTGTCACCTTATACGATTGTATGGCACAAATGTCACATACCAAGTATTAGAAAGCGTATTCAGTTTATTCATTACACCAATAATTAATGACACATATCTTTTACTGTACTTCAGGAGAGAAATGTTTTGCTCTGAAGGTTGTTACTGTTGTAAGCGATGACAACTGAATGTAAATCAAAGCATACAAAGCAGGTCCCTGCTATCAACATCTAACGCATTCCTATTCCATTTAGATAATGAGCCCACTCACTCATCATAGGCTGCTACTTGGCACGCTTCCAGAACCACTTCGAATCTTGTTTGATAGTTGGCCTAACGTACTATGAAATTTTTTAAACTATTATTTCATTTGAGAAAATACTGCATTTTATGGGGCCGGCAGTTTTTTGTGCTGGGCTAGTAATATAGAGACCGGATCCCCGCTTGCCACCAACCTAGCAATAGAAAAATACCAAGTACCGATGTGTGATTGCATCAATAAGCTTTCTTGTGAGTTTACTCAATGTCCAGGAAGTGATGTCATTGACTCTCCTGCTCATAAAGTCTGACTCAGTCACAACCGCACAAAAATAATTGATAAATGTTGATTCCGGGGATTATTGTTCCACATTTTACTGTTTTACTGTAATACAAAAGCTGGATACACCGACAACTCAATTCATTGCTGAAGATTGAAAATTTGAAAATTGTGACCTTGAATATAGCCGCATGTGTAGGGAGATCACAATTCTAGTTTTGACCTAAGCAATCATTCACTAGTACTTCCAGGTCAAAGTTTCAACATATATATATATTTAGCCCATAGAATTTGTGCAACTTTTGGTGGTGACGCACGATTGTCGCAGACTGAGACGCAGCAACCCAGCAGTGTCGGGTTTGAGTGAGCAATGATTGTATAGTCATGTGACACAGTTAAACCAATTGTTTGGCTCTATATAGTGACTCCAATATTTGTTTATTCTAGCCTGGATATAATGTAAACAATGATTGTTATAGGATGGTAAGGTTATTATTAAATAATTAATTATAACCAGCATTGTTGATATTTGTGTACTATTACTCTTTCTATCAAATAAATCAAACTCCACATGCTTAATAATAATAATTAATTCATATTTGGAGTAATTATTTCATTATTTTGGATGCAAACATAAAAAACATCAGATTTTCTTAAAATTATTATTTAATTTTAATAGTTATTATTATTATATATAGCTAAGTCAAAATTTCATATTATAGGTAAATAAAAACCCATTGGATGCATAGAAAACTACCACTTGGCAAAAAACTAATCAAATCACCAGATATCAATCCAACTACGTGAGCAGGAACGCATTAAACTATATCAGCTATGATGGTTGGGCAACTCCAAAGTTGCAAACTCAAAAATAGCAACAGTGCAAAGAGAACTCACGACTGCTTGTGCGACCATCAATTGAGATGGAGACAGTCAATCTAGTGTAAATACGGCTTAAAAGCATTGCCACAAACCTGGAGGAGGTGTAGCCAAATTCAGCCAATACGATGCATGAAAAAATGTCATCCATGGCGCCCATATTGGATTGAAACTTTTGGAGCAGAAATATGCGTTAACATAGACTACATAGCAACTCACAAATTAATTGTGGTCACTTAGGCCACTTAACGTAATAATAACAGATATTATGACTTTTGTAACACGACCAACAATAATACATACATATATGATCGTTGACAAGACTGTTTGAAAACTTGGAGCGGAAACTCCATAGAATTAATTAATGCAGTCACGGCCAATGACCCTTCAGGGTCATTAATCATGGCAGCTCCCATAAACCATCATATACGACTACATCCCATACAGGACAAAAGTTATATTATTCAGCCGCAGCAGGCAATGCTGTCTTATCTAATCAGCGATGCTATCTAAACATGTTAAGGCTTAGCTACACTGCACCGATGTTTTGATACCGATGTGCCTATACAATGGATAGTAACAATGTGCAGGTGGCTACACAGGCCGATGTAGCGTGACGATGTACTCGAGCACATCGGTGAGCTGCGACTGAACTAGCCAATCATACGGTACAAAGTGCGGGTTGTTTCCTGTTTCATTTCCAACAACGAACTATTTGTTTCCCTGATATAATAATCACAATAATAACAGTAATTGAAGAACAATTTCACTGTGATGTATTGCTGTTTTTGTTCACCATGAAAGCATTACTTTCAATAATTTTTTTGGTTTTAATTAATATTAAACCTTCCAGATATTGTGATTCATCATTTATAATAATAAATGAGATATTGAATTTAATTTTATTGTTGTTGCACTTGTTAATAATTTTGATTATTATTACAATTATACTCAGTTATGTTGAAATTATCAATTACCACTGTTCTATGAGCCATGTAAATTTATTTCACTGGACTGAATTCACTGTTCAAACTCTATAACACAAAAATACCTTCGGAGTTTGAAGTGGATGCAAAGAGGGTGGATGCTCACAAAAACTTCTAACGGATATGTGTTGTGTTGTAAATGGTTCAACTTGACGGACTAAACAAAATTAATTTCTATGCAAATAAAATGCAGCCATACAGATACGCAAATTGACAGAAAAAAAATTATACGAATTCGATAAATGGTTCAAAAGTCGTAGAGCAAAATGTGTTTTTTGAGGAGTTATCCTCTCAGTAGCTGAATGAAAAGGCAACTCTTAGTAAGTTCAAATGGCGCAAATATATTTGGCAGCTTTCCATGAAAGTGGCTTAATGCTTGAGCGATCATGAAAGTATCAAATTGTTTTGATAAGACTAAAGTCGCTGATGGAAAACAAAAACTGACTTATTTTAGGAGTTGCCCTCTGAACAAGACTTTTAAATAATCCCACTGACTAACTACTATGTGTGTATTATGGGCGGTGAAGCGTGATGAACATTCAAAGAGCAGTGAGAAATAAGCACTCTACCATAAGCATATTATAGAATGGGATCCTAGCAGGTTTATAGGGTGAAGATACCGAAAGTTTTATTTCTACGATATTACGATGCTAAAATACTATTAACGTTAACCAAAGTCTATACTTTTATTTAGATTTATGGAGCCCACGATTAACAGTTCATAAACTTTGGATAGGTACAGACGTAGTGTGCAATAATGATGCTTCACCGTACATATAGAACAATTGTGTGCGTGCCAATGGGGTCCCGGCAGATTTTTCTGCGGAGCTATTATCAAAAGAACCGGAAGCCTGCTTTCCATCGATAGCACTGTTAAAACGAAAGTTGCTTCATTTTATCCGATACTGAAGGAATTTTTTTTCTATTCACGGCAGCTGATGGGTTTGGAGGTGTATAGAACTGACGATGCGCCGCTAACATAAGTCATCTTATAATTTAATATTATTATAAAATAATAATAATATATAAAATAATAATATATATCAATAATATTAATTAATTAAATAACAACAACCGCAACAGTTGAAATTAAAAGATAATAAAATTATAACTATATGCCATTAATTATTATTATTATAATAATTATTATTATAATTATTGTTGTTCGTAGTTGTTGTTCCAACAACAATAATTAATAGCGAACCGTTATTATTACTATACTAATAATAATTATAACCTGTCAATCAGCTCCTTATTGCGTTCAGTTGTCCGTACATTTTTGTTTGTTTTTAGCAATTCCTTAAAACAAGATAGGGTGAGGCTTTCATAATCACACTTGATGATGATTCCAACTAATGCAATGGCGGCCAATGATTTGAAATTAAGACAGTCCTATAGCAAGTGAACACGGCCACGGAATGTTTTTGGCCCGTGCTCGACAGATCACCAAAATATTCCGCCAGGACCTGGCTCATAACAAGGGCGTTAATTTATGTTGGCAAGCTCAATGAGCCGCGAAATACAAAGCTATAGCTCTACAACTGAGCATAATATTTAATTAATTTTTACCAAGTGAATGAAACAAAATATTAAAAAAAAAAATAGTTCAAAGGCTATATTGATTCCTTGTGCTTCCCAAACTGCATAAATTTTGTTATATCAATGGCTTAAACTGTCTAAAATTTAAATAATAGTCAAGCAAGTCGTGATTTCTAATCATAAGTTATACGATCGACCATGGTACTTCCGGTTGCATCGCTAAAGCGAAACTACTCTGCCGATACCCCATTGTGTAACCAGGCTACGGCAATGCGCACCTTCATTTACTACATCGGCAAACCTAACCAAACTTGAAATAAAAACTACGGCGACACTAAGTAGTATTATGAGCATAATAAATAATTAATTTTTCTCAAGTGAATAAATCAAGTTGTGCTTTCTAATGATAAGTTCGATGATTGACCAAGCTACTTCCAGTTGCATCACTAAAGTGAAACTACTCGCCGGGGCCCCATTGAGCAGTCAGGCATGCTCAAATGATCTTTTCAAGCTTGGATAGTTTCCGTTAGTTAACAAGTGCTAGTTAGTCCGTTTGATAATTATAATCCAGGCAGGTTCGTAAGTGACATGACAGACAAATAAATAATTATTATTTATTGTCAAACGCTGGTCCTATTTTATTGTAGCCATATTGTTTTGCTCTATATAAATAAGTATGTTGTTTTGAATACTAAGAAAATTCATATTTACTATTGAAGAAAAAAAATATTTAAAAAGGTTTACACAATTATCAATCACTGCTAACTTTACAAGAAAATATTATTTCTTATATCTAACCAGCCTTTAGTTTAACTGAGTCCACAACATGGAGTTGGCTTGTTGATATTCAATGACAATAATCGGTAGAAAGTTCTACGAGATATTTTGTGACATCAATTACATAACACGTTTTATCGGATTTGACAAGAAAAAAAAAGAGGTCGCATTTTAGAGTTTTTAGGCTGCTCAGTCAGCCAGACTTTGCAGGCGTGACTCAAAGTGGGAATGCGCTGAGCTTTGCGAAGTGACAACCATTTCCACAAGTGTATTGGCCGAAAATGTGCTTATAACTCTGCATGTGGCACCTCTAGATGATACACATGTAATTTTTAGGAATCGTCCTCTCTGTATGGTTTACATTCAATAAACAAAAACACAACAGGTCTGCTTTTATATTACAACTGTCAACTTTTTTTATGCAAAATGTTAGTGAATGTGACTGACTCAAAAACTTTTACGAGAGTTGGAGACAGAAAACACAAAAACATT
Organism: Cryptosula pallasiana; assembly: GCA_945261195.1. Taxonomy (NCBI): domain Eukaryota; kingdom Metazoa; phylum Bryozoa; class Gymnolaemata; order Cheilostomatida; family Cryptosulidae; genus Cryptosula; species Cryptosula pallasiana. The sequence continues at coordinate 22,420,692 of OX183130.1, forward strand.
TATATTGGCATTGTTTATAGTTTGAATGAATAAAATTGTTGCAGTGTAAAATCATTATATGTAGCATGTTCTTTATCGTGGACATAAATAACCAGTAGCCAATAAATGGCCACTAGTAATTTTGTGCAAGCCTACTGTTGCATTGATAAAAATAAAAGTATCAATGGTTGACTCGTTGTTTAATTTATTGTCCAATCACAGAGCAGAGGTTTTGAACAAATGCCATCGGTGATTGTTGACAATCAGTAGTTCTACCGTTGATGAAACGCGTTAAAGAATGAGTTCTCGCCAGGATGAGCATGCGCCAGGGATAGGACAACTCCAAATAACAATTTCAAATAAAGTTCAAATACCCTCAAAAGCCAAACTATAAAATTTGAATAAAAGTTCAAATAGCAAGTTTTCCAATTTAATTTAAAATGAATGGACAGTAGACAAGGTTGAGAATTTTAAGAGAATAGATGAGATTAAGCTGAGCTCCATTGCTATATTGCTCGAAGTTACTTTTGCTGATAACAAAAACATTTTATGAATTTTATGGAATGATGAGACCAACAAACAAAATGGCGTTGCTTTATCTAGTAAGCTTCTCTGTCCGTTCACTATCTAGCTTGTAATGCCTTTCTTGTGTGTTTGATACAATCAGAGTCTCAACTGTTGTCTCTGATGCTAGCCAGCCATAAACTGATTAGGTAACTACAATGGTGTAGTGTGGTACAGTAGTTGGGAACTACCACAGAAAAGGAAAAATTAAAATATAACATCAAATACCTGTGGTTGCTTGCATTCATATAATGAGGTTTGAAAAAGTTTAAATAAATTTTTCATTAACTGTTGTTGGAAACACTCGAATTTAAATATAAATTCAAATGCCCCAGTTTTTGAAATTTTGAAACTCAATTAGTTGAAAATTGAAAAATACCGCATTTTAAAATTTAAATAAAAATTCAATTGTATTTGGTCCTTTCCCTGGCAAACCCACATTAAACTAGTTCGTCAATTTGTCAGCAAAATCCGCTATTGTAGCCTTCAAGGTCGTTGTGTCATGACTCTATGTCCTGATAGGCTCCCCTTGTGAGAAAATCCACCAGTTTCACTTTGAATTACAACAAATCATGCTATACCTGAAAATCGCCATTTTTTTAAAACCTTGTTACTTGCTATTAAAAAGTTTCGATGTTTGCCTACATTCATTAAAGTCGCATACCCTCATATAAAAATCTTGTACTTCTTACGGTTATTGGCAGAGTTATTCAGCATTTACTGAGCAAAAAAGGCATTTAAAGAGATGTGTGAAATGTGGAATAGCTGTGACACCGTAACTATCACAACTTCGAAAAAATTATTTTTTAAAAAATCAGACGTGCCAATACGTAACCAACTAATTCTTACAAAGTTCTTATGAGCGGATTTTGAGTCACGGAAGGCTAAATTTTGCGAAAGAAAGAACAATAATAAAACTGACCAGAACAAAAGCCATATTATCAACAATAACAGAAGATTGTCTCTGCTACAATACTGTTATTGCTGTGATAAATATAATAATAAGCAAATTAAAACAATTATTATTAGCCATAAAAATTTATTACTGATATTTACTAAATACTCAGTAAATAATAAATGAGTAATAATAATAGATTGTTATTGTTGAAAATAATTATTAAAACTTACTAAGGCTGTTGAAAGATTAATCACTCAAGTGCCGTTAATCTTTGTAGAGATTCAGATTAATCTGTGATTAATCTGACTTTTAATCTTGTTTAATTGTACTCATGTTAATTACGCTTCTATGCACAACATTTGTTGCATCATACAGCCTGTTTAACACAAACTTGTCATTAACTTTGGAGTTGTCTGTCCTACTACATGTCCAGTATTGCAATTTATGCAGTCAAAATAATAAAATATAAGCATCCAAAGTGAGAAGTGGCTCACAACAGTTTCTATGGACAGTCAAATATTTGTGAGTAAAATAATAAGGCTGATAAATCTGTGAAGTATTGCCGCATTGATACAACACCGACCTATCAGCTTCGTATAAGTATAAAAGTTTATAATTAATAAATAAATAATTTAATTTTAGGAATTTATTATTCAATTTCATGTATATTAACTATATAATTTTAAATATAATTTTCTAAATTTATAGTAAATATTCTATGATTGATTCGCGCATTGCTAATGTTGAAATCTATGAGTGGGAGAGTTTTTCCTTTTTCGTTATCGTAAAAAGTGGAAAGTTGCCTTAAAGCATAAACGATTATTTTTTGTCTTCGTGATTAAAAGTATTGTTTGCATTAATCTTATAATTTACGTGACTATTCACCGTATCTCACTCTGATACAAGTTAGCAGCCATTGCGCCCTCCGCACGTGTCTCTTGCACTCCTTCTGCACATGAATTACCAACATTCACGGTTGATGTAAAACAAATTATTAATACAAAAAAATATTTTGCTGCAAGCATTGTCAATTCCCATTCTTGTTGCATTAAGAGTTGCTTGCTCTTTTGGTTTTGTCTAAAGTGGGGACAACTTCTAAAACCACCAAGTTGAATCATGAATTTATAAATCACAATGCATTACAAACAATTGATATTAGTACTTTGCAACTTTTTGAACAACTTTCAAGTTTTTAATTCACTGTAAATTATTTAGTCAACTAGCTATAATAGCATCCCTCAAATTGTCTACAGATTCAGCTACAACACTAATCAATCATCTCTGGCTTTTGAGCAAAGAAATAAAGGTCTCACCCGACCACAAATTGCTAGGTCAGGCTTCAATAGCTCCAACAAGCCTACCTTTTCATTTTTAGCGCAGTGGAAGATGAATATAAAGAGTCCCTACAGACTGTTGAGTATAGGGAATATGTAGGCCTTCACTCTAGTATCCTTGCTCACATACATAATACCAAATAGTCAAGTCAAGCCCAGCAGAACCACTAGCACCACCGCTCCCTTTATCCATGCCCTACATCAACATAACAAACAGACAATAGAGCACAACTCCTTTCAGTGCTAAATAACCAGTGGTTCTTCAATTTCATTATTAGCGGTTGCTATCAAGATATATATTACAAGTGCTGTGCTATAGATTTTTAAATAATTGCTAATTACTTTATGGATTTCAGCTAACTTTTCAACAGAAAAACTATTGCAGAGTCGTGTTCTCGTTAACTGATTCTATTTTGTAAGTGCAATAGACTCTGTCTTGAATGAAAGTTTTTTGTATAAACATACAAAAAAAATTGCAAAAATGGTTTCGTTGACATGGAAGAACAACTTCCCAAAATAGCCATTGTGTGGAGAGATTCAAGAGCCTAAAAATTCAATTGCAATTTTTACAGATGATTTGGAGGTCTGGAGTGGTATAACATGAAATTAAATACCGTTTTCAAAATCGGTAATAAAAATAAGTTTTAGCAAGTTCATTATTTGTTGTAGTTATTTGCTATTGCCTATGTAGGGTCTGTGAGACTTGAAGAGAAAACAACTCCACTGATTGAGTTCCCTCAACTATGAATTATGCAATCTTATGCCACAATTCAATGTCTACAATAACTTTATGGTGTGAAGATTCCAGAAGGAACTTAACTCAAGAGTTTGTTGCCCAAGACTACTATCTGCTCTCTAGCTACTTCTGCTAATTGCAGATGTGAGGGATCATTACACATTTCGGTCAGACACAAGCTAGAGCTGTCACCTTATACGATTGTATGGCACAAATGTCACATACCAAGTATTAGAAAGTGTATTCAGTTTATTCATTACACCAATAATTAATGACACATATCTTTTACTGTACTTCAGGAGAGAAATGTTTTGCTCTGAAGGTTGTTACTGTTGTAAGAGATGACAAGTGAATGTGAATCAAAGCATACAAAGCAGGTCCCTGCTATCAACATCTAACGCATTCCTATTCCATTTAGATAATGAGCCCACTCGCTCATCATAGGCTGCTACTTGGCACGCTTCCAGAACCACTTTGAATGTTGTTTGATAGTTGGCCTAACCTACTATGAAATTTTTTTTTAAACTATCATTTCATTTGAGAAAATATTGCATTTTATGGGGCTGGCAGTTTTTTGTGCTAGACTAGTAATAAAGAGACCGGATCCCCGCTTGCCACCAACCTAGCAATAGAAAAATACCAAGTACCGATGTGTGATTGCATCAATAAGCTTTCTTGTGAGTTTACTCAATGTCCAGGAAGTGATGTCATTGACTCTCCTGCTCATAAAGTCTAACTCAGTCACAACCGCACAAAAATAATTGATAAATGTTGATTCCGGGGATTATCGTTCCACATTTTACTGTCTTACTGTAATACAAAAGCTTGACACACCGACAACTCAATTCATTGCTTAAGATTGAAAATTGAGTTGTTAAGTCTGATGACCTTGAACATAGTTGCGTGTGTAGGGAGATCACAATTCTAGTTTTGACCTAAGCAATCATTCATTAGTACTTCCAGGTCAAAGTTTCAACATATATATATTTAGCCAACAGAATTTGTGCAACTTTTGGTGGTGACGCAGGATTGTCACAGACTGAGACGCAGCAACCCAGCAGTGTCGGGTTTGAGCGTCAAGTTTCAGTGATTGTATAGTCATGTGACACAGTTAAACCAATTGTTTGGCTCTGTGTAGTGACTCCAATATTTAGTTTATTCGAGCCTGGATATAGCGTAAACAATGATTGTTATAAGTGGTTATTATTAAGTAATTAATTATTACCAGCATTGTTGATATTTGTGTATTATTACTCTTTCTATCAAATAAATCAAACTCCACATGTTTAATAATAATAATTAATCCATATTTGGAGTCATTATATTATTATTTGGGACGCAAACATAAAAAATCATCAGATTTTCTTAAAATGATTATTTAATTTTAATAATTATTACTATTATTTGTAGATGTGTCAAAATTTCATATGATATGTAGACAAAGATCCCATTGGATGCATAGAGAACTACTACCTGATAGAAAACTGTTTATAATTAAATCACCAGACGTCAATCCAACTACGTGAGCAGGAACGCATTAAACTATATTAGCTATGATGGTTGGGCAACTCCAAAGTTGCAAACTCAACAATAGCAACAGTGTAAAGAGAACTCATAACTGCTTGTGCGACCATCAATTGAGATGGAGACAGTCAATCTAGTGTAAATACGGCTTAAAAGGATTGCCACAAACCAGGAGGAGGTGTAGCCAAATTTAGCCAATACGATGGATGAAAAATGTCATTCATGGCGCCCATATTGGATTGAAACTTTCGGAGCGGAAATAAGCGCTAACATAGACTACATAGAAACTCACAAATTAATTGTGGTCACTTAGGCCATTTATCGTAATAATAACACGATATTATGACTTTTGTAACTCGACCAACAATAATACATACATATATGATCCTTGATAATACATACATATATGACCGTTGACAAGACTGAAAATTTTAGGCGAAAATTTTGTAGAATTGATTAATGAAGATGTAGCTGATGTCGGTAAATTAGTGATTATTATCGGTACTGTTTTATTGATTATTGCCATTATTTGGTAAAATATCACACCGATTCATAATAACTTTGGTAAATAAACTAAGCAAACTTGACTATTTTTATTATTATTGTTTATTATTATGATTAGCAGCAAAGTAATAATTATCAAATTAATAATGATTGTTTTTAATTACCAAAAGTTCAAGCTGTTAATATTTTTAAAATTCTTTCACAATGTGAGACAAATTATTTTTTATGTAAAGAAAATGAAGCCATACAGAAATGCAAATTGACAAAAAAATTATCCAAATAGGGATCCGGCACGCAGTGTTTCTTTGTAGATGCAACCGGAAGCAGTTCAATTGCTAATATAACTTATCATTAGAATTTACGACTTGCTTGACTTTTATTTTAATTTGAGACATTTAAGCAGCTAATATGACAAAAAAGATGTGATTGAGGAAGCTTGAGGGATCAATATAACCTCTAGTTTTTTCTTTTAAAAACTATTTTGCTTTATTCACTTGAAAAAAAATAATTTAATAATGATGCTCATAGATAGTATGCAGTTGAACCAAAGTATCGTATTTCGGGCCTAACTACGTTTGCCAACGTAAATAAATTACAGTGCGCCCTATCAATTTATCTCAACATCAGCGATATACTATTATGCTTGATTTACGTTGCGCATCCTCAGTATTACAAGTTCCGTCCCCATCAACTGCTCATGAATCGTTTGTTGCGGATTTCATAACTCCAGTCAACGACTAGCAATAATAATAATAACAAAGTCTTATAACAATCCCAAGTGTACCAAAAATCTGGTGTACCCTGTGATATGTGACTAATGAATGGCAATTGTTTTTAAAAGTTTGTTTTATATTTTTTAATTTTTAGGGCAAATGAATAATATTTTTTTGATATTATTATTATTATAAACGATCATAATAATAATAATTATTAATTAAACTACATAAATTAATTTTCTTCTGAAACCTGTAATTTCCTAATCACAAGTTGGATCAAACTTTTGCTTCAATGAAAATTATTTAACACTGAAATAAAATGAATAGTGTTAATCCCTGATGACAACACACACTAAATAAATAATCAGTAATAATAAATGGGAGATAAATCTCTTACGAGCTCACTCTATATTTTATATAGCGATCTATAGTCAGTATTGTTAGCGTTCGTAAAAAGTGATTATTCGAGTTAATTGTAACTGTTTATTGTGCCAAAAAAATTTAGTGAGCTAAAGCAGACACTGGAGCTCCTGCCATCTCAATATATCAGTGAGAAGAAAATTCTAAAGCAAAAAATAAAAATAAAATTAGTGGATTTTTGAAAATCTTAACGATATTATGATAAAACGGCAAGTAAACTTCCGGTATCATCAAATTAACACCCCCTGGTGAGCACCTAAAATCGGCCGGGTCCCCATTCAATAAATGGTTCAAAAGTCATAGAGCCAAATATGTTTTTTGGGGAGTTATCCTCTCAGTAGCTGAATGAAAAAGCAGCCCTTAGTAAGTTCAAACGGCACAAATAAACTTGGCAGCTTTCCAAGTAAGTGGCTTAATGCTTGAGCGATCATAAAAGTATCAAATTGTTTTGATAAGACTGAAGTCTCTGATGGAAGACAAAAACTGACTTATTTTAGGAGTTGCCCTCTCAACAAGATTTTTAAATAAACGCAACGACTGACTACTACTATGTGCGTATTATGGGCGGTGAAGCGTGATGCGCTTTCAAAGAGCAGTGAGAAATAAACACTCTACCATAAGCATATTATAGAATGGGATCCTAGCAGGTTTATTGGGTGAAGATACCAGAAGTTTTATTTCTACGATATTACGATGCTTAAATACTATTAACGTTAACAAAAGTCTACATTTTTATTTAGATTTATGGAATCAGCGATTAACGATTCATGAGCTTTGGATAGGTACAGACGTAGTGTGCAATAATGATGCTTCACCGTACATATAAAACAATTGGGTGCGTGCCAAGTGTGTAACCAGTTGCACATCGCTAAAGTGAAACTACTCGCCGGGGCCCCATTGCACAGTCAGGCATGTTCAAATAATCTTTTCAAGCATGGATAGTTTCCGACAGTTAACAAGTCCGTTTAATAATTATACTCCAGACAGGTTAGTACATGACATGACAGACAAATAAATAATTATTATTTATTGACAAATGCTGGTCCTATTTTATTGTGACCATATTGTTTTGCTTTATACAAATGAGTATGTTGTTTTGAATACTAAAAAAATGGATATTTATTAAATAAAAAAATATTTAAAAAGGTTTATACAATTATCAATCACCGCTAGCTTTACGAGAAAAAAATATTAACTATCCAGCCAGCCTCAAGTTTAACTGAGTCCACAACATGGAGTTGGCTTGTTGATATTCAATGAAAGTTCTACGTGATATTTTGAGACATCATGTACATGACACATTTTATCAGATTTGACAGCAAAACAGACGTCGCATTTTAAAACTGTTATATGTAGCATAATTTTCTGTAAGCCATGCTCACGCGTTTGATTAAACAGAAGCTTATACATTTCTAACATATGGTACATAAGTTATGGAGCATAACGTGTTTGTTAGGAGTTTTCTTCTCAGAGAAGGTAACTTTTTCAATAGTCTGTAAAGGCCTGGCTACACGATCGCATATTTGGTGCGTTATGCATTGTGCAGTGTCAACGCACTAAAAGGGTAGGTGCTACACGAACGCAAGTTCTGTGCATTGAACTACGTTGCGTTGAGGAGTTGTATTATCTTAGCTGAAGTAATAACCAATAGTAGTGGTGTAGCTAGTTAGCCCGGACTTGTTAGTAGTTTTAATTACTAGCGGTTGAATCAAAATCACTGAAGCGCGCCTAGCTGGATTCACTGTAGACTGCTTTAGCCAATCACAATCAATATTGCACGGCCCATCGGACAAAGCACAACGCATAATTTAAACATGTTGAAAGTTTGCAGATCGGACGAAACTGAGGGCAATTAGCAAAATGCGTCGACCTTTCGGAACTCTTGTGCGATAACGCACGGAATTTGCGATCGTGTAGCCAGGCCTTAATGGAGCAAGTAAACTTGGCAGTTTTCCAAGCAAGCTACCTAGTGCTTCCAATCATTTGAATGGGCTCGACCTTGTGCCATGACACGGCTCAGGTCACAATCTCCTTGATCCAACTACAGCTCGCTTAAGGTCCGGCCACACTAGCGTGTTTGTGAGCGAAACGTTATGCACTGTCATTCCTCGTCAAACATTCAACCTGCCACATTATCGTGGACATAAATAACCACTAGCCAATAGATGGCAAGCCTGTTGTTGCATTCATAAAAATAGAAGTATCAATGTTTGACTCGCTGTTTAATTTATTGCCCAATCAGGGAGCAGAGATTTGAACGAATGCCATCGGTGATTGTTGACAGTCAACAGTTCTATCCTTGATGAAACACGTTAAAAAATGAGTTCTCGCCAGCATGAGCAAGTGCACACTAAATTCGTTCGTCAATTTAGTCAGCAAAATCCGCTATTGCGGCCTTCAAGGTCGTTGTGTCATGACTCTATGCCCTGATAGGCTCCCCTTGTGAGAAAATCCACCAGTTTTACTTTGAATTACAACAAGTAATGCTGAATTTTCTTCCAGTTTAAAAGTTCAAAATACCTGAAAATTGCCTTTACTTAAAAACCTTGCGATTTTGCTATTGAAAAATTTTGATGTTTGCCTACATTCACCAAAGTCGCATACCCTCATATAAAATCATGTACTTTTTACGATTATTGGCAGAATTATTCAGCATTTATTGAGCAAAAAAAGCATTTGAATAGCTGTGACACTGTAACTATCACTACTTTGAAAAAGATATTTTTTAAAAGATCAGACGAGCCAGTACGTAACCAACTAATTTTTACTAAGGTCTTATGAGCGGATCTTGGGTCACGGAAGGCTAAACTTTGCGAAATACTGCTACAATACTGTTATTGCTGTGATAAATATAATAATAAGTAAATTAAAATAATTGTTATTAGCCATAGGCATTTATTACTCAGTAGTAAATAATAAATAAGTAATAATAATAAATCGTTGTTGTTAAAAATAATTATTAAAATTTACTTATCGCTATGATTATATTTATAATAACATTATTGTGAATTATTAGTTTTATTATTACCTGTTTTTGTAGGATCGGTTGCACCAAGGTTGGAGAAGTCACGATTGTCAGTTGCCGCTGTCGGTCAGCGTGGCCAGTAGAAAGCCTTTCCAGGGTTCAGCTCAGACGCCGTGTCGAGCTGTTAGTGTCACCAGAACCAAACAAGGATCATGTGTGGCCAGACCATAACAGAAGATTTCCTCTGCTACAATACATGTCCTTTCTTAATCAAGTGTTTTATTGTCCACAGACAGCTAGTTACCAAGTATCTTATGTAAATAGATTGTACAGAACCTCATCTACCCTCACCAAGTGCTGCAGCCACTTTGAGAGATCTTTGCCCTATGTATTGGACATACCTACTGGTGCCACCTTGATTGATGTATACAACTGTATGCATTAGTGCCCCTGCCCACCATCTGAGTACCCCCTGCCCACCACCTGAGTACCCCATGCCCACCACCTGAGTACCCCCTGCCCACCACCTGAGTACCCCCTGCCCACCACCGGAGTACCCCCTGCCCACCATCTGCCCACCACCTGAGTACCCCCTGCCCACCACCTGAGTACTCCTTGCCCACCATCTGAGTACTCCCTGCCTACCACCTGAGTACCCCCTGCCCACCATCTGCCCACCACCTGAGTACTTCCTGCCCACCACCTGAGTACTTCCTGCCCACTACCTGAGTTCCCCCTGCCCACCACCTGAGTACCCCGTGCCCACCACCTGAGTACCCCCTGCCCACCACCTGAGTACCCCTGCCCACCACCTGAGTACCCCGTGCCCACCACCTGAGTACCCCCTGCCCACCACCTGAGTACCCCCTGCCCACCACCGGAGTACCCCCTGCCCACCATCTGCCCACCACCTGAGTACCCCCTGCCCACCACCTGAGTACTCCTTGCCCACCATCTGAGTACTCCCTGCCTACCACCTGAGTACCCCCTGCCCACCATCTGCCCACCACCTGAGTTTTTCCTGCCCATCACCTGAGTACTTCCTGCCCACTACCTGAGTTCCCCCTCCCCACCACCTGAGTACCCCTCCCCCCTCCCACTTCACCCCTCAATCCCTTAAAACAACAGTCCTAAGTACCCTCTCTACCCCTCCTGTCACTTGAAAACCTTTCCAGTAATGTTATAGACCTCCACAATGTTGTACAGTTAGCTTACAGAGATAGGGTGTTTAAGGTGAGAGTCGTCTTCTCTTCTGCAGCATTTCTTGAAAGCACTTTGGCCAGGATCCTGTGAATAAAAAAAAATTGAACTTTCAAAATCAAACTTTCATAACCGAAACTCAGCAGCTCTCAATGGACACTAATTGAAGTCAAAAACTGCATCCACTCCCAAGGTCTAGTGATAATGGTCTATTACCAAAAGAAGAAGATAACTTCTCTAAAACAATGGAGACAGCATATGGACTGTTCACAATCAAACATGTACAGACACGAGCATAAACTTGTACATTGGTACCTCACACACAGTAGAGAATTGATATGTAAGGGTGGAACTGAATATGAGTAGAACCAAGGGGGTGATTGGGAGCATTACAAGTCTCATGCTAGGCATCTTGGGTAAGATATTCCTGCACTGTACAATGGACTAACACATAGTTTATTCAAGTATTATCATTGCAGTGTTTGAAATGTCAAAACATAAACATAAACAAGTGTTTTCTAGTGTTTTCAGTGATGTCAACCACATGGTAGATGGATAGATTAATATTAGGTGATTGACAATCGTTGACGAGGTTTCCATCTACTTGCCAACAATTGCTGCTACGATCTGACAAAATAAGTGTTTATAAAGTAAGTGGTAATGATAAACGTTCGTATTAAATAAACAAAACTATATAATAATTAAAGAAATACTAATAATAAAATATCAATAATGAATAAATAGAACATGAATGGCACGGTTAGCTATATTATGTTGTGTAACCGGATTTACAAGTTTTAAAAAGGGGAGTTTTTATGCGGTCACGGGTGTCACCAAGATGTGTGGTCATGGGTGTCACCAGGATATGTGGTCATGGGTGTCACCAGTATACGTGGTCATGGGTATCACCAGGATATGTGGTCATGGGTGTCACCAGGATGTGTGGTCATGAGTGTCACCAGGATATGTGGTCATTGGTGTCACCAGGATGTGTGGTCATGGGTGACACCAGGATATGTGGTCATGGGTGTCACCAGGATATGTGGTCATTGGTGTCACCAGGATGTGTGGTCACGGGTGTCACCAGGATGTGTGGTCATTGGTGTCACCAGTATATGTGGTCATGGGTGTCATTAGGGTGTTAAATTAATTTTAAAAAGTCATTCAGATTTCACAAAACCAGAAAGATTTAACAGCAATCATTCTATTATTTTAAAAATCATTTATTTAATATTATCAAGATAATAATTCATAATATATAATAAGCATTTTCGGCTAAGGTAACACGAGGTCACAACCGTGATGGATCGGTGAAATTTTATTAATTCTGCGATTACAAAATATCCTTTTCTCCTGTTGGAATTTCGCCATAAAGTTTGTGCCAAAAAGTTAGCGAAAAACCACACTGGTTTGAAAATTAGGAGTTGTCTTTTCTACACTTTTTCATTGCTATTCGAAACAGAGCCGTTTTATAGCAATCAATATCTCCATTTTGGATAGAGCAAAAAAAACAACGAGTCGTTATCAGGCAAGCAAAGATCGTTTATGAAAGGCCATAATAATTATAATAAGTTATGTGGAATATCTTTGAGTCACAGTATCAATACATTAGTGATGAAACAGTTATTTGTTTCTACTGTTTTAGTAGAAATACCTATCTATCGTGATAATAATAATCATAGACCTAGTATTATTATCTATAATACTAGGTCTATGATAATAATAAATATTATTTTATTATTATCAATTTTTCATTTTGTAGCCTGTGCAACATATAACTGTTGTAAGAGAAGACAACTAAAACTTATTTTTTTGGATGGCCACATGTTTTGCCGGATTCGCATGAGTCCAGCTTTGAGAACGCGGGAAAATTAGCAGAGTTTTTCATGTAAACATAACAAAAACGCCAACCTGTAAAACTGGAAACACTAAGCACTTTCGGATCGAGAATGTTCATGCCAAAACGGCGAAATTTTCGCTTTTCTGTGAGTACAAAACCTGTTTATTGGAACTCTATGCTGAACGGTGGTTTCACTGTTCAGGGGGTTGTCCACCCCATGGAGTTCATGATCTGAATGCGTACATTTCTACTATAAAAAATATTTTTTAAAACTAACTAACCCTTTTATGTTAACTACAATGACAAGATGAAAGTGATGAGGCCTCAAGTTCCGTCCCTAACAAGAACAATAATAATAAATAATACCAATAAGTCATGAAGCGTGTTGAAATTATTTTTGGACATATTTATCAAGGAAGGTGAATTATAATAAATAATTACAATATCTTGAAAAGGCAGGATAATCATAATTATTAATATTACTGTTATTCAAATGATGTCATTATTAATATTATTATAAGTTGTTACGTTTGTATAATTAATTGTTTTATTATACTTTTGTTAGTAAAAAAACAATTTTTCAAGTGTTAATAGCCAAATAACGACAATAGATAATAAAATTTGTTACGAAATTACAAATTGTAAAATACACAGTAGTTAGTAATATTTACCAAAATTATTATTTACTTTTGGTCTTTTTATATTAACAAAACAACTAGGTGTATTTGCGGGCTGGATGGATCTGTACAACAAATTTAATGAACAGTATTTTTCGCAATTTATTTAATGCGAATGAGTCGGTAGAAATGCCTTCGGTGGATCACAATGTACTATCCCCACGAGCAAAAAGATAGCAAGTTGCGAGGCATACTCCGAGGTCGCGAACATTACCAAACCATAACATAAAATTAATAAATAGCCTCGTGGGTGACGTTTGTTTCAAAGCAGCTCATTCTCAGTATTATTAATTATATTAACATTATTTATTATTAATATAAATTATATACTTTGTTTATTATTATTAATTATTATGATTGTCATGTACAAGAACAATATACTGGAAAAAGATTGACCATAACGATAAAAAGCAGAGCTATTTTGTTAACACAATAAAAAAAAAGTACTGTTATAGTTATTGCAGAACGAATTGCCTCAAAATAAACGTAGTCAACCAGACAAGCGTGAAGCTGTTTATTCTTTGACTCACAATCACTGTCTCCTACTTGCCAATGCATCATTCTAATATTACCTGTAGGGAATCAACGACAAGATAACCATTGCTGGTGAATTGCATACACGTGTGAAAATAAATATGCTCGCTACAATGCATGCTGGAACTGTATATGTTTACGGCATAGACCTAGAACCCCCTTTTTAAATATATAAAAAGGGTTTATAGGCCTATGGTTCACCATATGAAACGGAACGTGGGATATTATTTCTTATTATTACATAATAAAATGTAAATGCCTGTATCGATGAGTTTGCCACCCAGCGATGTGGATCCCAAATATAAGTATTAGCAGTTGTTTATCGATCCAGCCCACGAATACATGTATTGTCACCTGAACAGCATGCATCTTTTACTATTCACTGCGACACTAAGGAAAAAGAAGAAGACAACTCCGCACAAAATAAGCTTTTGCCTTTTAACATTCATGCATAGAAATTATGCCAGGAACAAACGTCAAAATTGCATTTGGAAGCGCTTTTCCGCACGAATTTTATTCAGGGCATCGACGTTGCAAATACGAAAATGCCTACTATTTATGCCGTTTGTTGACCTACCCCTCTAACTGTTGTACCTCTATGGGAAATAGTGGTTACTGGGAATACCTCAGACTTTGGGCATTATTCTATGAGTCATATTATGTACAAATCTAGCCATAATAAGTGGGGTATTGACTTCAACATGGAGATGTTAGAGTTGGTATAACCCAAGTATAAATGAGTCAGTTGATATAACAACAATATATATGTAAGTACTCACACTACATGTACACAGGTACAGTAATACATAGGTACAGTAATACACGGGTACAGTAATACATAGGTACAGTAATACATATGTACAGTAATACACAGGTACAGTAATACACAGGTACAGTAATACACAGGTACAGTAATACACAGGTACAGTAATACATAGGTACAGTAATACATATGTACAGTAATACACAGGTACAGTAATACACAGGTACAGTAATACACAGGTACAGTAATACATAGGTACAGTAATACATATGTACAGTAATACACGGGTACAGTAATACATAGGTACAGTAATACATATGTACAGTAATACACAGGTACAGTAATACACAGGTACAGTAATACACAGGTACAGTAATACATAGGTACAGTAATACATATGTACAGTAATACACAGGTACAGTAATACACAGGTACAGTAATACACAGGTACAGTAATACACAGGTACAGTAATACATAGGTACAGTAATACATATGTACAGTAATACACAGGTACAGTAATACACAGGTACAGTAATACACAGGTACAGTAATACATAGGTACAGTAATACATATGTACAGTAATACACAGGTACAGTAATACACAGGTACAGTAATACACAGGTACAGTAATACACAGGTACAGTAATACATAGGTACAGTAATACACAGGTACAGTAATATATAGGTACAGTAATACACAGGTACAGTAATACATAGGTACAGTAATACACAGGTACAGTAATACATAGGTACAGTAATACACAGGTACAGTAATACATAGGTACAGTAATACACAGGTACAGTAATACACAGGTACAGTAATACCCGGGTACACCAATACATAGGTACAGTAATACACAGGTACAGTAATACATAGGTACAGTAATACACAGGTACAGTAATACATAGGTACAGTAATACACAGGTACAGTAATACACAGGTACAGTAGTACACAGGTACAGTAATACACAGGTGCAGTAATACACGGGTACACCAATACATAGGTACAGTAATACACAGGTACAGTTATACTCACGTACAGTAATACACAGGTACAGTAATACACGGGTACAGTAATACACAGGTACAGTTATACTCACGTACAGTAATACACAGGTACAGTTATACTCACGTACAGTAATACACGGGTACAGTAATACACAGGTACAGTAATACATAGGTACAGTAATACACAGGTACAGTAATACACAGGTACAATAATACATAGGTACAGTAATACACAGGTACAGTAATACACAGGTACAGTAATACATAGGTACAGTAATACACAGGTACAGTAATACACAGGTACAGTAATACACAGGTACAGTAATACACAGGTACAGTAATACATAGGTACAATAATACATAGGTACAGTAATACACGGGTACAGTAATACACAGGTACAGTAATACACAGGTACAGTAATACACAGGTACAGTAATACACAGGTACAGTAATACATAGGTACAGTAATACACAGGTACAGTAATACACAGGTACAGTAATACACAGGTACAGTAATACATAGGTACAGTAATACACAGGTACAGTAATACACAGGTACAGTAATACACAGGTGCAGTAATACACGGGTACACCAATACATAGGTACAGTAATACACAGGTACAGTTATACTCACGTACAGTAATACACAGGTACAGTAATACACGGGTACAGTAATACACAGGTACAGTAATACAAAGGTACAGTAATACACAGGTACAGTAACACATAGGTACAGTAATACATACGTACAGTAATACATAAGTACAGTAATACACAAGTACAGTAATACACAGGTACAGTAACACACAGGTACAGTAATACACAGGTACAGTAATACACAGGTACAGTAATACACGGGTACAGTAATACATAGGTACAGTAATACATAAGTACAGTAATACACAGGTACAGTAATACATAGGTACAGTAATACACAGGTACAGTAATACATAGGTACAGTAATACATAGGTACAGTAATACACAGGTACAGTAATACATAGGTACAGTAATACATAGGTACAGTAATACACAGGTACAGTAATACACAGGTACAGTAATACACAGGTACAGTAATACACAGGTACAGTAATACACAGGTACAGTAATACACAGGTACAGTAATACATAGGTACAGTAATACGCAGGTAGTACATAGACTTAGAAGTATAGAGACAGTGATACATGGACATAAGTACTACATAGACACAGTATTACACATACACAATAATACACAGGGATGAGACAAAACAGCAGTAGTAATACATACAGAGACAGACGTAAGCTCATCCATACAATCTCTCCACTGCGGCTGTCTGGCACATCATGGTTATTATTGTTCTGTTTACTCTCTGAATGTTTGCCATTTCCACAGAGCCAACAAAATATCTATGCAAGGGGAGACAACACATTTCTACAAGAGATAAAGGAACTGTTTATACAGAAGTCACTCGATTACTTTCTCTTATAATAAATATAGGAGGAGCATCAGCCACGATCTAAGGCTGCATCTGTCAGCAGGTTTTCTACAACTACACAAAAGTCTGCATCTAATTGTCTGATATCTACCTGCTATATCTCTGTGGTAGTTGCCCTAGTTATGTCTGATACCTACCTACTATGTCTCTGTGGTAGTAGCCCTAGTTATGTCTGATGTCTACCTACTATATCTCTGTGGTAGTAGCCCTAGTTATGTCTGATGTCTACCTACTATACCTCTGTGGTAGTAGCCCTAGTTATGTCTGATACCTACCTACTATATCTCTGTGGTAGTAGCCCTAGTTATGTCTGATGCCTACCTGCTATATCTCTGTGGCAGTAGCCCTAGTTATATCTGATGCCTACCTACTATAACTCAGTGGTAGTAGCCCTAGTTATGTCTGATACCTACCTACTATATCTCTGTGGTAGTAGCCCTAGTTATGTCTGATGTCTACCTACTATACCTCTGTGGTAGTAGCCCTAGTTATGTCTGATATCTACCTACTATATCTCTGTGGTAGTAGCCCTAGTTATATCTGATACCTACCTACTATATATCTGTGGTAGTAGCCCTAGTTATGTCTGATGCCTACCTACTATATCTCTGTGGTAGTAGCCCTAGTTATGTCTGATGTCTACCTACTATATCTCAGTGGTAGTAGCCCTAGTTATATCTGATACCTACCTACTATATCTCTATGGTAGTAGCCCTAGTTATATCTGATACCTACCTACTATATCTCTGTGGTAGTAGCCCTAGTCATATCTGATGTCTACCTACTATATCTCTGTGGTAGTAGCACTAGTTATATCTGATACCCACCTGCTATATCTCTGTGGTAGTAGCCCTAGTTCTATCTGATACCTACTATATCTCTGTGGTAGCTCATGGAGTAAGAAAGACCCAACACTGTAGATGATATGGTTGATGGTAAATATATGCAGTTTCCTATAAAACAAAAACAAATTATTATTAACAACAATTATGGTCGTGCTATGTAACACAAGTATTGTGGTAGATGGTAGCCACTTTTGAATGACAAGTATTAGTTTACACATTGAGCGTGGCTTAGACTGAAATGTGACCTTGGCATGAAGCTTTCAAGCAAGAGTATGTAAAACATTATGTACCCATTAGCAGTTTTAGATGGTATTGACAAGACATAGGAGTTGGCCTTTGTTGACAAACCAAAAGCATTCAAGGGTGATTAATGACATCACTCAATGATAAAGATACAGGTGCATATAATTTGGCTCTCAGGTCGTAGTGATCAGCTAGATCTGAGGATCGGCTGCTGGTTGGCATTAAACTCTAATCAGATCGATCTGAGGTTGCTCATGGGAAATAGTGACAGTATATAGTAAGTGCTGAGGGTACATATTGCTACTTTGTAGGGACACAATGGATGTGTCTCAATCAATTCATTAGTTTTGTTTGAGATCGTTGCAATACCAACTTTTTGATAACTTGGGTTCACAGACTACCGGAAAAAAACTTTAAAAAGAGAAAAATAAATGCCATACTGGGACAACTTCCCATTGTATTAGTCTCCCGGCAGTTGAGAAGGGATCCCTTCCCCCCCCCCCCTTTGAATGACCGAAAAAAAATGTAACGGTTGCAGGACATGACAGTGACAAGCGGAATCCATGAAAAAGGGCACAGCTACTATACTTACTAGTATTATGTATTTATTTCTAATATATACGATATAAATACTGTAGTAGTATAATTATTGTATCTTAAGCATTTGTTAGAAATGTTTGTCGGCCATCTCATAAATATACAATTTATGTTGTGAAAACAAACAAAAATTCATCAAATAATTACAACAATGACATAGCTAAAGGCGATGATAGGGTAAATTAAATAACAGAAAATCTGTTTGTTAAATGTTGGGGATCAGAGTGGGCATAATAAGTTGGATAGCTGCACAAAAAACAATGCGTAATATAAATATCCGTGACCTATGTTCGCCGAACAAACTGCAATAAAAATAATCAGATCGACAGAGCTGTGCCAAATCACAATTTTCATGACTCGAATCAAGTCACTTGAATTTTCCTTCAAATCAAATCAAAGTTTTATAAGTGAGTAACAAACTCAAATCAAACCAAGTCTAGTCATGAGTTGTTCCAAATCAAATCAAATATTTGGAGCATCAGTTGCAGCAAAATTTTTCAAATCATAACTGAAGCTATTGGAAATAAAAAAAATTGACTCAAAGTTAGATCGCAATGGTGTGGTTAGCTGGTCCCTAGAAAACAATATTCCAACTTGATTACTTTCGCAAACTTGCATTTTCCTGCGTACACTTTCCAGTGGAACTTATTCATTGGTATGACGACATATATTAACATTTAAAATCCAAACCAGTGCTTAGACTAACCAAATGAATTAGCCAGTTCTATGCAATAGATAAAATGTACACTCAGTAGGCAAAACAATCAACCACCGTAGGTTATACCTTTCTAAGATTCCTTCATTGCCAAAAAACTGTCATTGTGCTAGAGTATTGCTAAAGGTACAAGCGATACTAGACAACTGATAAATAATAGCAAACACTGAGCATTAGTTTGCATATGTATCAGAACAGTAATCATTATAGTAAATGATCAACTAATGCATTACTCACTACACAAAAGTAAATAACCTGGTCGCCATCCATAAACGCTCTCAGCTCAGCACACTCAAGTCAGAAAAGTAGGTAGTCAATTGATACTTTGACTTCCGCTGATGAAAACTTATACATCACAGAAAAGGCAGCATAGTTTTCACTGACACTTGATTACTATAGGCTAATAACCAGGTAGTTTCTTTTGTTTCACAGCTTTTATTTATTTGCTAGAAATAAATACCATTAATTATGGCAATTTCAGGTCAATTACAAGCATTAAGAAAAGCCGTAGACATCATCACTGTTTTTTTATGATTTGCTATAGTTTTTGCAAATATTCGGTCAAATCTTGTGGAAAGAGGGCAAATCAAATGGAATAATGATGAAAGTCACGAAACCAAATAATGACTGAAAGTAACCAAATCAATTAA
The DNA here is from genome assembly GCA_945261195.1 of Cryptosula pallasiana. Lineage (NCBI taxonomy): Eukaryota > Metazoa > Bryozoa > Gymnolaemata > Cheilostomatida > Cryptosulidae > Cryptosula > Cryptosula pallasiana. Next base: position 22,440,885 of record OX183130.1, read on the forward strand.
CCATCAAGTCAGATGACCACTTGTATCGAATATGAAATAAATATTTTACAATATTGGAGCCACCAAATACGCAAATCACAGTGACTTTGGCACAGCTCTGCATGTCGGCAATAAAATTAATCAATGAACAATGTTTTTATTTGGAACTCGAAGGTCAACAAAAAGTAGATCACTGAATAAATAGTTCATCCGCATATATTTATATGGTTTATGGGTCACGAATGAAACTGATCACTAAATAAATGATAACTAGTTCAATTTAACATCTCGTTTTACATCCACAAAGAGTTATGAGGTTATTACCAAATCATGGAAAATATACTATAAAAAGGATGACTTTATGAACTATATTCGTTTATAACAATGCTGTTTTCATTTCTCGCTTGTTTTGCAAATTGAGAGTTATCTCTTTATGGATTACTCAATAATCTATAAGAATTTATAAAAACTTATGATGTTCTACACGAAAGTTTTGTTCCATACACAAAGTATTGACTTACGGCCACATACTATTATTATTTTCGGTAACTTCCCATTGTGCTGAGAAAATAATTATTTCCATTGGACACGGGATATCAATTGCCAGTCCGAGTTTATGATTGTAAGCCACAGATATATTAGAACATTAAACTTCTGCGGTTTAGCATTAGCAATCAATAGTCTCAATTTGTCTCTACAAGCCTTAAACCCAAGTTATTCAAAATACTCAACATCAAGCTCAAAAAATGACAACCTAATTATTAATTCAAGATCTTACAACAAAGATGTTTGCCAGGTTATCACTTTACCAGCCCAGCATTATCACTTTAACAGCGACGTATTTGCACCAGTAAATAATAATTACCTTAATTATAGCCACTACAGCTCAATGATATGTGTCACCTGATGCAGTAAAAGAATTATTATCCAATCACTTCAGTATGGAGTTTTCAATATCTCTGGTTATAGTTGTACTAATAACTCGACAACGAATCCACCAATTTGAAAGAAAATTGTTTGCCAAGCAGCGAATCAAAGTTCAATTTTGGTTAGCCTTACACTGACCTATTAAATGCACTCTCACACTAGCAAATAGTAGTTGAAATCTCACTTGTGCTAATTCCCCCAAGCGTAATAACCATTTTTGACAATTTTTACTTCAACACAAATGTCTCATCTACTCAGTAACATACAGTTTTGTTGATTTATTTCACTGTGATTAACAAATCAGATTTTGTTCCAAAAAATTCACTAATAACGTCTGAGCAATGAATAATGTTGTTTCGGTTTTTCAAAAATGACAGAATAATTCATAGTGGTGATAAATCATTTATTTACCATTTATTATTACCAATTTAAATTATTGTTAGCGATTATATTGTAATCGTATTATGAGGAACTTATAACATTTGGGTCAAAACATTCTATTGCTAATATTCTAATGCTCTCTTGTAGGGAGAGGCAATCTTACAGGAGGGCTGAAACTGTTAGTAATAAATTGTTTTAACCCAAATTTCAAAAGTTTCTCATAATAATAATATTTAGTTCTACAATGGCTTATTACAGTATACTATATATTGCATATATATTACATCCCTTTTGACCATACTGTTGTCAGCAATGATTGACAGCAGAGCTCCCCCCAAAAGTGTTTTTGCGGGTGATTCCCCCTCAAGCTCCTAAAAGTCCCCCCCTCCCCGTTGTAACTACTGAGAAAAATAAGGTAATATCTTTGTTTTTAACCGACTATTGATAATATTTTACTCCAATTTTCTCGTTCAGGACACCAAACACAAATTCAGTGGAGTTATCCACACAGTTGTCATATGGAGCTTCAGTTTTTTCTGCAAAACCACTTTTAGGTGTTGCTCCCATAAAACCGAACTACTAGGATCATTATAAACTTGGACTATGGATAGTCCGAGTCACAAGTTAATAGGCCCAAGTCTTGCCCCCCTCCCTCTCTTTAGCTATTTGCCAGACCACAACACAGTTATCAAAGACTGTTGATTTGCTTTGTCTATGTCAGCACCATGCCTAGAGAGAGAAAAAGTCACCATCTCAGCTTTTTCTGGCTGACTTCGCAAAAGGATGAACTAAAGAGGAAGCTAAAAATCAAATTTCAGTATTTAAAAACATGCACTTAGAAAGCTTTGCGTGACAAAAAATTATACAAATATTCATCAATAAGAGAACTCCCGGTTATTCATAGAGTGATGATAATCTACCTGGATTGGAGAAATTTTACCCCCATTGCTAGTACAAAGAGCCATGTATGATTAGTAACACACCGGGCATGTTATTAAAAAGTGAAAGAAATTTTGGCCCCCAATATATACATAAAACTGAACATATGGACAATTCATTTACATTTCAATCCAATGCTGTATCAGTAAATGCCAGTAGTATGTAACAAAAAGAACTTCCTGAATCACTCGGCTTCAGCTTATTTTTTAGAAAAGAACACTCTAAACACACTTTTGATTCTCAACACTAACCCCGGCCAGAAAGATGAAGTTGTAAGTCAACACTGGCGGCGTTAGTGTCAAAAAAACTTCTGTTTAGCCGATAGCAGTTGATTATTTGAGGATTGCATCACATACAGTTAAGCAAAACAGCCGTGAGCAAAAAGTTAGGTTCAAACATTTAAATCCAATAAATAATTAGAACTGAAAATCACTTAAAGTGCAAGGTTTCAAGCATCAAAGGTGAGGCTAAAACTTTCTTTTTTAAAAAAATTTTGGTTTGGTTCAGAATGTTGCCCTAAATATATTTTCAGTTATATTAATTATCTTGGTATATTAGATGATCGTAGCTAAAATCGTTTTTTATGTCGTCAATTTGAGGAAATGAGTACCTATTTTCAAATTTCTCTTCAATGTACCCAAACCCCGGGGAGAGCACTGATTACTAGTGATAGTGTAATAGATTTTGTAGTGTGGCCGCTACATTCCAATCAATATAGTAAACAGATTCAGCTCAGCTGAGCACTAGTGTGTTGTGCGCATGCAATGCATTCTGGGAAGCGCTAGCTAAGACAAGCATGGGCTGGCTTGGTTGAACGCACTAAGTAGCCGCGGAAGTCGTTGAATAAAGTCTGTATGCCTACGGATGAGCCAAGGTCACCTGTACTCTTGAGGACTGGTAATTTTCCATGATGTCATTGCGTATTTGGAACTGTAAGCGATCAACTGGTTTCTTTCGTGCCAGCCCGTGCTAGAACTGTGTCGTAACTATTCTTTTGTGCCAGCTTGGCAGTAGCCAATCATAGGTATCAAATTTCAATTGCATTTTCAACTGTGCATTTTCTTATAAATAGGAGAGCTTTTCGCTCAAGCGGGCAGGTCTGTTTGTGCGCTTGACAGAGAGTTAGCTCCTGCAAGCTTTTATGACATTCATAAAATAAAGTGCTTTCCAAGCTTTACCTCTGTGTGTTAAGTCTGGCCGGTTGCAGACTTGTTAGTTGTTCCTTCGTAGGGGTGGACCGTGGCGTGTAAGCTATATACCATCTAGACAGAGATCCGGAGCCAATATACTACCTCACCGGTAGCGCTCCCGACCCTATACTACGATTATAGCTACACAGCGCATATCAGGTGTGAGTGACAAAACAGTGCAGTAAAATGTTACAGAGCATCACACGGTCAACTCTCTCAGGTAATGTTCGGTCAAAGAAGAATAGCCACTAGCACATGGTGAAAACCTTTACAATATATCAAATCATCTACTTTTTTAAGCAAAGGTACTCTTCCTTCATTATTTTTGTAACATTTAGGGGGGGGGGGGAATACCAGTCTTTTGCGATGAACAACGAGAGGGTTTTGTTAAGAGTGGAGAAAACAATCTTTCAATTATGCTTATAAGTGAACAATGAAGAAGTGAAGAATGAATTTATTAAATGCGATGAATGAGAAATATGAAGTGTAAAAAAATTTAAAATACTAAATACAAATATCGAAAAAATTCTCGTAAGTTACCACCCCTTCCCAAATTAGTGTTGTTAGCTTTTGTTTAATGGCCCTATTTCAACAAATTTCATGTGAAAGAATAAATAGCGTAGTGAAAATCCATACAGCCTATTACCTATAAATCCTCACGTAGTTAAGTCATCATACCACAACAAATGACTTTACTGGGCACAGAAGTAACTCTGGATCAGCAATCTAATTACTGCGATTGTTTTAAATATTTTCTCATGTCAAGGAAATTCACTCACATCATTTTTGCTTTGTTTCATATGTGATCATAACAACCATAGAACTATACCTTTCCTCTAGCACATATCAGAGCCAGTGGTATATGTTTCATTAGTAATAGACCAACACCTGTCCAAACACCAGCATCAGGAGCTTCTCACCTGCCCATGTTACGAGACAAGTGATGATTTATGATGAGGAAAACAATTATCAATGAAAAAAAATAAATTGAAGTGACATGATAATAATAATCATTAAACAAAAACAATATTAATAATCATCATTTATTTGTTTATACATCAACATATTTCTTGCTTTATCTTGATATAATGACAAAATTATTAAGGACATGTAGTAATTTTGGTATCATCTGATGCGCGGATTCAACAATTTACAAGTTGGTTGCTACTATAGAGGTAGGGTATAGTTGTTATCCTAGAGGAAAGGTATAGTTCTATGGTTGTTATGATCACATATGAAACCGAAGCAAAAATAATGTGAGTGAATTTCCTTGACATGAGAAAATATTTAAAACAATCGCAATAATTAGATGGCTAAAGCCTAATAAAGACAACTTTTACAGGTAGATAGCCAATAAAATTGACCAAAGCGGTGAAACCTCAGCTCCATGACTCTCTTATGGTAGTCAGGTTGGAGTTTATAGGCGCCATCTCTCAAGTATTTCTGTGTAAGATGGCAATGAAAGTTGATGTTTTCAATGTTTTGTGGCTACGCATTCAATTACCATTCATATAACCACGCTCGTGTCAGTCAAAGGTGAACTGCTCGCGTATGTCATAGCAATGGCTGAACCAATGCAGAGGTTATTTTTGACCACAAGCAAAATGTTTATTTCTATTTTTGCACAGGTAGCGTAGGGTTTTACTATACTAGTACATCTATTTGTTATACTTGATTTTTTGACATCTACATTACTGGTCCCTGTTAATATTTTATCCATTTGAATTTTGATAAAATAGGACCCTTAACCCTGGTTCACATGCATGTCGTAAGTGCTTACAGATCAGCTTACGATTGTGTTTAATACATTTCACATAAAATTGGCGCAAATTCATTTCGCAAGAAGTATAATCACTCTCTTGATTGACCGCCTTTCGAAAATCTAACCAATCACGACCCAGTAGCTTAATGCTCATTGGCTAACCAAAGAAATTTCAGTGGAACACAAAAACTAGTGACGTCACGATACTATCGCGATAAACAAGAATTTTTTTTAGCCAGCTACCAAACACTCGTGTGCAAAACAAGCTGCCACATGGCTTGTAATGGATGGATGGGCTTGAAATACAAGTTGGTAAACAAAAGACATTGGCGACCCAGATGGTTGTATTAGCTTTTTGTTGTCAGACCACCCCCAAACCAAACCTTTAACTGCATGTTACAGTATGTGCGAGTCAATAAAAGTATAGTGCTAGTTAATAACAAAACTTATATTGCATTTTGAAAAAAATATTTAGAATGATATCTTCAAGTTAACAACAAGTTTATACTGGATATAAGTAAAATTCCCTTAGGTAAGTGCAGTTTCTAAAGATTGAGAGGCTTTCAAGTAAAAAGAAGTGTTTGTTAGGAAGATTTTGAAATGTGAAGACCGGTTTGTTAAGTGTGACGCTTCAATGTGAAGACATGTTTCTTAAGTGTGAAAAATGTGAAGACAAGTTGGCATGATCAGACTCTTCTAAACTGACTCATTGAATTCAGCAGCAAATTGAATTAACCTACTTCTAGTTATAAATAAACATAACACGCATGCGTACAGTATCATATATACATATAGGCACAGGTAGCTAATTGATTAGGAGATACGCTTGGTTGATACCCCTTATGGGGCACCAGAAAAAAATGTAATTTTCAAGTCACTTTTTTAATGTTTTAATAATAACTAAAGGTAGGCAATTTTTTAAGCATTAATAAAATTTCCAGCTCTTACTGGACAGGTTGAGATCAATATTTAATATGAAAACCAAATTTGGAAAATTCATTTGTACTAGATGTGGACTGGATATTGTACTATTGCTAAATGCTAAATACTAAATGCTATTGTACGCTATATATTGTAACGGTTCAATGGTTTTGAGCTGACTACGTTTTACATATGCACACAAGTTCATGTGGTCAGTTGCCTTGTATAAATACACGTTAGTAGTTCACTCAGCATTCCTCTCTTATTCACTAACTAGTAAAAGTTATAGCTAGCACAAGCTATTTCGGCATATAGCAATGGCAGTTAAAGTATCAGACTTGATAAAACCGTACAAAGATGTTGAGAAGAGTGGTGATTTCTCAGAGTGGTCTGACAAGCTTGAATTGGTTACAAAATGTGACTGAGCTGAAATCATTTATGCCATTGTTCTTGAATGGTCCTGCGTTTGCTGTATACAAGCAACTCCCAACAGAAGAACAAAAGGATTATAACAAGCTGAAAGGTGAACTTATGCTTGCTTTTGGTGTGAATAACTTTTGTGCTTATGAACAGCAGCAGAAAAGAATCTATATTGATGCAGAGACAGTAGATGTGTACTTGGCAGATTTGAGGCGATTGGTGAGGTTAATGGGTCAAAAGTCGCCTGATCCATTGTTAAAATGTGCATTTGTGGCAGGATTGCCTATGGAGGTGATAGTACAGCTGAAATCGATATCTGCAATAGAAAAGTTGTCACTGACTGAATTAATCACGAGAGCTAGAATGATTTTATCAACAAATAGTAGAGGAGCAACAGCGTGTGCTGTTGGTGTCAGCAATCCTAGAGAAGTACAATGTAGCAGCTGCACAGAAAAGTTGCAGAACCCAAACCATCTACCTTCTAAGCCCCAGCGAAAACCACTGCGCTGTTATAACTGCCAGGCTCTTGGGCACATCATCGGTATTGTCCACAGAAGGGAAATGGGAATAGGGGTGAGTCAGCACCGGATGCTCTCCCCGCCACCAAACAGTAAGTAATGCGGTGCTACAGTTCATCAATGTGAAAATAAATGATAAAATGGCACGAGCTTTGGTGGATACTGGATGTGAACAAACTGTTAGTGTTAGAACAGTTTTGTGTGAATTTTGGCAAGAAACTGAGTGGGCCTGTTCAAATCGTAAGCATTTTAAATGGCCATACGACTTCATGTAGCGGTGGTGCTGTAATAGATATTGAAGTTTCAGGGTGTAAACAGTTAAAACTTCAATGTCTTGTGGCCACAAAGTTGGTATGTGAAGTTCAACAATACTGGGAATGGATGCAATAATGAGACTAAGTGGAGTTTCAGTTAGTGTGGACAGTGGTTACATTTGGGGAATTCGACAGTACCCATTGTGTAGCTAGTGGGGTAGTACAGGAAGACACTAGTATAGACATTGATGACACTGACTTCAGTGCACATTTTGTTGGCAATAAATGGTTGGTCAAGTGGAAATGGAAAGATAAGGAACCAAAGCTGCAAAATATGTGCCCTGAGTACAAAATAGCCGTTGAAGACAAAAAGGAATTTGATGATGAAGTGAAACAATGGATTAGGGATGGTTGGTTAAGAGAGTATGACAGTAAAGTGCATGGAAAAGTAAAAGGCATAATTCCACTGATGGCAGCTAAACAGCCTAACAAGCCAAAGAAGATTCGCCCCGTGATGGATTACAGAGAGCTTAATCATTGCATAAAATGTAATCCAGGGTTGGACACAGCAATATGCCAAGAAAAGAAAAGAGACTGGCGATGTGACAGTGCCAATGCTTGACTTCTTGATCTCAAGAAAGCATATCTGCAAACTCATGTTGATAAGACACTACAAAGATTTCGAGCAGTAGAGTATGATAGTAAACGCTATATAATGACAAGAATGGGGTTCGGCCTCAGTGTATCTCCTACGATAATGTCATGAATTCTAGCTAAAATGCTATCCATGGACGCGTCAGTCTCAAAAGGCACATAGATGATATTTGGGTGAATAATGATATAGTGTCGGCTGGTGTTGTAAAAAGTCACTTGCAAAAGTATGGACTCATGTCCAAAGATCCAGTGCCAATAGATAACACTAGAGTCCTAGGATTACGTGTTACAGCTGATAGAGATGGGCACGTTTGGACAAGAGATGGAACTTTGCCAGAGGTAAACGATGATATGACAAAAAGAGAGCTCTTCTCAGTGTGCGGGAAACTGATTGGACACTATCCAGTGGCGGGTTGGCTGAGAGTAGCGTGCAGCTACGTAAAACGATTGACCAACACTCTAAGTTGGAGTGACACAGTACCAGCTCACATTTGGATGCTGATGGATGAAATACATCAGCAAGTGCATGAGCAGGATCCTGCAAAAGGGAAATGGAACTTGTCAAATGCAAAGCATGGCACAATGTGGTGTGATGCTAACAGTTTAGCAATTGGAGTGTGCCTTGAGATGAATGGTTTCATAGTAGAAGATGCAGCATGGTTGAGAAAAGAGTATGATGACGCACACATTAACGCTGCAGAATTGGGGGCTGTGTTGAAGGGTATTAACTTGGCACTGAAGTGGAAATTGACTGAGGTACAAGTGATGACAGATTCCGCTACAGTGTTCAGCTGGGTTTACCTCAGTGATAGAGGACACACGAAGGCCTAAGTTCAATGGACTAAGTGAGATGGTAATCAGAAGAAGACTTAGAACCATTGGTCAGCTGATTGAGGAGTATAATCTTGTGCTGAAAATTGAGCGAGTGCGATCAGCTGATAATCTTGCAGATGCCTTTACTAGAGTGCCCCGCAAGTGGTTGCATAAGAAGACATGTGCAGGAGCAGCATTACAAGATAACGCAAATATGCAGCAAGTGGGCCATGTTCACAATGGACATCATTTTGGTGTCGAACGAACAGCATATCTGGTCAAAAGAAAAGTAAAACATGACATAGACAGGAAAGTTGTAGAAGAGGTTGTGAACGCGTGTCACATGTGCAGAAGTGTAGATCCCTCTCCAGTGAAGTGGAACCATGGGCATCTGAGTGTGCCAAATACCTGGCAGCGTCTGGCTGCTGATATCACTCACGTATTGGGGCGTACTTGACACTAATAGACCGTAGCTCGAGCAGGTTTGCCCTGTGGATGAGACTGCCAAATGAGACGGCAGAGACAGTTACCAAGCAGTTGGAAGGAGTATTTAGAGAGCGCGGACCACCTTCTGACTTTCTGAGTGACAATGGACCTTGCTTTCAGAGTGTACGCACAAAAGAGTTTCTTGCTTACTGGAACGTAGAGAAAATATTTAGTTGTGCATATCGATCAACAGGCAATGGCATTATTGAGAGAAATCACAGGACTATTAAACGAATGGTGGCGAGGACAGGCAAGCAAGCTGAAGAGATGGTGTTCTGGTACAACAACACGCCTAACTCAGATGGCATTGTTCCTGCGGAGGCGTTGTACACGTATAAAACAGGCTTACCAGGAGTGACTAGCTCTGCTGGTCTGCCAGGGAAGCCCTGTACTGACAAGAACAGTGAACGTAACCGTATAAAGTTGACAATGTTGTGTATGTGAAGCCAAGTAGCGCACGCTACAATGAAAATTGGAAGACTGGAAAAGTGACGGAGATAAGATCTGACACTGCAGTGGAAGTTGATGGAATAAATAGACATGTTGCTGATCTTAGGTTTGCTTGGCATAAAGATAATGATATGAATGTGAGCGATGGTGTAGAAATAGAAATTGAGCCAGAGCAGAGTCATCATGCAAACAACACTTTAGATAGTTCTGTAGAACAAGAATGAGATGCTACGAATAGTGACAGTAATATTACTGAGCAAGAGAGTAAGACTGACAGTTCTGAAACTCAGACTGAATGACAGTTTAGTCTGAGACGCTCGAGACGTGCAAGGCATCCTCCTAAATGGCAGTTGGATTTTGTTTTGCATTAATATTTGTTACTTTGAGCTAATTGATCTTGAGATCAAGGGGGAATGTGAACTAGATATTATACTATTGCTAAATGCTAAATACTAAATGCTATTGCACGCTATATATTGTAACGGTTCAATGGTTTTGAGCTGACTACGTTTTACATATGCACACAAGTTCATGGGGTCAGTTGCCTTGTATAGGTACACTTTAGTAGTTTACTCAGCATTTCTCTTTTATAGTAAAAGTTATAGCTAGCACACTAGACATCATCTGTCTTACCATTAGCTAGCTTTCGCCCATGGACCCCTGGAAATTTTGCACATTTTAGTCAGTCAATAACCTAATATCAGCCACCAATGATAACAGGTAAATGATTGATTGGAATATGCAAAATTTCCTGGGACCCCATACTTTCGTCGTTTTATTGAACATGTATCGCCACCTACCACTGATTTCGCTTTACTATAACAACAGTTGTCAGCGATGCTCGACAGTGGGACCTCAAATCATCTGTTGTTCTAAGCGAAGATACTTTTTCTCAACTATTTATATGAGGCAACCATTGGTGAATTAAAAAATTCTTTGTACCATCAATGGTGGATAAAAAACAAATCGGTCTAAAAGCTGATGCTCTATTATTTTAAGGAAAAAACTGTCCATTAATTTAAAATTTACACTAGTGGTAGCTAAATCATTATTATTATATTGTTGGTTGTTGTCTCAATAAAAAAAATCAATTTAATAATAAATTAAAAATATTAAATTATAATAAATAATAATTCTTATTATAATTAATAACCATTATTATTATTATTTTTATAATAATAATAATAATAATAATAATAATAATATAATAATGTGCATGATTTCACTCTGGGGGTGTACGTTGGTAGCTAGGCCTACCTGCACAACCTCCCGAACTGCTGATGGCTTTTTGTATCTATCGCTGAGCGATACAACCCGCCCACAGGTCGACGAGTATTCTTAGGAATAGTGCTTGACCATTCTAAGTTACTGTCTAACTGCCGGTTGCGTTAGCTGATTTCAGTGTGCAAGCCAGAGGCCGAACTTTGAAGGGCGAACTAGCTAGAGCTAGGTTCGGCCAGCAGAGGTTCGGTGATCTGCTTATTAATTACTACTCGAGTAATAGAGCTTTGTTTGTACGTGCATGTACTAGCGCAAGGTGAAGTTATTGTTTGAGAACAAAGAAACTTCTGAGAGTGTGCAAGCTGACTCTGACTTTATTGATCAAAACATTAACATTTATACAGGTGATTATGTAATATGATTTGTGAACACAAAAGAAGCCACACCTAGCACAAGTGGTTGGCTAGAATGTACCAATAATAGTAAGTGGGTGGTACTGGAATAAATGCATGAGTGGATAGCTATATAATATATATGATACAAATGTGCATAGAACGATTTGACCTAGAGCGAAGGCATAGAACTGTTAATAGACTGTAAATGTAAGTATGCATGTGGTACAGATGGCGCCGTCCGTCACAATAACTCTTATTATTTATTATGAACTATTATAATGGTATTATTATAATAATTATAATTATTATTATAATAATAATATTAAATAATAATAGTCTATAATAAATAATAAGAACAATAAATAAGTAATAATAACAAAAAAGGTGACTACTACTACTAATAATAATTAATAGTGTTAATCATTATTAATTAATTATTATGATTATTTTATTATGAATAATAATTATATAATAGTAATAATTATAATAATTATTAGTTAGTAGTACTATTTACTAATTAATAGATAGACAGATGGTAGAAAAAAGTAGTAATTCTACTTTAATAATAATAATTAATAATAACAATTATTATTATTATAATAATAATAATTTAAGTATTTACTTGACAATAATAATTATAATAAACAATAATAATAATAATAATAATTATTATAAATTTTAATTTACACTTGGTGGTTGATGGATGATTATGATAGAAGAACACACACACACAATACAATTGTTAATTCAAATGAGGGTTTAGGGAGCAAATAAGCCATATTATCATGCACTTGCACAGTAAACGCATTGTAATATCATCTGTTGTCGGTTTTGAGCATAGAATTAGAATTCTGTGGTTTTCAGTCATTGCCAAATTGACATTGATCACTTCACTTGTTGCCGCCATTTCTTTTACAAACGTAACTATAATACCCCATGTACATCTACCGATTAGCTCCCGATTTGCCTTACCGATTGAGGATTTCCTTGCATCCGTTTCCTGTGTGACGTAATGAAATAATCGGTAGCATTTTATTTGAGGCTATCGGTAGGTTTTGCTCGTGGTCAAAAAATCGGTAGATATTTTGTGATTGGACCAATCATATCACCGTTCGTGGTTTTAATGTTTCCAACAAAACTGTTTCTCAAGTGCAATTATTTTTAGGTGAAGAATTGTTTTTTAGCGTCCCGTCTTTGTTGTTTTAAATCACTTTATGGCTAACTATAGAAAAAATGTAGCGAGTTTCACCGGTATTGCGAGAGAATGGCAATTGGAGAAAAAAATAGGGGAAACTCCTTGACGTCATCTCCAATCGGTAAGGACAAATCGGTAGGTAATCGGCAGATGTACATGTAGCATAATGCTACATGTACATCTACCGATTACCTACCGATTTGTCCTTACCGATTGGAGATGACGTCAAGGAGTTTCCCCTATTTTTTTCTCCAATTGGCATTCCTCTGCAATACCGGTGAAACTCGCTACATTTTTTCCATAGTTAGCCATAAAGTGATTTAAAACAACAAAGACGGGACGCTAAAAAACGATTCTTCATCTAAAAATAATTGCACTTGAGAAACAGTTTTGTTGGAAACATTAAAACCGCAAACGGTGATTTGATTGGTCCAATCGTAAAATATCTACCGATTTTTTGACCACGAGCAAAACTTACCGATAGCCTCAAATAAAATGCTACCGATTATTTCATTACGTCACACAGGAAACGGATGCAAGGAAATCCTTAATCGGTAAGGCAAATCGGGAGCTAATCGGTAGATGTACATGGGGTATTAGTTGTGATCCGGCGAATGGCCTCTGATTCTTGTAAAGGTCGTGTCAAAACAGGAAATTATATGAGAACACAGGCCAACTAGTCTCTTCGCTGGGAGATTGGGAACTTTTTCAAGTCTGAGCGTGAAAGAAGCTTACAAGAGAACATAACTCCCACTAAATGAGTTGTCCAAAATGATGTTATCTATTAAAACATTTCTCTAGCCTAGAAAGGCTGTGGAGTCTGCAGAGACTGCCACAGCTCGCTAGTGGTGCTCACTTGTAAAGTTACAGAAACGGAAACATATAACAAGTTTGGTTTGTAAATTATCAACAAAAGGCACAATGTACAAATAAATAGCAAACTGAAACAGATTTGTGTTAGGCAAGCAAGTACAAAAGAGAACATACATTAGCTACATATATTATGTAAGCTTTCGTGCAATTGATTGTGGCAAACATGTTTGTAGCATTGTGAAGGCAGGTCTGACCAAAGACATAACCATGAGCAATGCACAGGTTAATACACTGGTTGTATAACTGTGTATATAGAATAATGAGCCATATTAACTAGACTGAGAAGATCAAGCCAAAGTATATATTGAACGTTGCTGTCACACAACACAAATCCTTGACATACAATAGAAAACCATACCCACTACAGCTCATATTGATAGTCACAGTGGAAACAAAGCCTTAATGTCATCTCCTATCTACTATGGCTATATGTAGCTGTATATATATACTATCTACTATGGCTATATGTAGCTGTATATATATACTATCTACTACGGCTATATGTAGCTGTATATATATACTATCTACTATGGCTATATGTAGCTGTATATATATACTATCTATTATGGCTATATGTAGTTGTATATATATACTATCTACTATGGCTATATGTAGCTGTTTATATATACTATCTACTATGGCTATATGTAGCTTCCCTCTGAAGCTTTACATATCGCAGAGATTTCACTCCCTCATTGTTCATTCTAATATTTCATTGCTGGAAAGGTTTTTGTAGCTATTTTACTTTTTGGAACCTTGAACATATTTTTTGTGATTTTTTATCCTTTCTCTTACATATTTATACATCAAAGTTTTATTTAATTTTAGTCTCTAGCATTTGCAAATACTTTGAATATGGGAAGGAAGTGGTCCTATTTCTCGGCGAATGAGCCTGATTTTCACAAGTTTGTCTTATAGAGTTATTCAACACACTTCTTCTTCCTGAACAAACACTGTCGGTTAAGAGTTGTCTTACCAAAAAGAAGACAACTTCGCATAATTTTTGTGATCAACTTACCCTCAAACTCACCTAATGTAAAATATAACATTAAAAAGGTTTATCAACACTGATTCTATTGATTGCCAGTTTGGAGTATTGACTCTACTATAAGGATTTATTTGGTATCTTATATGATGCTTAACTGGAGTTGTGCTCTCATAACAATGTTTAGCCCAAGCTAACACCACAGGGCATAAATACATGGGCTACAGTACATTCCATTGGTGACATTCACCAGTCTAAGTAGTCAACAAAGAGCATCCCTATGAGGAGACTGCATTACAAATAGATTAGCTCTCTGTCCCTCCCTCCCTCCTTACTGGTACTTTAGTGATTAGACTATTCGCTGAATGTTTCGGGTGCCTCTAGGATACCCTACAGTAAGGCTTAACGATGGTACTAAACGAGACCATTTGAAACCCCGTGTTGAGGGCAAAACATTCATTACAGAAACTTGGGCTCAACAATGGAATTGGCAAGCGAAGTAGGTAGTGCCGTTGAGGGCATAGAATTGAATCCACCTAACCAACAATTCTAACGAGCCAACTTATTAGTCAATGTTTCTCCACGTTTTAAGTCGTGACAATATATTATAGAGTACATAATATGTAGTAACCCATAACACATCATCATTGTTAATTTTTGTTTGTTTAAAAAAATGAAAACGACGTTGCTTAGCTATACCGTTTTCACAGACGTTGTTGGAAATAAAGATGTCTATGGTTTAAAGGGCAAATAACCTCTGTTAACCGGCAGTCATCAATGAGCCCTCAACGACTGCGCAACGTGTAGTGTATCCGGCGCTAAAGGAGGTGCTACAACCGCTTGTGCTTGACTAGCTACTAGCATTCACAAACCGCTATTTCCCAACCCTGGTTTTGCATAGCAGAAACACCTCTTTTCAAATTAAGCACTAGTAAATGGAATTACAAGTTTGTTTAGTACAGTTTTTGGTTGCATTGTTCTGTTAGAAATATATGGCTGCCAGATTTAGTTTACATTTTGGCAATCAGAGTCTCTAGTGCTAAACCCTAAAACCTAGGGAGGGTTTGTAATCAGTTTGCTAGCCAGCATTGAAATGTAAGAGCCCCTTATTATATCATGTGATTAGCAATAAATGTAGCTTTTTATTGGCAGCGTTAGAGATGTTTGTTTTGACTGATTGATGTTGCTGTGGCATCCAATGATTACAGCCAAGCCCTAACCACAAATAGCTGATGTTTAGTTATTCACCAGAGGTGGCCAAACAGTTGGGTGGTGCTTTTGTCACTTGCAGCAAATGACCACAAAATTTGGAAATGCCCTTAATTATTTTAGTTTAATTTTTTCAAACCATGTTTTTGCTGCTCACTTATGATGAAAGTAATGACATTAGCAAAGGCCAATAAATTGTTTTATACTGTATTACATATTACACAAACACATTTAGACATCGGCATCAAAAATTCAGGCTTCAGTGTTACAGTTTTTAATCATGGGAACATCAAAATATCTTAATAGCAAAATTTGTTGTTGTTTTTTTTTAAAGCAAATCAATCGAATAAAAACAATTTGAGTTCACAATGTTGAGTCTTCACATAATGACTTGCCTGCAATGTTTGACTACTTGTCTGACCAAATGAAGAGTCTTCACATAATGACTTGCCTGCAATGTTTGACCAAACCAAATGAAAAGTCTTCACATAATGACTTGCCTGCAATGTTTGACTACTTGTGTAACCAAATGAAGAGTCTTCACATAATGACTTGCCTGCAATGTTTGACCAAACCAAATGTAGAGTCTTCACATAATGACTTGCCTGCAATGTTTGACCAAACCAAATGAAGAGTCTTCACATAATGACTTGCCTGCAATGTTTGACCAAACCAAATGAAGAGTCTTCACATAATGACTTGCCTGCAATGTTTGACCAGTTGTGTAACCAAATGAAGAGTCTTCACATAATGACTTGCCTGCAATGTTTGACCAAACCAAATGAAGAGTCTTCACATAATGACTTGCCTGCAATGTTTGACTAGCTGTGTAACCAAATGTTGAGTCTTCACATAATGACTTGCCTGCAGTGTTTGACCAAACCAAATGAAGAGTCTTCACATAATGACTTGCCTGCAATGTTTGACCAAACCAAATGAAGAGTCTTCACATAATGACTTGCCTGCAATGTTTGACCAAACCAAATGAAGAGTCTTCACATAATGACTTGCCTGCAATGTTTGACTAGCTGTGTAACCAAATGTTGAGTCTTCACATAATGACTTGCCTGCAGTGTTTGACCAAACCAAATGAAGAGTCTTCACATAATGACTTGCCTGCAATGTTTGACCAAACCAAATGAAGAGTCTTCACATAATGACTTGCCTGCAATGTTTGACCAGTTGTGTAACCAAATGAAGAGTCTTCACATAATGACTTGCCTGCAATGTTTGACTACTTGTGTAACCAAATGTTGAGTCTTCACATAATGACTTGCCTGCAATGTTTGACCAAACCAAATGAAGAGTCTTCACATAATGACTTGCCTGCAATGTTTGACCAAACCAAATGAAGAGTCTTCACATAATGACTTGCCTGCAATGTTTGACCAGTTGTGTAACCAAATGAAGAGTCTTCACATAATGACTTGCCTGCAATGTTTGACCAGTTGTGTAACCAAATGAAGAGTCTTCACATAATGACTTGCCTGCAATGTTTGACTAGCTGTGTAACCAAATGTTGAGTCTTCACATAATGACTTGCCTGCAGTGTTTGACCAAACCAAATGAAGAGTCTTCACATAATGACTTGCCTGCAATGTTTGACCAAACCAAATGAAGAGTCTTCACATAATGACTTGCCTGCAATGTTTGACCAGTTGTGTAACCAAATGAAGAGTCTTCACATAATGACTTGCCTGCAATGTTTGACCAGTTGTGTAACCAAATGAAGAGTCTTCACATAATGACTTACCTGCAATGTTTGACCAGCTGTGTAACCAAATGAAGAGTCTTCACATAATGACTTGCCTGCAATGTTTGACCAAACCAAATGAAGAGTCTTCACATAATGACTTGCCTGCAATGTTTGACTAGCTGTGTAACCAAATGTTGAGTCTTCACATAATGACTTGCCTGCAATGTTTGACTAGTTGTGTAACCAAATGTTGAGTCTTCACATAATGACTTGCCTGCAATGTTTGACCAGTTGTGTAACCAAATGAAGAGTCTTCACATAATGACTTGCCTGCAATGTCTGACCAAACCAAATGAAGAGTCTTCACATAATGACTTGCCTGCAATGTTTGACTAGCTGTGTAACCAAATGAAGAGTCTTCACATAATGACTTGCCTGCAATGTTTGACCAAACCAAATGAAGAGTCTTCACGTAATGACTTGCCTGCAATGTTTGACTAGCTGTGTAACCAAATGAAGAGTCTTCACATAATGACTTGCCTGCAATGTTTGACCAAACCAAATGAAGAGTCTTCACATAATGACTTGCCTGCAATGTTTGACTACTTGTGTAACCAAATGTTGAGTCTTCACATAATGACTTGCCTGCAGTGTTTGACCAAACCAAATGAAGAGTCCTCACATAATGACTTGCCTGCAATGTTTGACCAGTTGTGTAACCAAATGAAGAGTCTTCACATAATGACTTGCCTGCAATGTTTGACCAAACCAAATGAAGAGTCTTCACATAATGACTTGCCTGCAATGTTTGACTACTTGTGTAACCAAATGAAGAGTCTTCACATAATGACTTGCCTGCAATGTTTGACCAAACCAAATGAAGAGTCCTCACATAATGACTTGCCTGCAATGTTTGACCAGTTGTGTAACCAAATGAAGAGTCTTCACATAATGACTTGCCTGCAATGTTTGACCAAACCAAATGAAGAGTCTTCACATAATGACTTGCCTGCAATGTTTGACCAAACCAAATGAAGAGTCTTCACATAATGACTTGCCTGCAATGTTTGACCAAACCAAATGAAGAGTCTTCACATAATGACTTGCCTGCAATGTTTGACCAAACCAAATGAAGAGTCTTCACATAATGACTTGCCTGCAATGTTTGACCAGTTGTGTAACCAAATGAAGAGTCTTCACATAATGACTTGCCTGCAATGTTTGACTAGCTGTGTAACCAAATGAAGAGTCTTCACATAATGACTTGCCTGCAATGTTTGACTAGCTGTGTAACCAAATGAAGAGTCTTCACATAATGACTTACCTGCAATGTTTGACCAGTTGTGTAACCAAATGAAGAGTCTTCACATAATGACTTGCCTGCAATGTTTGACCAAACCAAATGAAGAGTCTTCACATAATGACTTGCCTGCAATGTTTGACCAAACCAAATGAAGAGTCTTCACATAATGACTTGCCTGCAATGTTTGACCAAACCAAATGAAGAGTCTTCACATAATGACTTGCCTGCAATGTTTGACTACTTGTGTAACCAAATGAAGAGTCTTCACATAATGACTTGCCTGCAATGTTTGACCAAACCAAATGTAGAGTCTTCACATAATGACTTGCCTGCAATGTTTGACCAGTTGTGTAACCAAATGTTGCTTGTACTACCATTTTTGGCCTGCATGGAAAGCTAGCAGTCAATCACAACATTCTGCGGTACAATATCTCTGGCTGTGTTTCCATTTCAATACAAAAAGTCTGTAAGTAGCTGGAACACCATACATTTGTTAAGTTTTCATATAAGAATCTTTTCATTGCAGTGAAATCAAGCATCGTGCATCTAGCAGCCCTGAAGTTATAGTGGCGGACTCAACTTTGTTTGAACAATTTGATTAAAATGTAATAAAATTAATAATGAAATAAATATACACATCCAAAACCTGCTTTCTTTCCCAATAAGAAATAAATTAATTTAAAAGCCACCAAAGTAACTTACAGAAACAACATCCTTGCAAACACGATAATTTTGTTCAAAAACTAAAAACCTGGTAAGTTATTTTATTTATCACTATACATGCATAATTAACAGGTTTTTAAATTAATTTGATGATTTCATGGCGCCTCAGTAGCTATAATGTGTTACATAACACTTCTGTAGTTGTAATGTGTTACATAATACTTCAGTAGTTGTAATGTGTTACATAACGCTTCAGTAGTTGTAATGTGTTACATAACGCTTCAGTAGATGCAATGTGTTACATAACACTTCAGTAGTTGTAATATGTTACATAACGCTTCAGTAGTTGTAATGTGTTACATAACACTTCAGTAGTTGTAATGTGTTACATAACACTTCAGTAATTTTAATATGTTACATAACACTTCAGTAGTTTTAATGTGTTACATAACACTTCAGTAGTTGTAATGTGTTACATAACACTTTAGTAGTTGTAGTGTGTTACATAACACTTCAGTAGTTGTAATGTGTTACATAACACTTCAGTAGTTGTAATGTGTTACATAACACTTCAGCAATTTTAATATGTTACATAACACTACAGTAGTTCTAATGTGTTACATAACACTTCAGTAATTTTAATGTGTTTCATAACACGTCAGTAGTTGTAATGTGTTACATAACACTGCAGTAGTTGCAATGTGTTACATAACACTTCAGTAGTAGTAATGTGTTACATAACGCTTCAGTAGTTGTAACGTGTTATATAACACTTCAGTAGTTGTAATGTGTTACATACCACTTCAGTAGTTGTAATGTGTTACATAACGCTTCAGTAATTGTAATGTGTTACATAACACTACAGTAGTTCTAATGTGTTACATAACACTTCAGTAATTTTAATGTGTTTCATAACACGTCAGTAGTGGTAATGTGTTACATAACACTGCAGTAGTTGCAATGTGTTACACAACACTTCAGTAGTAGTAATGTGTTACATAACGCTTCAGTAGTTGTAACGTGTTATATAACACTTCAGTAGTTGTAATGTGTTACATAACACTTCAGTAGTTGTAATGTGTTACATAACACTTCAGTAGTTGCAACGTGTTACTTAACACTTCAGTAGTTGTAATGTGTTACATAACACTTCAGTAGCTGTGGAGAAAGCAAAGCAAAAAATTTGCTTACTTAGTGGCTCTGGTTAGTAGTAAGGTACTTTACCTGTGTATGTGTATTGTTACAGACCTACCAGGTGAGGTACTTTACCTGTGTATGTGTATTGTTACAGACCTACCAGGTGAAGTACTTTACCTGTGTGTATGTATTGTTACAGACCTACCAGGTGAGGTACTTTACCTGTATATGTGTATTGTTACAGACCTACCAAGTGAGATACTTTACCTGTGTATGTGTATTGTTGCAGACCTGCCAGGTGGGGTACTTTACCTGTGAATGTGTATTGTTACAGACCTACCAGGTGAGATACTTTACCTGTGTATGTGTATTGTTACAGACCTACCAGGTGAGGTACTTTACCTGTGTATTGTTACAGACCTACCAGGTGAGGTACTTTACCTGTGTATATGTATTGTTACAGACCTACCAGGTAAGGTCCTTTACCTGTATATGTATTGTTACAGACCTACCAGGTGAGGTACTTTACCTGTGTATGTGTATTGTTACAGACCTACCAAGTGGGGTACTTTACCTGTGTATGTGTATTGTTACAGACCTACCAGGTGAGGTACTTTACCTGTGTATGTGTACTGTTACAGACCTAACAGGTGAGATGGCTAATATACAGGTATGCAGTTACCTACTGAGTACATTCCATCAGGGTCCACAAAGGTTGGAGGGGGTTGTACAGCGTAGATACAAAAAGGACAGTACACACAAGTATAGCATATAGTTTAGCTCTAGACCAGGGCCTCAACTGGAGCCAAAACTGACCTGAGTAGGAAGTGTGCCATTTGGTATGTTGTTATTTATTACTGGTAGAGTGCTTGGAGAATAGTATTGAGGGAAAAATTATATTTACATTAGATAAAATGCATACAGCATATATCTAGATTATTAAAGGGGACTGTTAGATCTATTGTTATAAAATATAAATACAAAAAAACAGCACAGCTATACATGCATGTATGTAATTAATGATGCTAGACATATGGTTGTGTATGTTTTATAAATCTATTTATGTAAGCTAAAGTTTCTCTTCTTTCAATGATATACATAAAATGCAAGGCTGTTGGAAGATTAACCACTCTCATCTTTGGTGAGATTTGGATTAATCTGCGATTAATCGTAATATTAATGTTGTTTTATCGTACTCATGTTAGTTTTGCTTCTATGCGCAGCTTGTCTTGCTTCTATGCGCAGCTTGTCTTGCTTCTATGTGCAGCTTGTCTTGCTTCTATGCGCAGCTTGTCTCGCATAAATTTGTCATCAACTTTGGAGTTGCCTGTCTTACTACATGTCCGGTAACATGACATGGAATTGTAAAGTTGTTCTGCCGCGATGTTACTGTAATAGCTGATACATTAAGCACAAAATGTCAATAAGCACTCATATCACATTCCAGTTGGCAAGCGAGTAAAAGTTGGTTAAACTGTCATTTGTCATGCATGTATATGTATTGAAATTTATGAATTTATTTATGAAACATTGAAATAACATATATAAACAAACATCCAATGTGAAAAGTCACTCACACAATAATGTCTACAGCCAATTATTTAAACAAACCAATGTGTTAGCATTAGCAGGAAGCAACGATGTTGGTTTCTTCGATATAATATTCTAGCTACACTGAATAGTCTCTCACTAGGAACGCTTGTGGCTGGACATGACAAATACTGTTTGGCAAGTTTGACCAATGGGTCATGTGATCCTTGATTTCTGTGCCACCATGCAAGCGGGTCATCACTTATAGAAGCAAGCTGCCTGCAAGCCTTAACCATTCTGCAGGCTTCTTCCTGTGCATTGTTTACAATGACACTTGCATCATCTGTGGATTCATAACTAAGCTTGGATAGTTTCACCGGTCCTTCAACACCATCATTCAAATCGGCATTGGCCTGCTGTATCTGCAACTTTGTGAGGTCTCCAATATGAATCCACACGTCTGCTCGGTCTTCTGCTGAAATACACTTTAACCTCTCATGTCTAGGATCTAGGGCTGTAGCTGTTTTCAGAAACATGTTTTGGGCCAAAGTAGAACGGCATGTTTCTATATCAGTGCGTAGAGCTTGTTTGAAATGATAAACATAAGCAGGATTGCCATCATCCTGAGCATTGACATGTAGTAGACTTGCCAATAAAGGAAGTATAATGGACACGCTAAAATACTTTCACCACCTAGCGGCTCCGTAGCTTCCTTGCGAGGCTGCAAGAGACTCACCAAGTTTCTTAACTTATCCCAATCACTAGTAATCAGTTCAGGCAAAGTTGAATGATTTGACTGTAAAAGATATTCATCCACTGATTCCCTGTGATCAATGAAACGTTGTACCATAGCATATGTACTGTTCCATCTTGTCACGATATCATGAATATAAGAACAAGAAAAAAACTTTCAAAAATTGTTATTTTCATGTGATACGGAGAGACACAATGGTTGCTTGCTTTTATGCATAGACCTATTCACTCATATTACATAACGTAACTAACCAACAATTATTGATTATTGGTCTATTATACATTTTAAAATACAAAATATAACTTAGACTTAAATATCTCACCAAAGCTTGTTTCTCTCCCTTTGCCTGCTGGACATTTCTCATCTCAGTGTAATCTGCAGGGAATGCTTCAAGTGTCTATGTTGCTCTCAATGGAGGATTTAACGATGAAGTGTGTAGTGGATTTTGGGGGGCCGACCAAACGTCCACCAACAACGCCTCACTCTAGAGGTCAACTTCCAACAGAGGAGTATGCCAACTCCACAACTGTTCCCGGAGCCCACGGCTCAAACGTACAACTCAATGACTTGTTGAGTAAATCATACTTTATTACACAGCGTAACCAGCAATGTATAATAAGGGTAAATGTATCATGCTATTTGGCTTAAGCACAGGTAGAATCCCAATACAATACAAAGAGTCTAGTGAAATGTTCTGCCTTTTATA
Source organism: Cryptosula pallasiana (assembly GCA_945261195.1). Taxonomy (NCBI): domain Eukaryota; kingdom Metazoa; phylum Bryozoa; class Gymnolaemata; order Cheilostomatida; family Cryptosulidae; genus Cryptosula; species Cryptosula pallasiana. Next base: position 22,464,246 of record OX183130.1, read on the forward strand.
GGCAGAACATGATTAAAACATATGCCCAAACAAGGGGCAACAAATCAGTAATGGCAGGAAGTGTTTACACTAATCAGATCATGAGATATAAATATATGATACAGTCATTGGTTAAAGGACTAGTATTGGATCAAATCGACAATATATTTAAAAAAATACAATTAATACACTGTAATTTTTGATATAAATTTTATCAGCTGTTGTGGGCTAAAACTCACAAGGAGCCCATCTGAAGTGCTGAAAATGGAAAAAAAGTCCGGTCGTTTTATAGCATTCACTGCGGGACTCAACTGTTGACAACTAAAATCGGAAGTAGCCATTTATTGTATATTATTACTGTTGACGGTCTGCTTGGTATTCTCTACTTCACGCTTGATTTTCCAGCATTCAGCTATGGTTTTGTGTATGTTTGCTTCTTGCAACAGTAGGAGTGACTCATCTAGCACTCGTTTTTTTCGAGTCCCAGTGTCTCGGCAGCCTGAAGTAGCAAAGATTTGGCTTCACAGAGCACGACGCGCTGATCTTTCTTTTGAGAAGAAGATTGTGAAGTCTGGAGGCTATGTAGTGTGTGAAAAACATTTTGCTCCTTGTCAGTTGAGATGTTACTATTATAACCAGTCCACCAGGTACACTGTCAAGGATGGAGAAGTGCCACTGCCTGACCGCATTACTACTCCAGTAACTCGTTGTAGAAATCCGACCGTTGTTGTAAGTTGTATTATTATTATTATTAATTAATTATTTATTATATATTATTATTATAATTATTATTAGTAAGTGAGTGTTGTTGTTCTTAGTTAGTCCAGTCCTCTTCTAGTTGTAGTTTTTATTGATTATTATTTATTAATAATAATTATTAATAATAATTACCAAGTTTAATTATCATTTATGATTTATTATTAGAATGTTACGTTACTTTTATTATTATTTTGTATCTATATTATTATTATTACTAGCAGTAGTAGTAGTTTATTTAATGAATTATACGATAGTCATTAATAATAATAATACACAACAACATTGTTGTTTGCTGTTGTTGTAATATTATTAATATTGGTACAACATTGTTTATTATAAAAATATATCTTTTGACATAGGTAGTAGTAGTAATAATAAATAAAAATAGTAATTCTTACTGTTAATTTTTACTGTTGCTTGTTATTAATAAAAGTATTATAAGAGATTAAAAATTTGTTCGTACTGTAAGTATAAATGTGTATTATTATTAATGGTATTCCTTGATTATTACTATTTTTTCAGCTATTATTATTATTATTATGTGACTGGTAATGGCTATCAGCTATTAATTTGTTTATCATTTTTGCGTTTTTATCACAATATTAGTGATATAATCATAATGTTGGAAATATATTATGTTTCTTGTCATATATTACCATACTAATGAATTATTGTTGATAATTAATATTGATAATCATTATATTGCATTTAAATATCAATTGTCTTCTTTATATGAAATCAGATATTGGTGTATGCACCTGTCGATCCTTCACATTTCACTGCAGTATGCCAGCCAGCATGTAACATAACTGCAAAAATGGCTTGGTATTGAACAGAATATGACATATTGCTGTTTAGTTCCAGGTTGGATTGTTAGCTGGAGTAATCCAGAGGTTCTGGCTGGTGCCTGTTGCCAGAGTTAGGGCAAATCAATAGTCGTCTGTAATTCAAACCGTTTCAAAAAACAATTTTTTATGATTTGGGGCTAAAGGTTAATTAGACTTAAGTACTTATTTATTTAGGCTAATTGACTTGGTAGGTGATTTGTTTTGACAGAATAATGATTTGCCCCAACTCTGCCTATTACCAATCTAGTGTAGGGAACCCGTTGGCCTTCACGCTAATACCACCACAATACTTGTCAATGCACCATATTTGTTACATGATGACTTGTAAGCAATTAAATATTTAAACTATGAAATGATTTTCAAAAATTACTATTATTTGTTCACTGAAAACACATACAATACCGAGGCCGTATTTGCCTGCAATAGAAATTGTCATGTATGACACAGCTGGTGTGGCAAAAATTCAATACTCTTGGCACACACTCTAGTGATCTTTTAGGTCTCTGGGTAATAAAAATAATTTATGAGGGGTGCACTGTGAATTATGTAGATGTAAAATACCATGAAATGGCTGCAATTGGAGCACAAAACAAAAAGAGCGAACTGACAATTCAAATATATTTATTGCAAAGATATAATCCATCAACTTGTAAGCTAGTGTTTAGACAACGGTAAATTTTGCATTCAAATAAATATATATATGTATATATACAGAGTTCTTCATCAGTCACCGTGACTGGCTCTGCCTCTGTCATTCTATCACCAGCAGTAGTGCCTGTGCAGGACTTTGAGGAAGTGACTGTACAAGGGAATGTACAGGTCTGTATGTATGATGTTGGTTCAGTTTTTAAAATGATATTCCACTTAGTTCTCGAAGTTTGATGCGCAGTAAATCATAGAATTCTGGCAACTGTTATAAAAGTTCTGTAGTGGGGAGTTATTTTCTCTAGACCAGTGTCTCTGACACCTCCATACAGCTACATAGTGGTGTTACTATGCGCAGCTTTGTAAGTGCTTAGCTTCGGTTGACATTTTCATGTTATTGCATGTTTGTGTTGCAGTATACTGTTCTAGCAACTTCTCTACTATAGCTGACCCTTTCTATCTGCCTATCATGAGACTGCTGTAAAAAAGTGAAAGTCTTATTCCACTGTACACCTCTTGTATCGTCGCTAATTTCAATTGTGGAGTTTTGTGGTAAATTCGTAAAATTCTGTCTGCTTCTGCTAATAATTAAGAAAATTTATTAGGGGTGTCAAACGGAAAGCTTCACGCTGCAGTCCTCTTCTCAAACATGTATTGATGAGAATGTTGTGCCGTCGTTGCCTGACCACAACTATCCTGTGCAGCCTTCCACCCTAGCTGATAGCACCTATGGTGTCGACGAGTGGGTTCCTTCTGATGATGAAGGTGAAACCTATGAAGGTCTGTATTGCTTGCCTGACACTTTGCTGGAACAGTGTCTCTTGCTGATGAGATGAGTGATATGATAATGATTGATGGTAAATTACAGATATTGAAATTGATGACTCCATATCATCAGAAGATTGTACGCCACAGGACGAACCAAAGTGGATTTTGTTTAAGTCTTCATTAATTGACTTACTAAGTAGCGTATGTACCAGTCTGTTTGCTAAAATTTTGGTGATATTTAGTCTTCAGAAAAAAATGAATGACAATAAATATTATTTTAATTTTTATTATGTAATACACATTATATTGTAAGAAATAAAAACTGCAGGTGTGCTGCAAGGAATGCCAACTACCATCTCTTTCCAAGGCAAAGTTACAGAAAGTGGGTTCAGCTGTGGTAGTTTCCGCTGAATGTAATTTATGTGGAACAAAATTCAAGTGGGAATCTCAGCCTAGAATCGGTTCCAAACTGGCAGGCAACGTTCTCCTGGCCTCATCCATTCTTCTTTCGTATGTATAGCTAAGCACTTCTTTAGGCTCATCACTGTAATAATATGTTGCAATAAGTTGGAATTTGATCAGTTGTATGACATTTATTGTTTCAGAGGAGTCACGTACACTCAGGTGGCCAAACCCTTTCAAGTGATGAACTTGAATATTATATCCAAGTCGGTATTTTACCAATATCAGCGAAGCTGCATTATACCTGTCATCAATGAAGTGTACGAGGAAGCAATGACTGTTGTTCGTGTCCTTCTTAACAACAGAGGTATGACATGCAAACTAAATTGAAATAAATTGTTTCACTTTGTATGCCATTGATCAAGTTATCTACTATAAATGGCCGATCATGACTATCATTTTTATAGAGTCAAAAGTTAGCCTAGCTGGGGATGGACGGTTCGATAGTCCAGGGCACTGTGCACGTTATTGCACATATACATTCATGGACATCGTAAGTTACTGACTTTACAGCAATTTCAATAAAATGGCAATAAAAAAAACTTTCTCACGCCAGCTTGGAATTTTAGAGTACAGGTCTAGTTACTCACTCACTGACCAAGGAGTGTGCTACAACAACATCATCCACTGCTGCGGAGAAGGAAACCTTCGTTGAACTTCTCCAACAAGCCAAAGAAGACATCGGCGTGAGTGTAGTGGCAACTGACGGTCACCTCTCCATTGCAGCACATATGAGAAATCACGAAAGCATTGCTCATAACCTGGTAAAATACACATTAATTTTTAAAATCTATAACTATAAAATGAGGACTTTGTAAAAATGATTTGGAATAATAATTTTTGTTTACTTAAATTTTTATAGAAAATCGCATTTTTTTAACCAGGATCTCTGGCACTGGGCCAAAAACTTTGTTAAAAAGTTGAAGGAGGCCTGCACTACTAAGGCTCAGAAAAAACTCCTGCCATGGCTACCGGAGTTGAAAAACCATATATGGTGGGCTGCACAGCACTGCAAAGGCGACGCTGAACTGTTGGTGGAAATGGTGCGCAGTATGGCAAGCCACGTTATAAATGTGCATGATGACTTTGACGGGATGTTGAAGTACCGCAGATGCCAGCATGATTCCTTAGAGCAGTAAGTACTAACTAGAGCATGTGGTGGTGCTCACCAACTCATAAGTGTGGTTAACATTAAAATCAAGAAATGATTACATTATTGTAAAAATTTTTTAGTGATATGGTGAGAAAAACACTGTGGCTGCAGCCAGAAGATCCTGCACACAGAGTTCTGTTGAATGCCCTCAACAAACCAAAGACTTTGCAGTCACTACGCTTGCTCAACCATGGCTTACACACAGGCACTCTGGAAAATCTGCACAGTCTAATACTGGTCTATGCACCCAAGCGCCTTGACTTTGATCCACCAGGCTACCAGGCTAGAGTCAAGTTGGCCATTTTGGATCACAACCACAATGTTAGTAGAGGAAGCAAGAAAGGTGAGAAAGCCTCATGTACCACAACTAGGTTGTTCTAAGTGTCATCAAAAAATTATAAATTAAACCTTGTTAATATTAATGTATATGTTACCTGAATAGACGCCGATGGTAGTACAAGGAGGGCATTGTACTACTCGAAAGAATCCAGGTCCTATCGGCTCAAGACTGTCTATGAAGAGAAATGTTATAGTTTTAGACAGAGCATATTGCAACGTGTGATGGAAGAAGCTGTGCATCCTACTGTAAACGTCGCTGGGGTATGTGCAACTATGGATATACCAAAAAGATACATTACAAATGATACGCAACATTTTATACAAGGTGGATAATATTCTTTTTATAGAATAGAGGAGTGTGCATTGCCCGTGTGGAGAAGCCTGAGTTAGCGACAGCAGCTGCTAAACATTACTCACGATTCAAGTAAGTGTGCATGATTGGTAGAAAAGGGTGCTCTCATCAAGGTGTCCGCGCTTGGGAGCGAATAGACTCTCAGTCCGCCCCTTGATGAGAGTAACCGCCGATAGGGTTATATCATCGGAAGGGAAGCAATGTTACAAGCCTTCACGTGGCGCTTCCTGTAAGTAATCACACATTAACCATAGACAGCATGAATGGATTTGGTTAGCGTGTGGTGAAACCAATTGTAACACACTATTTTCACTAAGACGAGCACACCAACAGTAAATAAAACACAGATAAGTTCATTTGAACAGTAATTTACGAACCTGAATGCAGATCTCACCACCTTCATCACAGTTCAATTACTGTCAATCAAAGCACTCCAACTGTCCATTTATCAGGATGCTAGTAGTTTCAAGCAGCAGCAAAGATTTTATATAACTGCGCAAGGTGCCACTAACTTTAATTATACTTCTTTGAAAACTTGAACTTTAATCTCATAAAAAATTTTAGCTAACTTTGTTTATCATAAAACATTGCTCTATGCAGAAACAAATTGTTATGGTTATTTGAACAACTCTTGAACATGTTGGTGGCCTTGAAAAAGGCCGTTTGAGTTGGATGCATGGTACATGTACAAAGTGGACTAGTAGTCTACTCACGCCCGAGCACGGACACTACAATGTACCATCATCTAGGAGCAGCTGTTCCAGCTCATCAGCTGGCACCTCTTGTACATCATCATCAACACACATGCCTTCAGCCTGCTGGAATCCAACGTAAGTGTGAGTCGGGTCAGGCCACATGCTTCTAATGTGATTCACCACACAGGCAGGAATAACTCGACGATTGTGCTTGCCAAGGTACATGTGAATGAAGTCAATGTAGTGTTGGTAAGCAGTGAAGCGATAATTGGCATTTGACATCAACTTGTAAGAGAGAGCTTCACCTCGATATCCTAGCATCCTTCTCCGTTTAAACCACTGTATTTCAAGAGGTCGCTTGCCCAGTATTTCTCTCAGCAATACAATGCTCGTGAGAATACACTGGGTGCCAGGCTCATAAACATCATCCTCTTGGAAATATGTCAAATCTAGAGATTCATCCATGCAACATTTCTTTTCTAAGACTGTAGGCATGTCACTGCAATTACCACAACGACACCAATTCTCCTCTGTAGGCCTAAACGTGTGAGTAGATGCTGCTGTATTAGATATAGCAGCAGATGATGATGATGGCACTGGTGTAATAACAGGGGTTGCTGTCGAACTAGTAGTAGTACCGCTACTACTAGCAACAACCAAGGTGTAACTCTTTTTCCTTCGTTTCTCTCTCTCAAATAAAGCACCAGGGACTGGCAATTCATCGTCACTACTATCCATACGCACTGGATAAAACTGGTACGGCTTGATGACATCATCTGAAGACATAGTTGACCAAAACAATCGAGTGCAACGCTTAGCAGAAACACGAGCAGAAATTATTTACAAAATAATAATAATGGAGAATAGCGCGTTATCAACCGGATATAGTTAAAATAACGGGCCGGTGCAACGCGTTTTTATTGTCATGATAAGGCGCCGCAACGTACATTTAATTGGCTATTAGTGTCAACACTTTCACGAGTAGTATTTAAAAAGCGTTTTCCGGTAAAAACCGACAGTACTAGCCCTTTAATATAGAGTTAAATGTGCCAGGAGTAGTAATATATGAGCAGATCTCCCTACCAAGTGTTTTTTTGTGGATCTGACCTTGGAGTTGAGACAATGGGTTACGGCGTTGGATGAATTCGCCGAGTTTATATTGTATTTTACTTGAGGGGTACTTGAGTGGCATTTGAGTGGCATTTGAGTTTTGATTAGTTTTTTACTTAATTTGAACTTATATGGCATATAGATTTTGAATGTATGGCATTCAAGTTTTGATAACTTTTTTACATAACTCGAACTCATATGGTATCTTGAGAGAGAGGGGAGAGGAGAGAGGAGAGATGGGAGATGAGAGAGGAGAGAGAGGAGAGAGATTTTTTAGTTTTCTATACATTCATGTATATATGGTTAGTTATGTACATATTTATGGCTATATTTATATCTACATAGAGAGAGGAGATATATCTACATTGAACAAATATATTGATCAAAAATGAAAATTATATGATTATATACCTGATTACATAATAAGTAGGGAAAATCTTCTGGAGAGAGGAGGGAGGAGAGATGAGAGAGGAGAGAAGAGAGAGGAGAGAGAGGAGAGATTTTTTTAGTTTTTTATACATTTATGTATATATGGATAATTATGTACATATTTATGGATATATTTACATTTACATTGAATAATATACATTTATTACATAATAAGTATATTAAATGCTATAAAATATGTTGGAAAATTACCAAATTAGACCTCTAGATGGTTAAAATCTACAGTATTTGGGAAATAACTGCAAGAGAGGAGAGAGGAGTATTTGGTAGAGGAGAGAGTATGTTGAGAGAGAGAGGAGAGATAAAAAGAGGAGAGAGGAGAGAGGAGATATATCTACATTGAATAAATACAGTGATTAAAAATGAAACAATATGTGAATATATACATTTATTGTGTAATAAGTAGGGAAAAAATTTAAAATAATTACATGAAATTGAATTATAGCTTTAGTTACATTGGATAGTTTACATTATATAGAAAAGGGAAATAGCTCACCAAGTCACATTGTCCAACTTGTTTTTTGAATTAGAGACTATCCATCGCTAAAACACTCATCATTTTTTTTCAGCAACATATCCTGTCTCAAAATCATCAAAGTCTCCACATAGAAAATCTTCAAGTTCATCATCATCATCAATTTCTAATATTGTTTTGTTGTGCTTTGCTTGATCACAATATTGTTTCCAATACATTCGACCGAGACAGTATGGAGAGCAAAATGAAAGATCGTATTCTGTCTTAAATTTTCCGTGGGTTGTTTTTCCTCTGTAGATCATCACACCTGGAGTATATTTGTTAGCTTCTGAAGCATATTTGTCTGGTATGACGAGCGTCTTCAACAGCGTTTCTCCACATTGTTCAATGCTATAACGAATACAAATTACATTCGACTGCCCTCCTTTAAATCGATGAGGAACGAATCTATCAACAACATCTTGGTAAGGAAAAATAGCGCCGGGTTGAAAACTATTGAGGGTGTTGATGTTCAAGAAGCGTTTGAGCTGACATTTAGTCAATGTACTAAAATATAGTGATTCCTCTTCAGCTTTCTTTTTGCTTAGAGGATGTCTGCTAACACGTCTGACATCATACCAAAGAACGTTTTTATTTTTTGGTTTTCCCTTTCTACCCAAATATACAATGTTAAACGGAGGGGGGTAATTATCACAGTTGAAGTTTTTAGCAATTTCAACTGGACAGAGGAGTATTTTGGGTTCGAGTTCATTTATATCTGAAGGTTCATGGTAGTGTACTTGAGAATATCTACACTTCTCCTTACTTGATGGATGTATCACACCAGTCACTCGCATAATGCTTGGGATAGGAAGATCTTCAAATGTTTTGCAAATCGGAACTTTTGGTGAGTCAATCACTTGAGAACCTTTAGACTTTTCTAATTCCCTAGCTCTCCTTTCGTTGAGACATTCAACTGTTAAATGAGTTATAGCTGCGTTCTCCATTGTTTGCTTATCAACGGAAGTAGTTTGTTTTCTCACTGTTTGTTTTCGTTTCCTTACTATTCGCTTTTTTGGAGCAGTTTTCCTTCTCTTAGGAGTTGTTTTGCCGTTTTTCATTTTATTTTCTGTTGGATATGGATCTGTGCTAAGGAGCTCTTCAGAAAGAGTATCCATAACATTCTAAAAATAAAAGGGTAATATTTGCATGAGTGGCTAAGAGTGTATTTATTACTTAGAGTGTCTTATATATATATATATATATATGTATTTATGCCAAAAGCAGTTAAGATCATAGAGTTATGGTAGATTGAGAATGTGCTTATTAAACTATTGGGATGTGGAGACAGACAACAAAGGATGGATTCAAATATATATATATATGTATTTACTTAATATTATACCGCTTTTAACATCTAAATTGGTAAGAAATAAAATATAATAGTTTGAACAAAATATTGTAAAATAATAAAAAACAACTAAAAATTTTTCATAAATATGTATGAAACGCTTCCAACATTAATTCTAAAATACCTACAGAAGAGGATAGAGCTTTATCTATTTGGACATAATTATAAATATGCTTTCTGAATTTATAAAAAGTTTTTTTGTTCCATGTCATGTTGTATAATTTTTTGAAAACTATTTGATTCCAAGCACTTCTTTCAATTTCTTTTAAAAAATTATTAATATTAACGACTTCCACCATTGACAAAACGATTTCGAAACTGTTTTTTATAATGTCATCAAAACGTTCTGTAGATATATCACGTTTCTTACAACACATCCCCATACTCATCATGTGTTGAGTTATACAGAATATTATAACTTGAAATGTCAAACGTTCTACAGCTTTTTCTTCAACAACATCATTATTTATCACATAGTTATGATACATTTCTGGAAGGAAGTCCTTTAAGTGGATTGGATTTGTTGTTGCATTGTTCTAAAATACAAGCGATAATTAGATAACTAAAATAATTAAAGGTGTTCAACAGGTGTTAAATAGTATTTTTTATTAATTCTTACCTTTTCATCTGGCTGAGATTCCGACTTTAGATACAATGGTTGGCTTTCTACGACTTGAGTATTCATTCTGAAAAAAACAGAAAAAAATTGGTTCAATTCTTTATAACCAATTTAAAGATAGATATGTCATAAAGCCTTCAGATAGTTGTGTTAGCTAGCGGAAATATTTGAATTTAAGTTTTACCTTTATGAAGAGAGAACTCTTAGTAGTTGCAATGGAAGATGTAGTAGATAGATGTTGCTCCTTTGCTCACTGTTGTTGAACTGGATGCTTTCTGTCTGAAACCGTTGTCTCTTATATAGGTGAATGTGTGAAAATAAATCTTTCATTCCCGCGAAAGCATTGGTTTGTATTCGCGTGAAAATAAATTGTTTATTCCCGCGAAAGCAACGGTTTCCATTCGCGTGAAAATAGCTTATTTATTCCCGCGAAAGCATTGGTTTCTATTCGCGTGAAAATAAACTATTTATTCCCGCGAAAACATTGGTTTGTATTCGCGTGAAAATAAAATATTTATTCCCGCGAAAGCAACGGTTTCCATTCGCGTGAAAATAAACTATTTATTCCCGCGAAAACATTGGTTTGTATTCGCGTGAAAATAAAATATTTATTCCCGCGAAAGCAATGGTTTCCATTCGCGTGAAAATGAAGTATTGATTCCCGCGAAAGCTTTGGTTTGTATTCGCGGGAAAATAACATATTTATTCCCGCGAAAGCAATGGTTTCCATTCGCGTGAAAATGAAGTATTGATTCCCGCGAAAGCTTTGGTTTGTATTCGCGGGAAAATAAAAATTTCTATTCCCGCGAAAACAACAGTTTCTATCCGTGTGAAAATAAATTATTTATTCCCGCGAAAACATTGGTTTGTATTCGCGTGAAAATAAAATATTTATTCCCGCGAAAGCAACGGTTTCCATTCGTGTGAAAATAAAGTATTGATTCCCGCGAAAGCAACGGTTTCCATTCGCGTGAAAATAAACTATTTATTCCCGCGAAAACATTGGTTTGTATTCGCGTGAAAATAAAATATTTATTCCCGCGAAAGCAATGGTTTCCATTCGCGTGAAAATGAAGTATTGATTCCCGCGAAAGCTTTGGTTTGTATTCGCGGGAAAATAACATATTTATTCCCGCGAAAGCAATGGTTTCCATTCGCGTGAAAATGAAGTATTGATTCCCGCGAAAGCTTTGGTTTGTATTCGCGGGAAAATAAAATTTCTATTCCCGCGAAAACAACAGTTTCTATCCGTGTGAAAATAAATTATTTATTCCCGCGAAAACATTGGTTTGTATTCGCGTGAAAATAAAATATTTATTCCCGCGAAAGCAACGGTTTCCATTCGTGTGAAAATAAAGTATTGATTCCCGCGAAAGCAACGGTTTCCATTCGTGTGAAAATAAAGTTTTGATTCCCGCGAAAGCTTTGGTTTGTATTCGCGGGAAAATAAAATTTTCATTCCCGCGAAAGCAAGGGTTTCCATCCGTGTGAAAATAAATTATTTATTCCCGCGAAAACATTGGTTTGTATTCGCGTGAAAATAAAATATTTATTCCCGCGAAAGCATCTGTTTCCATTCGTGTGAAAATAAAATATTGATTCCCGCGAAAGCATTGCTTTGTATTCGCGTGAAAATAAAATTTTCATTCCCGCGAAAGCAACGCTTTCCATTCGCGTGAAAATAAATTATCTATTCCCGCGAAAGCATTGGTTTGTATCCGCGTGAAAATAAAGTATTCATTCCCGCGAAAGCAACAGTTTCCATTCGCGTGAAAATTAAATGTTTATTCCCGCGAAAGCATTGGTTTGTATTCGCGTGAAAATAAAGTATTCATTCCCGCGAAAGCAACAGTTTCCATTCGCGTGAAAATAAAATGTTTATTCCCGCGAAAGCATTGGTTTGTATTCGCGTGAAAATAAATTATTTATTCCCGCGAAAGCATTGGTGTTCTTCCGTAGAAACAATGTTTCATTAATTTAACCTTATGATAAATGGCATGATTTCAGCTATATAAGAAGCACTGTTTTTACACAGAAAGCAGTCACTTCGACATTAGCAACTGAAGGAGCAAGATCTACTACAACATCATCTACTACAACTGCTAGAAGGACTTTTCTGTTTGGAGGTAAGTCAACTTGATTGAGTATAAATTTAATTTTTATCGATTTAGATACTAACAGTGGTATGATATTGAGTAAATATATATATGTATATATATCTTCAAATTGGTTTGGAAAAGAAATCATAACATGGATTTTTACTTTATCTTTTAGAATGTCGACACAAATCATATCAAAACAACTGAAGAATAAAGAACCAAAACCTTCACAAGATAAGGTGATTGATGACAATGTACTTCTTCAACGCACTATGATCCCCTTTCAAAGCGCCAGTCTGAATACTCTGGCAACTCTCATCATCAAAAGCGCCTCTCTGTTAAGTACTCTATCTCCAGCTTCCAGAAGAAACATTGAAAACATAGTCAAAGTTGAAGATTTACCAATACCTACAGTTATGCAGGTGTTAACCGTTGAGCTCCATGATGAAACGAACTGCACCATCATATACAACTATAAAAAGGATGGAAAGGTAGTTAGAGTGAAGAGCACTATTCCATTAGCGGCGGGATTACTTGTCAATGAAGCTTCGCAAATACGACCACTGGTTTTGATCTACATGGGTGTTGAAAAGACTGGAAAAGCAATTTTTCGTGCTGCTACAGAAACAGGAACTACTTTGAGGTGTAAGAATGTATTTGATGTATTACCAGAAAAAAGTATGCGACAAATCAATGCTTATTTCGAGGTAGCTAATCTTCAGGATTTCCCAACAGATAGTGTCATATGTTTCCAAAACCCTGAAGTTATAACAAAGTCTGACAGGCGATGGAATGGAAATGAAGAGACTCTTCTAGTTCAATACAGAAGTGTTGTAGATGAAGAATTACTGATCGGAGATATGCGCATTCCTCATCAAATAGCTTCTGCTGTGACATCGGAGAGATTTGGAGTGATTTTGTTCAAGGGTCTGAGTCGAAACGCAGACAATTCAATTTTCTACAACATCAGTGTACTCGCAGCTCATCAAGCCTTCGTCCAAGCCTCGGAACTGGCTGATAATCCAAAATCTGAGGATTTTCTCAATCACTTCGATGATGCTGAAAAAGAAGACTGTGGAGAACAAACTCTCGAGAAGCTAATCTATAACTCAAGGGATTCATATCACTATAGGTAAGTTTTATTAATTTTTACCATAATTTTAAAAAGTTGATTTGTGAAAATTTAGTGTATTCTTACAATGAAAAACCCCTTAAAATGATAAATTTGTGAACATTTTTGTAAAAAATTTTTAAGTTATATATATATATATATATATATATATATATATATATATATATTTCGAATTAAAAAAGGATTTTGTTGTATCATCAGTGTTTTTTTTTTACATAAAAGTTGGAAAAATAACAAAAGGTGATAATTATTTTACAAAAATGTTCAATTTTTCACATAAATGATCAACTCATAACCTTTTTTGTAAAACATTTTTAAATTATATCTATTTCGGATTAAAAAAAGGACTTTTTTGTGTAATCAGTGTATTTTTTTACATAAAAGTTTTAAAAAATAACAAAAGGTTATAATTATTTTGCAAAAATGTTTAGTTTTTCACATAAATGATCAATTCATAAACATTTTTTGTAAAACATTTTTAAATTATAGCTATTTCGGATTAAAAAAGGATTTTTTTTGTGCAATCAGTGTATTTTTTTTACATAAAAGGTTAAAAAAATAACAAAAGGGTATAATTATTTTACAAAAATGTTTAGTTTTTCACATAAATGATCAATTCATAAACATTTTTTGTAAAACATGTTTAAATTATATCTATTTCGGATTAAAAAAAGGACTTTTTTGTGCAATCAGTGTATTTTTTACATAAAAGTTTAAAAAATAACAAAAGGTTATAATTATTTTACAAAAATGTTTAGTTTTTCACATAAATGATCAATTCATATACATTTTTTTTGTAAAACATTTTTAAATTATATATATTTTGGATTAAAAAAAAGGGTTTTTTTGTGTAATCAGTGTATTTTTTTAGCTAGAAGTTGAAAAAAAATCACACCAAATGATAAAAAAGGACTTTTTCGTGTGTAATCAGTGTATTTCTTTTACATAGAAGTTGAAAAAATAACGAAAGTTTATATTTATTTTACATTAATTTTAATCATACTATACTAATACATCATTTTTTATTTTAGTCCATTTTATCGTAAAAAGAAAACAGAGTAAAGAACTTTCCCTAAGAAATATTGAGCTGAATGATGTAACTCAGTGAGTTATTTTCCTGTTATATATAAAATGTAAACTATCTAATGTAGCTAAGAGTAAAATTTAAATTCGGTAAAATTTATTTATATAATGAATAACTTTTGTATTTTAGTCAATTATTGGATCACAGAGAATACGGAATACAAGAGTTCCTCCCTGGGTCTAATAATATACCAGAAGAATATCGAGAAAGATATTGTTCAAGAAAAGCACTTTGTAACCATTGATATCGTAAGCTATAGTAGTTTGTATTACAGAAAATTTACTATAAAACAGTTTTATGAATGTAAAAACTAGATATGGTATTTTCTATTACAATTATTTACTTGTAAATTTTATTCATCTAGAGAGGTAATTTGGTGATTTTTTGACAGTTTTTAAAAAAGTTAAAAAGTACAAAAAAAATCAAAAAATATCGAAAACTGTATATTTCAATGATTATTTTTTAAAAGTAAATTTTATTCATCTAGAGAGGTAATTTGGTGATTTTTTGACAGTTTTTAAAAAAGTTAAAAAGTACAAAAAAATCAAAAAATATCGAAAACTATATATTTCAATGATTATTTTTTAAAAAGTTCAAAAAAATGTAATAAAGCTCTGTTTTGAAACATAAAAAATTTAAAAGGATTGTGTAGGATAAAATTCTCACTCTCACTCAAAAAATTATTGAAAATTGAATGAAATAAAAAAATATTTTCCCAAATACCATGAAAAACTCTATATATATATATATATATACATTGTTTTTAAAATAATATCAAAAACTATATATTTCAATGATTATTTTTTAAAAAAATAAAAAAAATTTAAAAGGAAGGTGTAGGATAAAATCCTCACTCAAAAAATTATTGAAAATTGAATGGAATAAAAGAATATAAAGTGAAAATCGCTATATATATTTATTTTTTTAAAATAATATCGAAAACTGTATATTATAATGATTATTTTTTTAAAAAGTTGAAAAAACAAAAAAATTTGTAATAAAACCCTGTTTTAAAACATAAAAAATTAAAAAGGAATGTAATAAAAGAATATTTTACCAAAATACCTCATTTTTTTTTGTAACTATCTAGTAAAAATTTCTGAAATATTGTTGGTAAAATTTACTGGAAAATGGTTTCAAGTGTGTCAAAGACTAAATATGATGTTTTCATTGAAATGTTTATTTTCAAAAGATCCAAATAATAACATTGAATCAATTAGTTAAATTTAACAGTCAAATTCTTTTTTATCAAGTAGGCTTAATGTTTCTATTGTGATTAATTCTCAAATATTGTAAACTTGAACTATCTAGAGGAGTAATTTGTCGATTTTGATGTGTTTTTTTTAAAAAAATTATCATGTAATACCACATACTTCAGTTCTAATTCGTTTTGAACAATTTCATGGGAGACAAAGAATAAAAAAGTTACATTGATTTAGTTTTTAGAATTAAAGTTGCTATCAAAAATGGATTGTTCTTCTTTAAAAAAAAATGATTACGTAATACTACATGCTTCAGTTCTAATTCGTTTTTAGAATTGAAGTCGCCATCGAAAATGGTTTGTTCTTGAATGGGTAAAACCATAGCCTCCTCCTCCTCATCATGACAAAAGCTTTCTGATGGTTGCGTTTTGAAAAACAAATTGCGTTGTTTTAGTTTTCCGAATTGAAATTGCCATCGAAAATGGTTTGTTCTTAAACGGGAAAATCCATAGCCTTCTCATCATCATGTCTAAGTTTTCTACCCCAATATCTCTAACCTCTCAGAGATAGGAATTGTTCTGTTTAAAAAATAATGGAAATTGTATATATAAATGATTGTTTTTGAAAAAAATGGTAAATTTTTGAAAAAAATTCAAAAGGAAAATGCAGGATAAAACCCTCACTCAAGAAACTAATTTTGTATGATAGGGTGCTCACCTAATAATAAGAAAATAATGAATGATTTATATTTAAACAATTATTGAAAGAATTAATGAAAATTGAATAGAATAAAGGAAATATTTTACCAAATAGTCTGTTTTTTTTGTAAAGATATACAAACAGATAAAATTTAACCATTTAAAGGATGATTTCTTTTTTTGCAAAAAAATAATGAAGATTTAATGAAATGAAAGAATATTTTACCAAATACCTTGTTTTTTTTTGTAAATTTATACAATTAGAATAAGAAAATAGTGAATAATGTATATTTAAGCAATTATTGAAAAAATTAATGAAAATTGAATAGAGTAAAGGAAATATTTTACCAAATACCCTGTTTTTTGTAAAGATATACAAACAGATAAAATTTAACCATTTAAAGGGTGATTTCTTTTTTTGCAAAAAAAATAATGAATATTTAATGAAATGAAAGAATATTTTACCAAATACCCTGTTTTTTTTGTAAATTTGTACAATTAGATGAAATTTAACCATTTAGAGGATGATTTGTTTTTGTAAAAATTAATGAAAATTGAATAAATCGAAAAAATATTTCACCAAATACCTCTTTTTTGTAGATGTAAACAAATAGATGAATATCTAACAGCAATTATTGAAAAAATTAATAAAAATTGAATAGAGTAAAGGAAATATTTTACCAAACACCCTGTTTTTTGTAAAGATATACAAACAGATAAAATTTAACCATTTAAAGGGTGATTTCTTTTTTGCAAAAAAATAATGAATATTTAATGAAATGAAAGAATATTTTACCAAATACCCTGTTTTTTTTGTAAATTTGTACAATTAGATGAAATTTAACCATTTAGAGGATGATTTGTTTTTGTAAGAAATTAATGAAAATTGAATAAATCGAAAAAATATTTCACCAAATACCTCTTTTTTGTAGATGTAAACAAATAGATGAATATCTAACTTTATCCATTTTTTTCCATTTGGGATCATGTTTTGAAGGTTTTCAAGATAGTTTTTAGTAAAAGCTTATGCATTGATTTGATTGTCATTACAAGTTGTAGTGTTTGGTATTATTTAATATTTACTGACTCTAGCTATATTATATGAAATTTTCCCTACTTATTGCACAATAAATGTATATATTCACATATTGTTTCATTTTTAATTACTGTATTTATTCAATGTAGATGTAATGAGTCGAATTACAAAAAAATATCAAAACTTAAATGCCATACATTCAAAATCTAGATGCTCTATGAGTCAAAGTTATGTATATAATTATGTACAAGATTATCAAAACTTGAATGCCATACATTCAAAATTTAAAAGTTCAAATTAAGTAAAAAACTAATCAAAACTCAAATGCCACTTAAATGCCATTCAAATGCCACTCAAGTACCCCTCAAGTAAAATACAATATAAACTCGGCGAATTCATCCAACGCCGTAACCCATTGTCTCAACTCCAAGATCAAATCCACAAAAAAACACTTGGTAGGGAGATCTGCTCATATATTACTACTGCCAGGCGCCCAGAAGTAGGGGGCGGAGCTTCTTAGTCAATCTTGCTTACTCATGGTGGTGCAATGAGTAGCCCTGGTTCTTGGTCCTTATGGCTTGTGGTCCTTGGCTTTGGTCTTGTTTGAGGACAGCTATGTTGCAAAGTCGGGCTCCTGCACCTTTGGTATCAATTTCGGTTCTCAGGCTATAGTAGTTCTTTGCTCACCGACCCGGTATAGGTATGGTAATGGCACTGCAGGGCCGGTAGTACATGCTGCAGGGCCGGCAGGGTGTGCTGCAGGGCCGGTGGTACCTCTGCAGGGCAGGCAGTGAATGCTGCAGGGCAGGCAGTGAATGCTGCAGGGTTGGTAGGGTTTCTACCGGCTGACTTGCTTATGTTCTGGCTGTGCCAGGCTCTATTCAGGCTTGCCTGACACTCAACAGTTGTCAGGGGGACCTTGCGCAGTGGTAGTAGACATAAAATTCCACCACAAGTGAAAGCGAAACGCTTCAATAGAATTGGCAAATGACATAGACTTGTCCGAGTACGAAAAAGCAGACGAAAATGTTTAAAACATGCAAAGCTAGTTGAGTGATGTGAGAAGGGTATTTAGTGCTAGTAAAGATGAAATGCCTTGAGCCTGTTGCTTTTAAAGACAAGTGGGGCTCATCAATTCCTGGAGAAGCACAAACTGATGTATTGATAAAGGACTTTACTTAATCTTTGGGTAGAACTATTTTAGCCAATGACTGTGTGTAAGTCAATTGCTCATTAGCATAATTTGATTTATAAATATTGCATTTATTGCCATATTTATCAGAGTTTGTTTTTGACTGCTCGTATAAACACTTGTTTGCTGTAAGCCCTTGTATACAGATAGGAAATAAAGTACATTATTTTGCTAGAATCCCGTCTGATCAGTCTGGAATTCCAACACGGAAATTCGCCGCAGTTGTACTAACTCTACCCAGATTAGTACAGTTGGCTCTGAGCCAGCCAAGGTAAATTTAGCCTGAGCACTTTAGTTGGAAGTTAAAACAGTTGTGACTCAGTAGAGCTTAGTGCACAAGTCCTTTACAATATCAGGTAACTTCCTGTTTAGTTCTTGGGCTGTAGACAAAATGTTTTGAAGAATGGCAAAAACTTTGTGTTTACTAGCAGCTATTTTATTCTATCAAGCAGGCAAAAGATAAAACTTACATAAGCATTACAATATTGTTAGAGAAGTGATTGTAGTAAGACATGGAAAGAACAATTGTTGTGTAATGCAAAATGTAAAAAAGCAAATCAAAGATAAATTGATCAAACCAGGCCGGGGTTATTGAACAGCACACAAAACTGTGGTGTTTGACAGACAGAAATCAAGATGTCAGCCAAATATATATATACACCCAGTACCATTGACCTCAGCAAAGCATTGTGGGTCACGAGCAGATTACTCACCCAGTAATCAATAACCAAAAGCTCAAACAAACACCAGAGCTGATACACGCAAGGTATAAAATAATGAAACACAAGAGAGAGAAGACAACTCTAAGAGTGAAATAACAGCTATAAAAGATAATACAAGCCAGCTAGTCAAGTGAAAGTAGCAGAGTACAATATATATATGTTAGTATATAGACATAGTATATCTATGGATGGAGTGTATGATGTATACAAGTAGTATGTCACAATCCCACTGTGTACAAGTATCAGCCCACACACTTACAATGTTAGAGTTGTCTCAGGTAAGATCTCAGGCTAACTCCATCTAAAACAGTCAGAAAGAGTAAAGTGAATTGTTTTACATGTTATTTGTGGGTGCTACGTTAGTACATCTGCACTAAGAGTTACAAGTGAGCTGGTGAGGATTCATTTTCAAATCATCACTTATACTATTGGAAATAAAAAATTGACTCAAAGTTAGATCACAATGCGTGGTTAGATGGTCTTTAGAAAACAATATTCCAACTTGATTACTTTCGCAAACTTGCATTTTCCTGCGTACACTTTCCAATGGAACTTATTCATTGGTATGACGACATATATTAACATTTAAACTCCAAACCAATGCTTACATCAGCCAAATGAATTAGCCAGTGTTATGCAATAGATAAAATGTACACTCAGTAGGCAAAACAATCAACCACCACAGGTTATACCTTTCTAAGATTCCTTCATTGCCAAAAACTGTCATTGTGCTAGACTATTGCTAATAGTACCAGCGATACTAGATAACTGATAAATAATAGCAAACACTGAGCATTAGTTTGCATATGTATTAGAACAGTAATCATTATAGTAAATGATCAACTAATGCATTACTCACTACACAAAAGTAAATAACCTGGTCGCCATCCATAAACGCTCTCAGCTCAGCACATTCAAGTCAGATAAGTAGGTAGTCAATTGATACTTTGACTTCTGCTGATGAAAACTTATACATAACAGAAAAGGCAGCATAGTTTTCACTGACCCTTGATTACTATAGGCTAACAACCAGGTAGCTTCTTTTCACTTCTTTTATTTATTTGCTACAATTAAATACTATGAATTATGGCAATCTCAGGTCAATTACAAGCATTAAAAAAGCTGCAAACATCATCACTGGTTTTTTGATGTTTTGCTATATTTTTGCAAATATTTGGTCAAATCTTGTGGAAAGAGGCAAATCAAATCAAATAATGACTGAAAGTAACAAATCAAATTAAATGTTGTATCAAATATTTGAAATAACTCATTTCTAAAAGATTTGAGTCACCAAATATTTGAATCACGGTGATTTGGACACAGCTCTGAAGACAAATGGACATGATTCAGTGTAAACCCTTCATTTCACTACAATCCTTTAAATCATCTAGCCTACGGTGAAAAATGTGATATATTACGCAATGTACAATTTCCATATCATTAACTATTATATATATTAGCGTATGTGAAAATGATAATTCTAATTTCATCCCTCACCAAGAAGTTAAAAATACCAGAATTATTTACAATATGAGTGTTTTTATGCATCAGTATATCATGATGTAACTATAGACCATTGGTGCTTGACTTCAAACAATCATTGCTCTAATGTACAATAGAGAAAGTTGAAGGTCATTGGTATAAAGAGTCAAGTGACGGAGAATTAAAAGCCGAAACTCTGTTTCTTCCATTTCCCATTCCTCCACCCAATCAACCCTCTGCAGGGGCCTCAGTCGTTCCTCAACACCACCCACACAATGAAGGCTCCCTCCCCACCCTTCTGTTCAAGGGCCCAGGACGCCTAATTTGGAGAGAATTTGATTTAATTTAAACTTTTGGAGGTTGAAATGTGTTCAGAAAAATTATCTGGAGTTGCTCTCTCACCAGTAAGACAAATCCTATAGACGCAGTCAGCACTTACCAAGACACCATCTTTTCCCCGCAGACACAACAATTTATATAGAGCTATTAAGCGAGTTTTCAAAGTTTTGGCTGGTTTGTATAGAAGTATGGTCTCCTAAATATTGGCATTGTGCAGAGACTTTTTTGATTGCACAAAACTGATATTGCAACAAATTTTAGTTTTTTTCGGAGCTGTTTTTTTCAAGTCAGCAATTTGTTTCATCTTTGATAAGCTCGCTATTAAGTATACACAGGCGTTCACGTTATAGTGCTTATGATCAGAATCCAAAAAAATTGATGGAAGATTTTTATCAATATAATAATTTTCAATTCAAGCATTAATTAAACGATAACATTAGTATAATTTTATAATAATATTAGATAGAAAAAACAATGCCGAAATTGTATTTCTTATGTTGTTTTTATTCACTACAACAATAATAATCAAATCTTAAATACTGGTTATTTTTTCAAGGAAAAAAATTAAAAAGCATCAATTAACAATAATTAAAATTTTTAGAAGGTAGTTTTAAATTGAAAACCTAATTAAAATGGTACAAACTGCTCGTTGGAATATACTATACAGAATCATAATGGAACTGCCTGCGGCTCGCAGATGGGCCCTTTTGTTGACTGTGTTGTCATAGACCTCCATAGACCTCTAAAAACCTCTGGCACTTTTGTTGCCGCAAGTAGGTTTCCTCAATAGTTTTACAATGCTTGATGAGAGAACAACTCTACACACAAAGTGAATCTTGCAAAGCCAATCCTAAGCCCTTTAATACCTCCACACAAGAAAAGCCCACACCCCTCATAGCACTACCAATACAAAAAAGCCCCCAGGTTATCCCTGACATCATCCACACAGGGATGACTCAATCCCCTCCCTCCCCTGCCCCCCCCCCCCACTTCTCCTAGTACCTCCAACCCCTCCCCCCACACCCACATGAGAAGCCCCACCTCTCCTCTAGCACCAGCCACGCATAAAAAGTCAATAAATAAAAGATCAAATTGTTCTCAAGAGAGTACTGGTTATGGAATGATGGCTAGAGACAAACTGTACATCTGTTAGCTGACAATCTTAGCCAACTCAAAGTTATCAGATGCTTCTTCAGGCCCTCCTTTAACCGCACCCTTCTCAAGAGAGTACTGGCTATGGAATGATGGCTAGAAACAAACTGTACATCTGTTAGCTGACAATCTTAGCCAACTCAGAGGTACCAGATGCTTCTTCAGGCCCTTCCTTTAACCACACCCTTCTCAAGAGAGTACTGGCTATGGATTGATGGCTAGAGACAAACAGGTAGATGTTTACTTTTTGATAATAAAACTTGCCGTACACAAAAAAGTATTCTAGTATAGTTATGTAACCAACTGAGAGAGAGGTATTTTCTTTAGAATGAAAAGTCAAGTGAACGCATTGAAAAATGTCTTATATACTCACGATCATTGAACCAAGGAAGCACAACTCCAATGCAAATGAGACTTGCTAGTTGTCATAGTATATTTGGTCATTTATATACTCATAGTAGTCAAAGTCTTGAGACACGAGTGAACTAGCTGCAGCTGTGGAAGATCCAACAAGTGAAGAGCTGGCACCAGCAATGTTTCCATCTGGGTATATATCATGTACAATGAGCAACATCCATATTAGAGATACAAACACTTGCACTATAACATATCTTTGTGTATTTAACCTGTAGTTAAGCCTTTGATAGAGGAATTTCAACGGAGCACGAGTTACATGAACAAAGTAATGACCTTGAACTCTCTACCCAAATCAGTGAACCACAGTCTTGGTGGAGCATTACTCATTACTCACGCACACACAGGCACACACACATTGCCAACTCACGCGCTGCTGTTCTGAAAGAACAAAAGTATTATTCTATGAAGGAGAGATTCTCAAACAAGTCAAACCCTAGTAGTCAGTCGTTAGGCCTGGGATGGCTTTGGTTTTTAACAGTCAGCAGTCATATAGTGAAACTATTTGACATCCTTGAATTAATGAAGGGAAAGGCACATGTTTGTAGCATGTTTTGGATGCCTGCCAAAAGTGAGTGCTACTTTGCTAATACAACAGAGCAGTTCACCATGTGAAAGGTTGTGAATAACTTTGTATCATTGGTTGATAAAAAACTGACAGTAGAAAATAGATGAATGATGTGCGTTGCCTAAATCTCTCATCCGTTACACTCATACATACCTGTAGTTGTAGTAGACTGGATGGTGGAGGTAGTTGTAGATGTCTGTTTGTCTCTTGCCTGGTCCCTCTGTAAACAGAGTAGATGGTGTCAAGTATCTGTTGTATTGTAATTTGTCTATTAAAAACCATTTATTGAATCTGAAGGAGATTCAAAAGTATCATTAGCTACCACTTCACAAGATTGCATGTCTACTCAAAGTACATGTAATGCTTTTGCCACATGAGCTTGTCTTCAGTAACCATAGTCAAAGTCTGACGATCGATGGTATGCCACACGAGCCGGACTTGCAACTGAAAATACAGACGCAGTGTTCGATTGAGCACCGAAGTGTTGCGATCAAAATCATCAGTTTGTGTTTCCTTGTAGCTTTTATCAAATTATCCAGCTCAAATTATTGTAGAGATGACAACTCTCAACATTTATCTTCATTTCATTATCTGTACTACTTTACTAGAAGTTGTTCGCTCTTTCTTATAAAGTATAATAGAGTAAATAACTCCAAATTGCCCGAAGATGTGTATCAAGATGATATGCTATTGCATCAATACAGTTTAGCATAGAGCCAGTCAAACTATCTACATTAATGGAAAGAGAGAAAATCAATCAACTATAAAATTCAATAGTAAATGGAATAGCTCAGCATGGAAACAACTTAAAAAGACACTCACTACCCAACCTAGCCCCAGCATTAATGGGGTGGTGAATGGGGAGTGAATGAAGTGAAAGTGAGCGATGATATTCCGTTTGACTAACATATATAGAACTAACACTGATCTGTTATGTAGATACACCACATATAGCTAACCGTGGAGACCAAACCTACTAACGGTATAGACTACTTTATGACATTTATCCACACCTACACAGCACTGTGGACAGTGTTACTTACATTGATGTGGCTATTTGAGGAGTCGATCGTACAACTGAGTCAGTTGCAACAAACAATAAATCTCGAATTTCATACACAGCATAAGAGCAGGATTAATATTTTGTGTGTTCCACATAATTTTCGGTTTCTGATTATTTTTATAGCATCTATTTTTATTAAAACCTATTTTTTATTCTTAATTTTATCATCATTGGTCAAGTAATTATCAAATTATAATTATTATTATGTATATAATTCGTTACCATTTATAACTTTTACCGCTTCTAACCATTTATTGATCAATTTTTTCTACCACAAAGGATAATTATTTCAAAAATTACGTGCCTGGGTTAGTTTTAAACACCAATGATCATATGATTGCTATCAAGATAACATTGCCAATACAATCGCTGTGAGCTAGTCAACCAATCCCGGCATGACGGAGAGGCTGAAAAATTGATCATGTTCATTCTGCTTTATCCTGCGCTGAATATACCATCCTGTGAGAGGGAACGACTGATACGGATGATATTCTGGCTCGTGTGGCATGCCCATAAGAGTTTAGAATCACACGCCACACCACTCTAATGGGAGACATTTTACTCTCTGTACGATATCTTCCAGCCAATTAACTCTTTTCAAAGAAAATTGTTTTTTCCCACTTTGAGCTCAGTGGTTTTGATTTAAAGCCATGAGTTCAAACTCCAGCCAGGTGCGAGCTGTTTTATTCACTGTGGCCAAAACATGCACATTCAAGTGGCTAGAAATATATTTGCCCACCAAAAAGTATGCAAAGATTCTATTTCACTTGCACACCAAAGCTTAGCTCTTTCTACAAGATAACAAAGTATCACCAAGAGTCAACGGAGGACTTGGAGCTTTAGTCTAACTTGACAAACAGTTTTACGCACCGAAAACCTCAAGTATTACCTCATTGGAGGGGAGTTTTGTTCTCCATGTTTTCTTCAAAGGTACCAACTTTATGGCTTTCTGAGAGGTAACTGTAGGACTCCATTGTTCCTTATTCTCTCTGACAGACAATACATCATCTCTCTCTTGTACTCTCTTTCCCTCTGGTAGTCTGCTACCAGCAGCACCTTCGGCAGCACCCTCAGCAGCACCTTCGGCAGCACCCTCAGCAGCACCTTCAGCAGCACCTTCAGCAGCACCTTCGGCAGCACCTTGAGCAGCACCTTCGGCAGCACCTTCAGCAGCACTTTCAGCAGCACCTTCGGCAGCTGTATCATACACAGAGCTTATGTTACACCAAATCAATTAAGTGTGTAAGACAATAGTAGATTGACCATGAAGTCACATCGAGATGAAGTATCCATGAATGAAAACAGAAAAACCTATTTTTGTTTAGGGCCGGCTATTTTATCAAACTTTATCGATTCCATAAATAGGAAGTAGTGCTGATATAATGCAGTCTGGTTGTCAAACAGCATCAAGTGAAGACTGTCATTATATGGAGGCAATACAGTAGATAGAGGGAGACGTTTTTATTGCCTCGAAAATAAGAAAATCAAAACCTCGAAACATAAAAGTGGGCAGATTAGTCAGCCAACCAAAGCAGGTGGCAACTATTTAGGCCTGAATAACCATTGGAAGGGAGGCTTACAGGTTTTGTATAAATGGAACAAAAATAGTATAATAGTCATTTAGTTAGTCAGAACTTCACAGAAAGCAATAAGTGGCAATAGCATTGTTGCAATAGCTTTACTTCACCACTTTAAATCCAGTCTTCACACAAAGTTATGTAATGTACAGTTATGTGTACTCTACCAGCAGTTCTTGGGTACCGGTTGGACTCTAGGTTTGAAAGATATTCCTCCAGTTTCTGGATTTCACCCTCTGACAACTCGTAGCCTGAAATCACATCCAAATTATTTCTAATGTAACTGATAGACTTTAATGTGTGTATCTTTATTGAGCATTTGTGTACATACAACTTTTTGTTAGTTACAGTCAGTACCATTTGTCCACCAATGTACAAGTATGCTATTGACTTACATGGATACTTGAATGGCTTGGGAACCGAAGGCCTCTTGCTCTTCTTGACTTCTGCCTCTCTGTCGCAGGTAACCGGTTGTATTCCCTGAAAGCGTTCTACGAAAACTGATGCTTCTTCCGCGGCAGCAGAACTGATGGGTTGAAACCAGAGTTTGTAGAAAAATTTGAAGACCTGAAATTTTTTTACCAAAACTGGTGCTTTTTTCACGGTGGTTGAATCGAAGTTCGATCGAAGT
This sequence comes from Cryptosula pallasiana, assembly GCA_945261195.1. Lineage (NCBI taxonomy): Eukaryota > Metazoa > Bryozoa > Gymnolaemata > Cheilostomatida > Cryptosulidae > Cryptosula > Cryptosula pallasiana. The sequence goes on from OX183130.1 coordinate 22,490,678, forward strand.
TGAAACCATCGGGGGTCAATGTCAAAAGCAGGACTTGGGTCATTGAGAAAGAGGCAGTGGGAGCAGTAGAACTTGAATGACACATGACAAGCTTTCCACTCTTGAGAGATCAATGAGAACACCGGCTGAGCTGTGTCTATAAGGCGTTTCCAGGAGTCGGCGAGTAGGCTCAAAGGAGTTGAGATCTGTAATGTCACTGTTCCATTCACAAAATCGTGTACCAGATGTGTAGTGCTCTCTCCGTGGTAGATTGTAGCGCCATTGTAAGTAACTTCAATGCTGTCAGTAGAGTCCAAAGAACGGTTTAGCACTGTCACTGTTATAAGTTGATGTACATACTTTGGGAGGGTCAGACCACAAAGTACGATGTCTGCACGTAACTGTAGGGGTCCATCAGTCTTCCATGAATCATCTTTGAGTTTCGGAGCAAAAAATGGAATCACGTAGTCAATTCCAGCTTTACTTTCGATTGGTCCAAAAACGATGCAAAAGCACTGAAGTAAGCCAAGAGCCACTTCAGGTGGAAACTCTGACTCTTTCTCAAGCAGATGGACTAGCAGTATTCTATCGATTACTCCAGACGAAATGAACCTTTGAATCAGTGCTTCGTATTTCTTTTTGCTGATTGACTGGCAGCCATGGAAAAATGAGGTGAAATCGGTTAATCGCTTATTCCATTGATCTTCAGAGCTGTGATGAAAGAGAACAGTCATCATCTCAGTGACAGCAGGGATTTGGTGGAATATGTAGTCTTTAAGGCCAACCATGCTCTCAAACCACAAAATGTCACCGATGTTGTGCATGTATCTCAATATGACAAGACAGTCTTTGTTAGAATACTTTGATGTTACATCAGCGATAGACACGTACGGTGTGTCTGCATGATTGTGTATGAATGATGCCAACTCTTCCCACAGACGGGGAATGACAGCTTTGAAGTCTTTGCTGCGTTCTTCTAGGTTGTTCTTAAGACTTTGGATGTTGACTGAGGTTGTTGTGATGTCACCAAACTCAAATATGTCATCAGGAGCAAACAGGGGGACATCTGTGTTGGAGAGATGAGGTATGTTGTGGAAACTCAAAGTGTGTTTAGCTTGTCGCTCTTTTTCTTCTTTCAGCACTTCTTGTCGAATAATCTCAACTTGTTTGAGAAGCTCTTTGACACAGCACTTAGCAGTGTCACTCTCCATTGTGTCCACATGAGTGACTACGAGTATGGGACGACCCAACCTGGGACAAGCCAGGTAAAGGTGTGCTAGCCAGTCCAAGCACACCTTCCTGGTTGCCTCCTTGGTCCCAAGAGATGATGAAAGAGAGGAAAACTCTTTAAGATTGACCACTACGAGAGGTAAGTATTGCCCTTTAATCATCATTCTGTACGCAATTTGGTAGACATCATTGCCACCAAAGTCAATCAATTTGAGCTGAGAACTTGGTAGCTGTAAGTCTTTCAACTCAAACACTTTGGTTGTTTCGTCCAATGGAGAGTTGGCTTGGCGGTGAGACAAAGTGCGCTGACCACTCAGGAGGCTTTTAACAACACTCGATTTACCTGACATGCTTTTTCCAATGATAGCGACTGGCACAACAGTTTTCTCTATTCCTTTAGCTAGTTTGAGGTCATTGAAGAACTTTTTCACTGCAGTAACTCCTTGCTCACACACAGCGAATGGAGGGTAAACAAGAGAGTAACACCCTGTACAGTCCAACCTGTTGAGTTTTGTGAGATGCAGCAAGTCATCCTCTATCCTCTCAAGTTGACTGTTATAGTAGATACCTAGTGTCTCTAGTTCAGTGAGTTTGTAGACTACAGCAGGGAGATGCTTAAACTTGTTCTCTCCAAGAAAGAGCTCCCTCAGCTGCTTCAGGTTCTGAAAGCTAAATAAAAAGCTCAAATAAACAAAACAAATAAATCAAACAGTGGCTAGACAACACAAAACTTTAGTGAGTGGTTGAGACTGGTACATATGTGAGTATACTAAGTAACAAACATTCATTGGGGGAACTCAAGCTCATTACACAAACCCCTTTAGCAACTGGTAGTTCACTTATTTAGGAATTCCATTCATACGTAGTTTGAATAGCGACTCCCACATTTATTTGAGGGAAAATTCAAAGTTGAAATATTGTAAAAGTGTTTGCTTTCCTTGTTTAAAAATCTTTGTATGGTTAATTGAAAAGTACATGTAACAATATTAAATCTTGTGAAATGTCAGTTTTATTGTAACCTCACGCTGGTTTGGAGCGAAAACAACTTTTCACATCCCAAGACAAGGGTTGGGCTAGAATGCAATAACTATATCATCAATGCAGTTTGTATACTCCATGTTTTGTTTTTATTCAGATCTCACATCTAGTATAGACATGACAAAACACATAATTTACGCAAGTTAGGTCAGTGTCCTTGGAGACATCACAGATAAAATGTAACACATCTTTACAAATATAAATCCTATTCAATGATTTGGTTGGTGACGGATCTCTCAGAGCAGATATCTAACAGCTGGCTGATTGCAAACCTTATGGATTGCTACTTGAGCATAATTCTGGTATAGACTGCTTTAAGCAAGTTTTCATGTCAATTTAAATTTTTGACTTCAAAGACCTGTTAAAGATAGCAAACAACAAACCTGAGGTGCACAAAGTTACATGAATTGATCATCTAAGGTTTCAACCCACGTGTAGTGTTTAGGCAAGTAATAAGACAATATCTGTGTTTAATGTTCATTTTGATTGTGGAAAAATATCAAAACTTTGTTTAATTAGCACACTTTATAAATGCTGTAAATAATTGTTTGTAGTTGCCATTAACGCAGGAAACAAGGTTTGCTAGCTAACAATTACAACAGCTACATACCGTTAATGTTTGTTAGGCTGACATAGTTGTGCTATTATGTACAATTGCCTGCATAAAAATAGTTTGGGCCAAGATTCACGTTATCCATAAAACAAAGGGAACCAGGTTTGTTTGTTTGTAACAACCTATGAACTGTCCCAATTAATGGTAGTTGAAAAATGGAGTTGTGCACTCTCGCTGATGTCACAATTATCAGGATCAATAATTATGTCTGTTGGCATTGCCCAAGCCTCTGATTATTGTACTCAGGCTACACACAGCTGCTGAAGGGAATATTACCGTACTATAAATAGATATGAAAGTGAATATTTTTATTTCAACTTAGAATAGTCAAAGATTCAGTTTGACCTTGCCCTTTATCTACAGCTATGGTTGGGGAGCCAATGGTAGCCTCAGATAGTGTACCATATGTCAGTATATATATTCTGTATGTAACACTAATGTTGATGTTACACCTTCCCACCGTGTACCTGCTGCCTTGTATACTTTGTCACTGCTATTAAATATTTGTCCAGAGATCACTGAGTGATAAAGAAAGGCTATAGCTACAGATTAATGTATTTTGTATCAACAAGTAAATGTTAAACCACACCTCCTGCATTTCCTGCGGCAGCTGAAACCAAATTAATTTAAAGATAGCCTATCTATATCGGATTTATTGTCTTTGTTGTGGAGAAAGACATTTTTAACTAGAACTCTTTAGTAAATAATGGTTGAAAGGCTATGTTATCTATTACTCATTACACAACAAAATATAACTTGTAGATATGGATTCATGCAGTGCCAACTGGACAACCAGCGGTAACAGGTTGTGTTTCTATAGATTTGTAGAGCAGGTTTTGCCTATAAAAGGTGGAATTATTTGTGTACTCATTGCATTTTGTTTTACGCCATCTGCCAGGCACACAGGCCTTCTGCAAAAACTTCGGTGGATTTTGGACAATTTTTCGGAATTTCATGTTGTGTTTTGTTGTTGGTGTTTGGAGGTAAAGCATGATTTGACAGACTTGTTTTCACGTGCTGGCCTGCTGGCTCGAAAATAATTGGGGCAGCACCCCACCAAGAAAATACCTGAAATTAAACCCTGTGGGCTGTCAATACCGACTTTTTTTATTCCGATCAGATAATGATGAACAGCAACCTCGTGTTTCCAAAGTTTGTGCTTGCAGAGGCGCATCACGCAAAATAACTTCACATCACCCGAGTATCCTAAACTAAAAGTCCTCGCCTCAGCTTATCCTACCTATCCTTCCCTTATCCTACCTCCCTTCTCCCATCCCTCCTCTTGTCAAATCCCTTCCCTTATCCCACCACTTCCCTTATCCCACCCCTTCCTTTATCCCACCCCTTCCCTTATCCCACCCCTTCCCTTATCCCACCATCTCACTTATCCCACCACCTCACTTATCAAACTCTTTTCCTTATTCCACCACCTCCCTTATCCTATCCCTTCCCTTATCCCATCACTTCCCTTATCCTATCCCTTCCCTTATCCCATCACTTCCCTTATCCTGTCCCTTCCCTAATCCCACCTCCTCCCTTATCCCATCCCTTCCTTATCTGACCACCTCCTTTATCCCATCACCTCCCTTATCCCACCACCTCGCTTATCCCACCCCTTCCCTGATCCCACCCCTTCTCTTATCCCAACTCCTCCTCTATTCCACCACCTTCTTTACCCACCACATCCCTCATCCCACCACCTCCATTATCCCACCACCTCCCTTATCCCACCACCTCCCTTATCCCACCACCTCCCTTATCCCACCCCTTCCCTGATCCCACCCCTTCTCTTATCCCAACTCCTCCTCTATTCCACCACCTTCTTTACCCACCACATCCCTCATCCCACCACCTCCATTATCCCACCACCTCCCTTATCCCACCACCTTCCTTATCCCACCAACTCCTTCATCCCACCCCTTCCCTTATACTACCACCTCCTTATCCCATCCCTTCCCTTATCCCACCTCCTCCCTTATCCACCACCTCCCTTATCCCACCTCCTCCCTTATCCCACCACTTCCCTTATCCCACCATTTCTGTTATCCCACCACCTTCCGTTGTCCCACCACCTCCCTTATCCTACCATCTCCCTTATCCCACCACCTCCCTTATCCCACCACTTCCCTTATCCCATCCTTTCCCTTATCCCACGACCTCCCTTATCCCACGACCTCCCTCATCCCACCACCTCCCTCATCCCACCCCTTTCTTTATCCCACCCTTTTCCTTATATCACCACCTCCCTTATCCCACCACCTCCCTTATCCCACCCCTTTCCTTATCCCTCCCCTTTCCTTATCCCACCACCTCCCTTATCCCACCACTTCCCTTATTCCACCACCTCCCTTATCCCACCACCTCCCTTATCCTGCCCCATCCCTTATCCCACCACCTCCCTTATCCCACCACCTCCCTTATCCCACCTCCTCCCTTATCCCACCACCTCCCTTATCCCTCCATCTCACTTATCCCATCACCTACCTTATTCCACCACCTCCCTTATCCCATCCCTTCCCTTATCCCACCCCTTCCCTTCCCCACTCCTTCTTTTGTCACACCCCTCACTTATCCCACCACCTCCCTTATCCCACCACCTCCCTTATCCCACCACCTCCCTTGCCCTTTTATATCAATCCAACAATTTCCCTTTATGCCCATTTACTATATATTTTGTGGTCCCTCCGTTATACCATATAAGTCATATACAGACTTGAGACCTCCTCCTAAACAGATTTGCTATCCAGATTTAGGATCCCTTTTATGTAACATATAGGGCCGATACCGAGTGGGTATCCACAACCGGGTTTCCTCATGTAAGACATCTGGGTTCTGTCATATAGGACATAGAGAACCTATACCGAGTCAGGTTTCTGACCTACTTAGCCGGTGACCAATTGATGTGAAAGCCTGATGTCCCTAGAATTGACAACCCTTATTGATTGCTACTTCTCTTTCTAGTCTTCCGTGTAGGACCACGAACCAAGGAGCCTTTGCTACCATTTATGGAGTCACTGCTTTTTCTTGAAAAGATAGTAGAAGGGGCTGTTGTTGAGTGCCCTAACTCTGGATAGAATCCTGGGAACAGCTGGGAGGGCTGTGGAATCTGTTGTAGCAGACACCTACTAGATTGTTCGTAAATGAGCAGGTTCAGAGTGGAGATAATTACAGTACAGTTGTGTGAGACTAGCCAGTCCTGTAGCGCATTAGCTGCAGTGTTGAGCAGTTGTGTGAGACTAGCCAGTACTGTAGCACATTAGCTGCAGTGTTGAGCAGTTGTGTGAGACTAACCAGTCCTGTAGTACATTAGCTGCAGTGTTGAGCAGTTGTGTGAGACTAACCAGTCCTGTAGTACATTAGCTGCAGTGTTGAGCAGTTGTGTGAGACTAACCAGTCCTGTAGCGCATTAGCTGCAGTGTTGAGCAGTTGTGTGAGACTAACCAGTCCTGTAGTACATTAGCTGCAGTGTGGAGCAGTTGTGTGAGACTAACCAGTCCTGTAGTACATTAGCTGCAGTGTTGAGCAGTTGTGTGAGACTAACCAGTCCTGTAGCACATTAGCTGCAGTGTTGAGCAGTTGTGTGAGACTAGCCAGTCCTGTAGTACATTAGCTGCAGTGTTGAGCAGTTGTGTGAGACTAGCCAGTCCTGTAGTGCATTAGCTGCAGTGTTGAGCAGTTGTGTGAGACTAGCCAGTCCTGTAGCACATTAGCTGCAGTGTTGAGCAGTTGTGTGAGACTAGCCAGTCCTGTAGTACATTAGCTGCAGTGTTGAGCAGTTGTGTCACTGAAGGTGAGGCCAAAGTCCACCACGTTATTTAGATGTATTAAAACTTATACTACTTGTGATATTTCTGTTTAGTTATTTAACAATAGCTGTATTTCACACTACCCAGACCTTGTATTATAACTTAATAAACTCATGCTAAACTTGTTCAGCTGCAGCCTTCCTACCTCCATCTCTTGCACTCCATTACACCCTCTGCCTCCTGTCACTACCACAACCCTCCTACACATCTTCAAAGTCTACTCTGGGGAGCTACAGCTACCTTTGAGCCAACCCAAACCAGGAACTAAAGTTGTCTAGTAGACTACAACAGGGATAGCTGAGAAACTCTGGTTGTTCATTTCTTACCTCTCATACCCCTCCCCCACCCATTCTACTTGAGCCCCCCCCCTTCTGCATTCATAACTCCCAGTCTATTTACTGCGTAATAAAAACAATAATGGCTGAAAAGAGATAAAACTATGAAAAAGATTTGTTTCCTTCCGTTCGTGTCTGAAAGGAGTCCAACTCGTAGTTTTGATTTTCCATTTATTTAGTCTAAAACTTCAAAATTTGTTTTAGAAAACTGACTCAGAACTGTCATTATCCTTTCAAAACATGTGAAAAAACTTTCTGTCAGACCAGATTTGAGATATTGTAAATGTTTAGAAAACTATACGTCCATACATTTAGTATCAACATAATATAGTATTGTGATGGATTTCAACAAGAATTAATACTACAGACCTATAGAGTGGGCAATATAATGGATATAGCAGGCAAATATACTGAGAGCACTAACCAATGCAGTTTGGGTGAAGAATTACAAAAATTACCCCAACAACCAAATCTTTGTGACACGCTGACAGCCAGTTTGAGTGGCTGCATATTTTATTATATAGTGATATGTATATATAGCTTGTTAGCCTGTGGACCCACATGATTGTTAACAAAACTGCATTGATGGTATACAATAGCAAACAAAACAAGATAGGAGTTGTCTGCCTCGTCAGAAGATGAATTACTAGACTGTGATTGGCTCATACCATTGGCTAGATGTTATGCGCATTATTTGATTAAATTTATTCGAGGCATGTTAGTGGGTTGTATAAATATTTATGTTTGTGATTGGCTGAGCCTCAATCAGACAGGATATTGCCTGTTTTATATTTTATATATGGTGGCCACTGCAGAAAATCAGCAGAAGTTAGTTGGCATCTGACATTTTACAGTATTAGTTGTCATGTTTGAGGTGTGGAGTGACAGCGATGGCATTTAATTAATTGTGCTCAAACTTTCATTGAAATAGGGTGAAGGTCAAAAACATCTACAACATTACCAACAATGTTTCCTGTTGAATTAAAGACTTGATGCGTAAAATAATAAAACTGTTTCTATTGTTGTGTAATATCTACTACTTCTTAGACTCACCCCTCAGGTAGGGTTGTCAGCTCACAGCTATGCAGGTAGAGTTTATTCAAACTGTTGATCTCAGCAATGACTGTGGGTAGCCCACCACTGAAGTTATTATCATTTAGATGCAGTGCCTTGAGCTGAGTGAGTTGAGACAGACTATAACAAATAAAACATATACATTGATACATAGTAAATACAAGGAGTATTACTGTGTACACAACAGTACAACAATTACCAACCAATATAGTACATATAACTCAATGGCAGGGATAGGACCAACTCTAAATAACAAACTCACTTGAAATTCAAGTATCTACAATTGAAAACATTTAAATTTAAATAAAGATTCAAATAATTATATTTGAAAAGTTGAAGTTCAAACAAAATTTAAATACCCCAGTTTTAAAACTTTAAAACTAAAATACAAATTCCAGTTCTTGAAAAGTGAAAAAATACTGCAGTTTAAAAGTGAAATATAAATTTAATCGTACTTGGTCCTATCCCTGCTCAACGGGATACAAATCAATACAAGAACATAACCACTTCATGTTTGGCCTTCCTTGATAGAGTGACAATAATGGCATTTAATTAATTCTGCTAAAAGTTTCATTTCTCAACATACTAGTTATATTTCCAAACCTGCAGAAAACAAAGCTATGACAAGCAGCTAAAGTATATGGCTTTATTTCATACTACAGAGCTATGGTTTTGGCAACTAGCCAGAGTCTCACTAACTAATACACTAGTACAATGTTTCTACATAAAAGTTAGGTTATTAGTTGTTTGGGTTTATCCATTCATCTATCATGTCTCTATTACATCTGAGATAATATTGTGTGAACAGTTTTTGCCCAAAAACTAGTTACCAACAAATTTCATATTTAACAGAACAAAACAACTGGTGCTTTGGTGCTACTTTGCGTGAAACTTTCCTTCAGGGAGGGAAACGACTATTACACCATTACTGAGCTGCTGAGGAGCTAAAATGTGATTTGATGGTGCCACAGAAAGGAGTCAAGGTTTGGTTGATGGTACGAGATGGGTGGGAGTTTGTAATTACCACAGATTCGTCTGCTGACAGCTGACAACTGACAAAACACAGGCTACTTCCACCCAATTACATACTGACCAATGGATAAGTCTCTCTCAAACAGTAAATTATCATTTCCATATTTTGTAAAACAAAACAAACTGATGGTAAACAGTTTTTGTCAGATCTAACTAATGGTTGCAGCCAGGGGTTATGGTGGAAGAACTGATAACAAAGGAAGATGCTATTTTATCTGTAGTTGCTATCCCAATATAGTATATGATCTCAGTTGGTGATATTGTAATGGAATTTAGCATAGGTGGCCTCTATCATTGATGCTATGCTAGCCAGTATGCAGTGTATAAACACTCATTAGTCATACTAGACTCAGCTCCGCCTGATTGCCTTAGTATAGAAGTGGATGCGTGCCTGCCGCAGAGACTGATGAGTCAAGATTCAAGCAAGGGATTTCCCGCCTTACTAAAGAAGTTGGCTGGCGCATTATTGTTATGTTTATTGACTGTATATATGTTTTCATTGCGCCTGCTTGTTTATGCTATTTTGTTTGACCTATATTAATGTTATTGACCAATCCTGTTCTGTTATATTTCAACTGTTCATTAGAATATTGAACTGCATAACTTGGTCAACATGTGGCCCAGTGGGCAGATTAGATTGTGCGCTTACAAAGAGAGGTACTCTGAGTAAGCTTTTGTCTCTTGAAGCAATAAAGTGTTAGCTATTGTAACCCGGTGTGTTCACTTGGCAGTTGGCCAAAAAGTATTAGGATACTTGCACACGGCACGGCACAACACGGAGCTTATTGACTCATAGCTCATCTATACATAGAGCCACTACTAGCGAATAAGTAGCTCTCATTAGCAATTGCTGTTACATTGCTAAACCAGTACACTTCTCTAGTAGCTGTTTGGTAAAGGTGCGACAAAATCCTTTACATTGGTGGCAGCAGTGGGATACTAGTGAACGTTAGACACTACTAGAGAAGCTGTACACTGCCAAACACCACCCCTACTCATTCCCCGAGTATTGGTGTTTGCTATACCGTAATAGTTGCCTGGTAGCAGCCAAACTACCACCCAAGGACACTGTTACACCCCTTGTTCTGACCCGGTGGTACCCCCCACCCGGCAGAACACCCCCCTCCCCTTGCTGTGTTTGATAAGAGAACTACAGTCACCCTGCTCGGTGAACTCGGTAGTCGCTGTACTGCTCACGCGAGATCGTACAGGCATCTCTTTCAAACCCTGGGTACCCCTCTCAGTTCTGCAGGGTACCCCTCTCAGCTTTGCAGTGTACCCTGCATACGCTGTACCGAGTGATTTAGAAACTGTCCTGCCTATATACGGCCAGAGTTTCTAACCTAGTGTTGACACGGCATTGACGCGGTGTGCTGTCAGTCTTCCACTGTTCATCTGGTACACGGAGTTGTCTCCTCCCGTGCTTACAAACCCTGCTGATTGTGAAGACTATACTCCACGTTGATGACCACACAGAGAGCCAGGAGCACTGGGCGGTTGCCAGTGGGCACGGCAGAAGCTGAGGCGTTAGACAGACTCACACAGACCCTGCGAGGAGTGTTGCAGCACCCTGCACCACCCGTTGCTCCTACACGGGACTTCAAACCTCCTAAGTTCAATGGACAGGGTGATGTAGAGTACTTCATCACACGGTTTCTAGAAGTCGCTGAAGCCAATGAGTGGAATGCTCGCCAAACCCTGCTCCATGTGAGAGAGGCACTTCGTGATGAAGCACTGGATTGTGGTAGACCCAACACCCTGCAAGCAGTGTTCGCAGCACTCCGTGCTCGCTTTGGCCTTACACGCCGTGAGGCGCTACAGAGTGTAGCACACTTGAAGAAGGCATCGAAGACTTCCCTCCAAGAACATGCAAGCGAGGTGGAAAGACTAGTTCGAATAGCCTATGAAGATTTGCCAGACAGACACGTGGAACGCATGATACTAGAGACGTTCTCCTCCACCCTGGGTAACCCAGATCTGCAACGCCATTTGTTAGCAGTGGATCCGCAGGGTCTGGAAGACGCAGTTCGTGCTGGAGGCGAGTTCCTCCACATCAAGGCAGTTCCTGACTCGAAACCATCCAAGGTACGAGCTGTAGAAAGTGATGAAGAGGAAGAAGAACCCTGTAAGCCTTCCATGAAACCATTCCATCATTCTCAGACTGCTGCCATGATGTCGCAGGCTCCAGGAAGGATGGCTCACCCGTGTCCAGTTACTAACAACAACCCCACAGTGAGCTACCCCCCTCCACCCCAGCAGCCAGCGCCCGTGTCGGTAGACATGATGACTCATCTACTCCAGACATTACAGAACATGGCTATGGAGTTGCAGCAAATGAAGCAGTGGCAACAACAGGTGCATACACCCCCTTCGGTGCCCCCGGGTTTCTTTCCTGTGGGACACACCCCTTCTGTGATGTATGCACCCCCTGTTGGTGTGTACCCTGCTCCTGAAGTGACGAAACCTCCTGCCCGGGTACCCCACCACACGCCTAATGTGGTGCACAACCCTTCACCAGCTACATCTGGCACCCCTGTCATGGGACAGAACTCTCAACACACGGTGTCACAGCCTGCTACGGCGCGGTTGGTTCCCCCTCAGTGTTGGGGCTGTGGACGGACAGGTCACTATAGTAGAGGTTGTCCATCTAAGCCTAAGACAACCACCGTACCCAGAGCAAAACCCGTGTCGGGAAACGACCAGTGCCCGCAGTAGTCACCCCCTTGACTAGCTGTAACAGGGCACAAAGGTGGAAGAAAGAACTGGAAAGGGTAGAGAGGCATAACCCTGTGTTTCCAACTCCTTCACCCGGGTCCTCTGGACGACCTATCAGAAAGAAGGCGCCGCCTTCCCCACCTAAGTGGCAGCTGCCAACCTCTAACCGGTATGCAGTGCTACCACATGACGCAGACGGCACAGAGCCTTATGAAACCTCTGCCGCCGTACACTCCTTACTCGACCTATCTCCTTTGGAGCCTGTAGGTCCCCTGAAGAACCGGCCTGCCCCAGTTCAGAGACCTAAGCCAGTAGTTGCACCAGCCAGCCCGCCAGTGGAGCGCCCTTCACGCCCTAGAAATAGAGCGTCGCCTCCCCCCTCCCGAGCTGCAAAGGTTCAACCTACCCGGCTGTCTAACACTGAGATAGAACGGCCATACGGGGCAAGCTACTTCCTACCAGGGAAACTTGAAGGCAAGTCAGTCACCCTTCTAGTCGATACCGGTTGCACCACAAATCTCCTATCCAAGCACGTCTTTAACCAGTTACCTGAGTCAGTAAGACAGTCAGTACAGGAGAGTGAGTCCCATGGTATCCTAGCCGACGGCACCCAGATCCCTTTCTATGGCACGGTGAGAGCTACCCTCCGTCTCCGTGATGTGAAAACTGAAGCCACATTTGTTATCAGTCACATAAACGAGGACGCTATCTTGGGGATGCCCTTCCTCACCGACCATGATTGCAGAATGAGGTTCAGTGAGTGTGCCATTGTCGTAGCAGGAAAGGAGATGCGCTGTACTAACAAGGACGGTACACTGCTAATAAACAATGTTCAGGTCCTTCGTACCACCCAGCTACCCCCGGGCATGGAATCTACCATCCTGTGTAAGGTCACCACACAGAGTTACCTACCCCTTGGGTTAGTAGAGTCCCGACCCGGAGGTCCTCCAATTGCTGCTAGTCTGAACAAGCCAGATAGCAAGGGACATCTGTTAGTGAGGTGCATGAACCCGACTGCTCAGCCAGTAGAACTGAAGGCGGGAAGCACCGTAGGCCACTACAGAGGAGTGAGCCCTGAAGAGGTCGAGCAAACTGAGGTGATTGCCATGTCCGCTTCCACCCCTCCGGTTCATTCTTCTCGCTCCCCGGTTCCTCCTCACGTCGCTGAGTTGTATTCAGCCGCTCTCCCCCAGTGCCAGAACAGACGCGAGGCGCAGCAAGTAGCTGGGTTGCTACGACAGTATGCTGCCGTGTTTAGTTCGGGAGACCATGATGTTGGCCAAACCACCCTGGTCACGCACAACATCCCTCTTCTCCCTGGTACTCGGCCCATCCGCCAACCCCCTCACAGGCTAGGCCCTGAGAAGGAGGCGGAGGCAGAGAGGCAGGTGGAACAACTGCTAAAGCGTGGGCTCATAGAACCAGCCTCAGGGGCCTGGAGTTCCCCCGTGGTTCTAGTGAGAAAAAAGGACGGGACATGGAGGTTCTGTATTGATTACAGAAGGCTGAACGCTGTCACGCACCAGGACGCCTACCCCCTCCCCCGCATCGATGAGAGTCTAGATGCCTTGTCGGGGAGCAAGTTCTTCAGTACCCTGGACTTGGTTAGCGGGTATTGGCAGGTCCCCCTTGATGAAGAGGCCAGTGAACGCTCTGCGTTTGCAACCCGTACAGGTCTGTGGAAGTGGAAGGTCCTCCCCTTCGGCCTCACTTCAGCTCCGGCCACCTTCCAGCGGTTGATGGAGAAGGTACTCCAAGGTCTACACTGGAAGACCCTCCTGCTCTACCTCGATGACATTATTGTCATCGCTCCTGACTTTTCCACTCACATCCAGCGCCTGGCTGAAGTCTTTCAGCGCCTACAGCAGGCCGGTTTGAAGTTCAAACCCAGTAAGTGTGAGTTGCTTAAGCCAGAGGTCCGGTATTTAGGACACGTGGTGAGCAGTGCAGGAGTGGCCACAGACCCGGAGAAGGTTGCTGCTATAGCACACTGGCAGACACCCAAGGAGTTAAAGGGCTTACAAGCCTTTCTAGGTACCGTAGGGTATTACAGGCAGTACATCCCTGACTTCTCTACAGTGGCACGGCCACTCACTCAGCTCACGAGTAAGCATGCTCTTTGGGAATGGTCTACAGCCCAAGAGACCGCATTCCAGCAGCTGAAAGTGGCCATGACCCGTGCCCCTGTCCTGGGTTACCCTGACCCGAAGCTACAGTACACCTTAGACACTGATGCTAGCAATGCAGGTGTAGGTGCTGTGCTTTCGCAGGTGCAGGAAGGTAGTGAGCGAGTAATCGCTTACTACAGCAAGACGCTCAGTCCTCAGGAGCGCAACTATTGTGTCACACGGAGAGAGCTGTTGGCAGTAGTGAAGGCTGTCAAGCACTTCCGTCCCTACCTCTATGGGCAGCACTTCCGTCTTCGGACAGACCATGCCTCCCTGTTGTGGTTGTGTCGCCGCCGGGAACCCACCAGTCAGGTGGCTAGGTGGCTCGAGTCCCTCTCTGAGTTCAAGTACACCATTGAACATAGGAGTGGCCCCCGACACGGCAACGCAGACGGCTTGAGTCGCAGGTGTTCCCCTGAGTGTAGGCAGTGTGGTCACATTCAAGAAAGGGATGGTGGACCCTCTAAGGCTGAAGTTCAGCAAGAGTTGGCCTCCTCCTTTCGGCCCCAGCTCTCCGCTATTTCAGCTCCGACTCGGTTCGAGTCACGGCCACCACCCCCCAGCACAACCACCTTCTCTGTCCCTCAGGTACCCCCCAATGCCGTTCAGCCCGTCCAACCGGATGTCGACCTTGTCCAGGCTCAAAGTGAAGGCAACCACGCTGTAGCTGTCATTTACCGGGCAGTGTCTACACAGCGCCCCCTCACTAAAGAGCAGTTGGAGCTCGGCAGCCAAGAGTTGAGACGACTGAACAACTGCATTGGGGCTATGAGACTCCGGACAGATGGTGTGCTGGAACTTCAGGTCTCTCCCAACCGCCGCTCCCGTTGGTGTGCGGTCTGTCCAGCAGGTCTCCGTGGTCACACGGTCTGGCAGACCCACTCTCTTGCGCACCAAGGAGTGCACAGGACCCTGAAGCGCCTCCAACTCACGTGGTACTGGCCAGGGATGACGGCAGATGTACGCCGTCTGGTCAGGAGTTGTGAAGTTTGCCAGAGAGCCAAGAGTGGTGGCACCAAGCCCAGTCCCGGCCGCCAGCGCATGTACGCTGGCCGCCCCTGGCAGAAGTTGGCCGTTGATTTGGTGGGCCCTTTCCCTGAGACAGAGCGTGGCAATGCCTGGATCCTGGTGTTGACTGACCACTTCACCAGGTGGCAAGACGCTCTGGCCCTGCCAAATGCCACGGCCCCAGTGGTAGCAAGTGCTCTGGATGAGCAGGTCTTCTGCTATATGGGCATCCCTGAGCAGATGCACACAGACCAGGGGGCTCAGTTTGAGTCCCACCTGATGCAGGAGTTGTGTGCTCTGTGGGGTATAGAGAAGACCCGTACCACTCCTTACCACCCACAGGCCAATGGGATCGTAGAGAGGAATAACCGGGTTCTAGGTGATTCCCTCCGATCACTGCTCTTGAAGCGCAGTCCAGGTGACTGGGACTTGCTGCTCCCTCAACTGATGAGGGCCTTCAGAGCCACCCCTCATTCCACGACGGGTGAAACGGCCAACTACATGATGCTGGGCAGGGAACTGCGACTGCCAGATCAAGTGTCCTACCATCCCCCTCTGACTGATTGCATGCCAGTGCACGAGTACGCCCAGAACCTCAAGTTGAGACTGGAGGAAGTACACGAGGCGCTAAGAGAGCAACAAATGGAAGTCAGAGCTGAGGAAGGCGAAGAGCCCGGCTTATACACGGTTGGAGACCAAGTATGGTTAGAGAACCGTCGTAGACGCCGTGGAGAGAACCCCAAGCTACAGGCCAAATTCATCGGCCCCTTTGAGATTGAGGAGGCGTACAGTAATCACACCTACCTCATTAGTAGGCAAGGCCAGCGGTCCGTGCAAAACGAACGCCGCCTTAAGCCCTACTACCCCAGTGTTGACCCCAGAGGACAGGCGCCAGCGGCAGTGGAGCCTAGGCGGCGTCCTAACATGCGTGGGACGCGTGCGCGTATAGCACCTCCACCCTTGTCTCCCCTGCCTGCGCCCCCTCTGTTTGAACCACCGCCATTAGAGACTAATTTGCCTCCTCCACCAGAAAGGAGAGTGCCAAATTTGGAGCGGCCAGTTGCAAGAAGGCCTGCCACTCCCCCAGTAGCTGAGACACCCTCATCTCCTGCACAGACTGAGAGCCAACCACCACCTGTGTCATCACAACGGCCACGAAGGAACGTCGGCCCACCCATGCGCTATGGACAGCCTCTATGCCATCTCATTGCAACTGCAACAGGAGTGGATGGAATGTCAGAAATTGCCGAAACGCCTGAGATTCAAACGCCTCTCCCGGGTGAAATTCTTACAGACACCCCAAATTGGGTGTCGCTAGAGAGAAAACACTCTGGAGAAGGGTCCCGAGAGAGCAAACTTTTAGGAGTTGCTAGTCAGACAGAGTGGATGGACAACTGGGTTCGTCGCCATAGCTCTTCCGGTGACCCCTTGGCGCTACAGCAGACACCCCCTTTTCAGTGGCAGTCCACGGAGTTTCCCCCACTCCCTACTGCCTCCCCACCCTGCAGTGTACCCACTGTGCCGGCATCGAACACTCTCACCTATAGCCAGAGTGTTTTGAAGCCTTCTTCCACCCCTCCCCCGACCCGGGATGACCTGGGGCCGAGTCGGAGTACAGTGGCGGAACAGGAAAAGCCACCCGTAGGTACTAGACTACCCCCCACGGTCACCAGAGAGCGTATGCAGACGCTGGGGAAGATTATCCCTGGTAAGAAGAGAGGAGAGGAGCAGAGCTCTTGGCTGGACCTCTAAGCGGGGCCATCTTCCCCCCCCCCCCTTACAGCCACCCCCTCCTCTGTACTAGGTTATCCTCCATTGACCGTGAGAACCGTGGCCACCTCATGACTAGTTAACTATGAGTACGGCGATACTAATAGTTGAAGCGGCCTATGTAATGGAATTTAGCATAGGTGGCCTCTATCATTGATGCTATGCTAGCCAGTATGCAGTGTATAAACACTCATTAGTCATACTAGACTCAGCTCCGCCTGATTGCCTTAGTATAGAAGTGGATGCGTGCCTGCCGCAGAGACTGATGAGTCAAGATTCAAGCAAGGGATTTCCCGCCTTACTAAAGAAGTTGGCTGGCGCATTATTGTTATGTTTATTGACTGTATATATGTTTTCATTGCGCCTGCTTGTTTATGCTATTTTGTTTGACCTATATTAATGTTATTGACCAATCCTGTTCTGTTATATTTCAACTGTTCATTAGAATATTGAACTGCATAACTTGGTCAACATGTGGCCCAGTGGGCAGATTAGATTGTGCGCTTACAAAGAGAGGTACTCTGAGTAAGCTTTTGTCTCTTGAAGCAATAAAGTGTTAGCTATTGTAACCCGGTGTGTTCACTTGGCAGTTGGCCAAAAAGTATTAGGATACTTGCACACGGCACGGCACAACACGGAGCTTATTGACTCATAGCTCATCTATACATAGAGCCACTACTAGCGAATAAGTAGCTCTCATTAGCAATTGCTGTTACATTGCTAAACCAGTACACTTCTCTAGTAGCTGTTTGGTAAAGGTGCGACAAAATCCTTTACAATATAGTATAGTTGACCCGAGGCTGGTTCTGAACCACCTGCTGTTTTTATCTCAATATCCAATCAATTCGGCCATTTACCCCCTAATTTAAATTAAAATAAGCCCCAATTGTCATAAATCAGCTCCCTAATTTTTGGTCTAGAATAGACGTTTTTGGTAGAGGACCTCCTATTTTTGTGACAGGCTGTGTACTCTGGTTTTAGCCATAGATAGTGGCTAAAAATAGAACAAAATTAATAGGATGTTTGTTTATGCATAAACAGCAAATCATGGATATAAAGCTGATAAACATGCCTGCAATGTTTGCTTTCGTTATCAGTAGTAATAAATGAGCAGATCTCCCTACCAAGTGTTTTTTTGTGGGGTCAAAATCCGGGGTGATGCAATGGGTTACGGCGTTGGATGGATTCGCCGAGTTAATATTGTATTTCATTTGAGGGGCATTTGAGTGGCATTTAAGTGGCATTTAAGTGGCATTTGAGTTTTGATTATTTTTTTACTTAATTTGAACTTATATGGCATCTAGATTTTGAATGTATGGCATTTGATTTTTTGATAGTTTTTACATTGTATAAAAATGAAACGTGATACGATTGTATTGTTATTGGAAGTTAAGATGTCGACAGTGGATGATGTTGAGATGAGACCGATGAATGAAGTTGATACTGTTGATGGTACTACATGCGATATGATAGATGTTTTACCAAGTATGAAGCGTAAAGCATTGATAATTATGATGATTTTGGTATTTGTCGTAGGATTTTCCACTTTTGGAGGTGTTACTGAGTTTAGTATGTATGAAGAAGCTATGGAAAAAATACAAAAAGCGAGAAACTCTCCTGTTGGAATCATAAATGAAACTACTGTTGGTTGATGAACATCTTTTTATGATGAATGGGAAACCTGAAGATTATGACCCAAGGATGCGATCTCCTTTTACAGCAATGATTGCAGGACCAACTGGATCGGGAAAGACACAAGCGATTTTTTCGAATGATTGAAGCTAGTCAGACTATAGCGCACCCCCCACCAACAGAAATTCACTGCTGTTATGGAGCCTATCAAAAAGCCTTTGATGATGTACCAGGAGTGATTTTTCATGAAGGCATGATAGATATAACAGTGAGTTTTCCCAAAGATGGTCAAAATCGATGGCTGATAATTGATGATCTCATGGATGAAGTTTCTGGTAAAGCCGATGCCAATGCTTTGTATACAAAACATAGTCATCATTTGAACATAAGTGTGTTTTTTATTGTTCAGTATCTGTTTTTAAAAGGAAATCGTACAATTTCCTTGAATAGTCATTATTTTTTTCTTTTTAAAAACCCTAGAGATGCTTCTTCTATTTCCTATTTGGTTCGACAATGTTTCCCATCAAAATTAAAATATGTACAAGAGGCTTTTGAAGATGCAACAAAAAAACCATACTCTTATTTACGAATAGATACGACTCAACAAACGAATGATCAACATAGACTATTGGGAAACTTTACATCAGATCTCCCTATGATATTATATGTACCCAAGTAAAAGGATATAAATACAATTACTATTCGTTTCACCTCAGGGAAGGGAACCAGGTTTGTTTGTTTGTAACAACCTCTAAACTGTCTCATTAATGGTGGTTGAAAATTGGAGTTGTGCACTCTCGCTGATGTCACAATTATCAGGATCAATAATTATGTCTGTTGGAATTGCCCAAGCCTCTGATTATTGTACTCAGGCTACACACAGCTGCTGAAGGGAATATTATCGTACTATAAATAGATATAAAAGTGAACATTTTCTTTTTTATTTAGAATTGTCAAAAATTCAGTTTGAACTTGCCCTTTATCTACAGCTATAGTTGGGGAGCCAATGGTAGCCTCAGATAGTGTACCATATGACAGTATATATATTCTGTATGTAACACTAATGTTGATGTTACATCTTCCCATCGTGTACCTGCTGCCTTGTATATTTTGTCACTGCTATTAAATATTTGTCTATAGATCACTGAGTGATAAAGAAAGGCTACAGCTACAGATTAATGTATTTTGTATCAAGAAGTAAATGTTAAACCACACCCCCTGCATCTCCTGCGGCAGCTGAAACCAAATTAATTTAAAGATAGCCTATCTATATCGGATTTATTGTCTTTGTTGTGGAGAAAGACATTTTTAACTAGAACTCTTTAGTAAATAATGGTTGAAAGGCTATGTTATCTATTACTCATTACACAACAAAATATAACTTGTAGATATCGATTCAAGCAGTGCCAACTGGACAACCAGCGGTAACAGGTTGTGTTTCTATAGATTTGTAGAGCAGGTTTTGCCTACAAAAGATTGAATTATTTGTGTACTCATTGCATGTTGTTTTACGCCATCTGCCAGGCACACAGGCCTTCTGCAAAAACTTTGGTGGATTTTGGATCATTTTTTGGAATTTCATGTTGTGTTTTGTTGTTGGTGTTTGGAGGTAAAGCATGATTTGACAGACTTGTTTTCACGTGCTGGCCTGCTGGCTCGAAAATAATTGGGGCAGCACCCCACCAAGAAAATACCTGAAATTAAACCCTGTGGGCTGTCAATACCGACTTTTTTTATTCCGATCAGATAATGATGAACAGCAACCTCGTGTTTCCAAAGTTTGTGCTTGCAGAGGCGCATCACGCAAAATAACTTCACATCACCCGAGTATCCTAAACTAAAAGTCCTCGCCTCAGCTTATCCTACCTATCCTTCCCTTATCCTACCTCCCTTCTCCCATCTCTCCTCTTGTCAAATCCCTTCTCTTATCCCACCACTTCCCTTATCCCACCCCTTCCTTTATCCCACCACTTCCCTTATCCCACCCCTTCCCTTATCCCACCATCTCACTTATCCCACCACCTCCCTTATCCCACCACCTCTCTTATCCCACCACTTCCCTTATCCCACCACCTCCCTTATCCCATCACCTCCCTTATCCCACCCCTTCCCTTATCCCACCATCTCACTTATCCCACCACCTCCCTTATCCCACCACCTCCCTTACCCCATCCCTTCCTTATCCGACCACCTCCTTTATCCCACCATCTCTATTACCCCACCACTTACCTGTGTGAGACTAACCAGTCCTGTAGCGCATTAGCTGCAGTGTTGAGCAGTTGTGTGAGACTAGCCAGTCCTGTAGTACATTAGCTGCAGTGTTGAGCAGTTGTGTGAGACTAGCCAGTCCTGTAGCACATTAGCTGCAGTGTTGAGCAGTTGTGTGAGACTAACCAGTCCTGTAGCACATTAGCTGCAGTGTTGAGCAGTTGTGTGAGACTATCCAGTCCTGTAGTACATTAGCTGCAGTGTTGAGCAGTTGTGTGAGACTAGCCAGTCCTGTAGCGCATTAGTTGCAGTGTTGAGCAGTTGTGTGTGACTATCCAGTCCTGTAGTACATTAGCTGCAGTGTTGAGCAGTTGTGTGAGACTAGCCAGTCCTGTAGTACATTAGCTGCAGTGTTGAGCAGTTGTGTGAGACTAACCAGTCCTGTAGCGCATTAGCTGCAGTGTTGAGCAGTTGTGTGAGACTAGCCAGTCCTGTAGCGCATTAGCTGCAGTGTTGGGCAGTTGTGTGAGACTAGCCAGTCCTGTAGTACATTAGCTGCAGTGTTGAGCAGTTGTGTGAGACTAACCAGTCCTGTAGCACATTAGCTGCAGTGTTGAGCAGTTGTGTGTGACTATCCAGTCCTGTAGTACATTAGCTGCAGTGTTGTGCAGTTGTGTGAGACTAACCAGTCCTGTAGTACATTAGCTGCAGTGTTGAGCAGTTGTGTGAGACTAGCCAGTCCTGTAGTACATTAGCTGCAATGTTGAGCAGTTGTGTGAGACTAACCAGTCCTGTAGCGCATTAGCTGCAGTGTTGGGCAGTTGTGTGAGACTAGCCAGTCCTGTAGTACATTAGCTGCAGTGTTGAGCAGTTGTGTGAGACTAACCAGTCATGTAGCACATTAGCTGCAGTGTTGAGCAGTTGTGTGAGACTAGCCAGTCCTGTAGCGCATTAGCTGCAGTGTTGAGCAGTTGTGTGAGACTAGCCAGTCCTGTAGCACATTAGCTGCAGTGTTGAGCAGTTGTGTGAGACTAGCCAGTCCTGTAGTACATTAGCTGCAGTGTTGAGCAGTTGTATGAGACTAGCCAGTCCTGTAGCGCATTAGCTGCAGTGTTGAGCAGTTGTGTCACTGAAGGTGAGGCCAAAGTCCACCACATTATTTAGATATGATAAAACTTATACTACTTGTGATATTTCTGTTTAGTTATTTAACAATAGCTGTATTTCACACAACCCAGACTTTCTATTATAAATTAATAAACTCATGCTAAACTTGTTCAGCTGCAGCCTTCCTACCTCCATCTCTTGCACTCCATTACACCCTCTGCCTCCTGTCACTACCACAACCCTCCTACACATCTTCAAAGCCTACTCTGGGGAGCTACAGCTACCTTTGAGCCAACCCAAACCAGGAACTAAAGTTGTCTAGTAGACTACAACAGGGATAGCTGAGAAACTCTGGTTGTTCATTTCTTACCTCTCATACCCCTCCCCCACCCATTCTACTTGAGCCCCCCCCCCCCCTTCTGCATTCATAACTCCCAGTCTATTTACTGCGTAATAAAAACAATAATGGCTGAAAAGAGATAAAACTATGAAAAAGATTTGTTTCCTTCCGTTCGTGTCTGAAAGGAGTCCAACTCGTAGTTTTGATTTTCCATTTATTTAGTCTAAAACTTCAAAATTTGTTTTAGAAAACTGACTCAGAACTGTCATTATCCTTTCAAAACATGTGAAAAAACTTTCTGTCAGACCAGATTTGAGATATTGTAAATGTTTAGAAAACTATACGTCAATACATTTAGTTTCAACATAATATAGTATTGTGATGGATTTCCACAAGAATTAATACTACAGACCTATAGAGTAGGCAATATAATGGATTTAGCAGGCAATTATACTGAGAGCACTAACCAATGCAGTCAGGGTAAAGGATTACAAAAAATTACCCCAACAACCAAATCTTTGTGACATGCTAACAGCCAGTTTGAGTGGCTGCATATTTTATTATATAGTGATATGTATATATAGCTTGTTAGCCTGTGGACCCACATGATTGTTAACAAAACTGCATTGATGGTATACAATAGTAAACAAAACTGAAGATAGGAGTTGCCTGCCTTGTCAGAAGATGAATATGCTAGACTGTGATTGGCTGATACCATTGGCTAGATGTTGTGCGCATTATTTGATTAAATTTATGCGAGGCATGTTAATGGGTTGTATAAATATTTATGTTTGTGATTGGCTGAGCCTCAATCAGACAGGATATTGCCTGTTTTATATTTTATATATGGTGGCCACTGCAGAAAATCAGCAGAAGTTAGTTGGCATCTGACATTTTACAGTATTAGTTGCCATGTTTGAGGTGTGGAGTGACAGCGATGTCATTTAATTAATTGTGCTGAAACTTTCATTGAAGTAGGGTGAAGGTCAAAAACCTCTACAACATTACCAACAATGTTTTCTGTTGAATTAAAGACTTGATGCGTAAAATAATAAAACTGTTTCTATTGTTGTGTAATATCTACTACTTCTAACTCACCCCTCAGGTAGGGTTGTCAGCTGACAGCTAACCAGGTAGAGTTCATTCAAACTGTTGATCTCAGCAATGACTGTGGGTAGCCCACCACTGAAGTTATTATAAGATAGACCCAGTACCTTGAGCTGAGTGAGTTGAGACAGACTATAACAAATAAAACATATACATTGATACATAGTAAATACAAGGAGTATTACTGTGTACACAGCAGTACAACAATTACCAACCAATATAGTACATGTAACTCAATGGCAGGGATAGGACCAACTCTAAATAACAAATCCAAATAAAAGTCAGTTACCTAAAAAATTTAAATACTTGTAGCCGAAAAGATTCAAATTTAAATACAGATTCAAATAATATATTTGAAAAGTTCAAGTTGAAACAAAATTGAAATACCCCAGTTTTGAAAATTTAAAACTCAAATACAAATACTTGAAAAGTGAAAAAAATTTTACATTTTAAAAGTCAAATAAAAATTTGATTGTATTTGGTCCCAGCCCTGCTCAATGGGATACAAATCGATACAAGAAGATAACCATTTTATGTTTGGCCTTCCTTGTTAGAGTGACAATAATGGCATTTAATTAATTGTGCTGAAACTTTCACTGAAGTAGGGTGAAGGTCAAAAATCTCTACAACATTACCAACAATGTTTTCTGTTGAATTAAAGACTTGATGTGTAAAATAATAAAACTGTTTCTATTGTTGTGTAATATCTACTACTTCTAACTCACCCCTCAGGTAGGGTTGTCAGCTGACATCTACCCAGGTTGAGTTCATTCAAACTGTTGATCTCAGCAATGACTGTGGGTAGCTCACCACTGAAGTTATTATCAGATAGATTCAGTTCCTTGAGCTGAGTGAGTTGAGACAGACTATAACAAATAAAACATATACATTGATACATAGTAAATACAAGGAGTACTACTGTGTACACAACAGTACAACAATTACCAACCAATATAGTACGTGTAAGTAAATGGTACAAATTGTAAAACGAAACATTCTGAGGCGACGCTGAGTACACAAACTTTATTGACCACACTTCCTTTCATTCCTATGTCTATTTTTATCTTGCAGTTTTAAAATGCCATTTAAAGCCCTTGTTCATAATAACTGATGAAATCTTGAGTTTGGCTGATTTTCACAGCAGCAATAGAACTAAGGCTAATGATTGTTTGCGCATTTTTTCTTGTTGTAAAAGCAGCCTTTTTCAAAATACAGCTGTTTAAAAATGATATCAATACATTGTGTGTGATGTCATAGCTGTGACATCACAGGGGTATCACATTACCATTTCTTCATCAGCATTCAATGAAAAGAGTGCAGTAAATAGCTTCTAACTTGCTGCTGAAACTAGTTATCGAGTATTGCCAGGCCTCAATTTGAAGCTCCCAGCTAGCTTTTTCAGTTAAAAGTCAAAAATGCCTATACTTAGTAGCTACACTACAAATTTAGCTCAAACCCCACTTTCAACTGTTCACTGCACAAATGATTCGGGTATTGACTGTACGCTAAGCTAATCAAATCAGTGAAGCGTTTCACTAGTCCAGTCAAAATAAATGCTCAGTGCGCACAATACCTAATCAGTGTCTATATAGTAGGAGGCAACTCCACACAACATGCCAATCACTCATAAATAAAGCAATTTTTAAGCTAGTGAAATACGAAGAAATACTTTACTGATTGAGATGACAGTTTGAGGTTATGCTCTGACCACACATTTTTCCATCCAACCAAAAAATCATTGAAATCTGTGGCTATCAAATTATTTATGTACAAGGGCTATGTGCATATGCCCAGTCTATGCACAGGCTGGACACCCTCGTTTTAACAACCAAACCAAGTAGAGTGAGCGGACACCTAGTAACACTCTGTGGGACACAACAATAACAATACATTTTTGTGTTTTACAGCAGAGATACGTTACTACTGGATGTTCTCTTCAGCCGTTTGGTCAGCTAGATCTAATTTCACAAGCCAAAGTTCATGTAGAAGTAGAAATGAAAGTTGATGCGGAGTTTATGTATAAAACCATTTGATGTGATTCTAAAACTCAGCACAAAACAGAGGAAGTGGTGGATGGGTTAATGAGTTATGTAAATGAACCTTTACAAGATTTGTCTTAAAATAAAACTCAATAATGTAACTAAATATAACAAACCGCTGTAGTTGGGAGTGTTTGTTAACTCCCCTTATCCTCAGATGGGTCAGATTTGGTGCTATAACATCTAGTCGAGGTATCACTCCATTGCTAATATACATGTGGGTGATGTCATGTGACCCAACATCTGCAGTTACCTCCTCCTCATCTTGAAAAATTCTAAATTTTGGTCGAAATGGTATACGTTGTATTTGTTCCTCCCCTGAGTGCCTGTACCAAAGAACCAAGGCTAAAACATAAACATGACCTAATAAGGAATATCAAACATATATAGATGTACAAATAAATAAAACAAAAGGTTGATAGAACAAGTGGAAGCAAAGCAATATATTAAACACATACAATAACAACATCACTTGTTGTACAGACTCTCCTAGCAGATCAAGTATTATATAACAAGCATGTAGATATGTTGGTCCCAGTATACCTTCAAAGAGCCATCTACTGCTCGCTAATGTATAGCAGCTGTTGTGGCTCAATGGCTAAGTGCACAGCCTCTGGGTCAGGGGACAGAGGTTTGAGACCCACACAAAGCAACTCTTTCTCTTTTTGGGGAGACAACTCATGTAAATCCATTTCAATGCAATACTACAGTTTCACATCATACTCAATCATCAAGTAGTATATTATGTGCAATACTGTGTGAGACTTTAGTAGTAGATTATTGTAATAGATTTGCACAGTGTAGCTCTCTTATCTTAGCCGGTGCTATTATTTATTTCTCTTCTACCTAAAGAATACTCACTAGATGACTACGCTTGGCTACACAAGAGTACAACTGACCTGCAGCTCACCCAAGCCAAGCCTAAGGAAGGATTTCCCCACTAGTGCTTTGACTCACGTGTATTTATTTATTGCTACTATTTAGTGCTAGTGTACCAGCTTATACTTGCTTTTTTATGCCTTGCTGGGGGTATTATTTTCAACCAATCATATGCCTATGTTATCAGCTGATTACTTGCTTCTTATAAATACTCCTGCATTCCGCCCAAAGACTTCAGTTCGAGAGAGACGCTCAGATCGTAGAGAGAGACATCGAGCAGTAGAGGACTCTGAAGTAACTAGTGTGTAGCAAGCGAACTGTTTTGACCAGTTATATGTTAAATATTCACTCGACCCTTGCCGTCAGTTACCACCGTTCTTTATCTATACTTAGTGTCAATTATTCACTTTTGTGCGTTGCAATTGGACATTGTTTGCTTTTGTGGGTAATAATAAACTATTGTTACCTCCAACTTTTGTGATATCTGTGAGGCCGGTTGCCTGAACACAGTTGTGCCTGCTCTACAGCAGCATCTGGTTATATCTAGCCTAAGATAAACCACCAAAGCTTTGCCACTCTACTGCTACGCTACCATTACAGTAGAAACAAAGCCAGACAATATAGCCCTCCTTGTGGTGCCAGTAACGGTCAACTCTATACACGGGGAAAACCATTACAGTATGATGAATCCTATCCCCTTCCACCCCCATCCTATACACCCCTGTCTGGTTCCCTTGTTTTACTTATTAATCCCCCTTGTTTGCTTATTAATTATCCAGTGTAGCCCCTCCTATATCGACCTTAGATGTTAATAAGCACCTACACTTACATGTTATATAACCTTTAATGGTCCAGTGTAGCCCCTCCTATATCCACCTTAGATGTTAATAAGTACTTACACTTACAAGTTATATAACCTTTAATGGTCCGGTGTAGCCCCTCCTATATCCACCTTAGATGTTAATAAGCACCTACACTTACAAGTTATATAACCTTTAATGGTCCAGTGTAGCCCCTCCTATATCCACCTTAGATGTTAATAAGCACCTACACTTACAAGTTATATAACCTTTAATGGTCCAGTGTAGCCCCTCCTATATCCACCTTAGATGTTAATAAGCACCTACACTTACAAGTTATATAACCTTTAATGGTCCGGTGTAGCCCCTCCTATATCCACCTTAGATGTTAATAAGCACCTACACTTACAAGTTATATAACCTTTAATGGTCCAGTGTAGCCCCTCCTATATCCACATTAGATGTTAATAAGCACCTACACTTACAAGTTATATAACCTTTAATGGTCCGGTGTAGCCCCTCCTATATCCACCTTAGATGTTAATAAGCACCTACACTTACAAGTTATATAACCTTTAAACCATGGGTGTAATGGTTTGTTTTTATAGCTGTTACAGGCTAATGAAAATGTCAGCTATCTAAATCTTACAATTATAATTGTATTTTATGTGTAGAACAATGAGAAATTTATCCATATTTATTGGCAATATTTACTTCATTCAAAAACGGAGTTGCTCTACAGCGCCATTAAAATGCTAGAAATGTGACGTCATTGATAAAATAAGCTTTCGCGAATCTAAGTAGGAAACGTTACTTTTATAGAAAAGGTGCCTGTATTAATCTGAAGATATTTCGGTTTTTATTGGGTTCTGTGACATCCCACCCAACCCAGTCAAATAAAACATATTGATAATTCATTTCAACACCTGCTAAGAAACTTACTCCCATAGATTTTGTCAAATTTATCATCAAAAAGTGTATAAAATATAAAACAATTCGATCGGACCTTTTGTTACCAAGATTCTGATTGGCTGAAATTGTTGTTGGCTTTAGCACCAGATATTCTAGTATTTCTAGTAGACCTACAATAAAAATTTTTATATCATCGTGTAGAGCAGACTCTCCTCTATTTTCTGGTCCTTATTTGAGGTAAATCTTCTACTCTAAACAGAAACCGCTCCATGAGAACCGCACCCCGTTCCTTGTCGGGCAAGAAATAATTTTTCTTGCTGAGATAGTTTGAAATAATATTTTTTTGCAGAGAACCTCCACGGATGAGATTTGTTCTGATAAATGGTTAGATTATATTTATTTAGGCATGCTGGAATTGTTTAGAAGTGGAAATGACAGGTAGTGTAGTATTCATAAGCTATAATATTCAGTAATACTAAATATTAGTATGTACCTGTATGTTGTGGTATCTTTCTAGATAAACCCTAATGGCTGGCCAGCCCTAACATGTGACTAGTGTAAGATTTAATTGGAGTTTTCTTTATCATTGACGTTCAGGATTAATCGCCATTTTATCTTCTAGTGCTGTTTCCGGTCCTGCGTGTCGAGGTATATCTGTGATGCCCATGATCAGCGATAATAACATAATTAACAAAATAATAATAACTGCAACATCTTTCCTTTCCCGGAAGTGTTGAAACACAAAAGTTTGCTCCAGCCAGACAGGCAATGAAACAACAGAACAAAACGATAACTATAACTAAGTAAGAAGCTAATTAATTATACAAGCTAGTTCATTACAAATCCCTCATACCGCGCTGGCAGGGTGCTCCGGTTTGACCTTGCACTACGCCTAGGTGTCTCAGGCACTTTTACTGGAGATGGGGCTTGATCTGCTATCATAGTGTCATCCAGTGTTATAGTGTCCTCAACTGTGGACTCGTTGGCTTGGTTTATCGGTTTCAGGTGTGACCGATTTCTTCGCAGCTCATTTCTGCCCGTGTCAACCATGTATGACCTGGGGTGCGGCGTCTTTGCAATGACTTTAGCTGCTGTCCATTGCGAGTCATCATCAGTTCTAACCACAACCTTATCTCCTTCTTCTAGCGGCTTCAGGTCACGGGCTCTACTATCATGTGCTTTCCTTTGCGAGTCTTGTCTCTCTAGTAGGTATTCTCGGGCATTGGGCACGCTAGGTTTCAACATCTCCTCGGTATAGGGTAACGGGCCTCTAATGCATCGGTTGAAAAGCATCTCTGATGGGCTAAACGGTAGACCAGCTATCGGTGTCTGCCTGTAGGCTAACAATGATTGGTAGATATCCGAGTCAGAGTCAGACGCCTTCTTCAAGAACTGCTTGACTGTCTGGACATATCTCTCCGCCATGCCATTGGATTGGTGATAGTGCGGACTTGATGAGGTGATATTGAAGCTCCATTCTTTAGCAAACTGGCGCATGGCTTCACTACCGAAAGGCATGTTATCAGCAACAACATCTACGGGCACTCCATGAACAGCAAAGATGGACCTTAGTGCCATGATAACGTCCCTCGCTGTTTTACCATTCATCATTCTCAGCTCCGGATAATGTGAGAAGAAATCTACCACAACTAGATAATTGTGGTTCTGAAATTCCAATATGTCCATTCCAACCTTGTTCCAAGGTAGCCTTGGAACTTCGTGTGGAAGTAAAGGCATCTTTTGTTGATGGTTAGAGAACTTGAGGCATGATGAACATTCGGATACAAGTTGTCGAATCTCTTGCACCATACCAGGCCAAAAAACACTTTGTTTTGCTCTGTCTATACATTTGTCCATACCCAAGTGTCCTGAATGCAGTTTTGTCAGATATTCTCGACGTTGAGATTTGGGAATCACCAGCTGTTCTCCACGATATATCAGATCACCTTGAATGTAGAGTTCATCTCTGCAGTTCCAGTATCGTTGAATTTCTGGAGGAGCATGTTTTTTGGTGGGCCACTCCCATCCATCTAGTATAGCTGTTTTGAGCATGGACATGGTGGTATCTTCATTGTAGACCTCAACTAGTTCTCTCATAGCAGAATCCTCCAAATGGAGGCAGTGAATCATGACGACATCATCTTCTATGTTCACTGTCGATGTCGGTAGGTATGCTCGAGACAGGGTATCAGCAAGGTATAGATACTTGCCGGGCACATAGCCTATTTGTTTTATCTGATATCGCTGAAGCCTCATCAATAGCTTCTGAAGCCTAGGGGATGCTTTGTTCAGGGCCTTCTGTACTATAGACACTAGCGGCTGGTGATCAGTTTGTACTTCTATATCCCTGCCATAAGTATAGGTGTGGAACTTTTCACAACCATAGACAATGGCGAGTAGCTCTTTGTCTATTTGGGGGTACCCTTGTTCCGTCTCTGTGAGATCTCTTGATGCGTATGCTACAGGTTGACTATTCTGAAGAAGGACTGCACCCAAACCTCCCTGGGAAGCATCAACCTGCAGTACAATGTCTTTACTAACATCGAAGTACCTGAGGACAGGTTCATTCATCAATATATCTTTGATCTGCTGCATGGCCTTATCTTGTTCGGCATCCCAGTTCCATGGTGTGTTAGCTTTTAATAGGTCCCTTATTGGTTGGGTAACCTTTGAGATGTTGGGTATATAACTCCTTAAGAAGTTTAGTGTACCCATTAGACGCTGTATGCCTTCTTTATCAGTGGGACAGGGCATGTCTCTAATGGCCTCAACTTTTGCTGGATCAGGTTTTAATCCATCCTTGGAAACTATGTGGCCTAGGTAGTGTACTTCAGATTGATTATGCTGAATCTTCTCTCTGTTGAACTTGACGTTGCATTCTCGCGCTCTTTGTAGTAGCTTTCTTAGCTTCTCATCATGATCATCTTGGTTTCTACCAGCTATGATGAGGTCATCAAAGTAGATACACACATCCAGATCACCGAACACTTCTTCAACACGTTTCTCAAACACTTCAGCACTGGAATTGATACCAAAGGGTAACCTGTTGTAGCAGAATCGTCCAAAAGGCGTATTGAATGTTGTAAGGAGCTGGGATTTGCGGTCCAGAGGAACATGCCAATATCCATTTTTCATGTCTACTATTGTGAACACTTCCATTCCGCTGAACTTGAATGAAATGTCCTCTAGAGTGGGTATATGATGGTGTTCTCGTAGCACGGCTTTATTTAGCTCCTTGGGATCCAAGCATATCCTGATGCTCCCATCACGTTTCTCTACCACAACCATGCTATTGACCCACTCTGTCGGTTGGTCGACTCTTTTGATGATGCCATTCTCTTCCATTCTCTCTAGCTCACTCTTTACTTTATCAATCATTGTGATTGGGATGCGTCTTGCCCGGTTAATGATTGGTTTTATTTCTGGATCAGTCCTGATAGAGTGTTCCCGAGCTAGACATCCGATGCCCTCAAAGCAGTCTGCATATTCATCAAGGATCGCTTGATTGTTGATTTTGTCCACTCTCTTTACAATACCCAGGTTCACACAAGCTTCAAGGCCCAATACTGGCACAACATCTGCATCAACAAGCTCAAAGATAAGACTATTTTCTTCATTGTTCGAGTTCAACTGGAGTTTGGTTTTTCCGCCATTAGCTAGTACTTCATTCGAGTATGTAAGCAGTCTTGCTTCACTAGATACAATGGCAGCCTGCAGTTCCTTAGCCTGTTTGAGCGGAAGGACATTAGCTTGGGCACCGGTATCAAGTTTGAACCTAATCTCCATGGCTTTTCTGCCACAAGAAACACTATAGTTTTTAAACCAACCATTGGCAATGTCATTTTCGTCTGATAACATCCCAACAAACAAATCATTCATGCCCATCACGGAAGACTTCGAGACAAGGTTGACTTCCTTCTTTTGGCATTTCCTTTGAAAGTGGTTCTTCCCACCACAGTTTCTACACTCTTGCCCATAGGCCGGGCACTTACCTCGGGTGTGATCATACCCACAGAACTTACAATCAACGATCTTTTTCGGTGCCGGAATGGGGGGTACCTGGCCGGTATTAGGATGCTTATCATTGTTCCTCACAGCAGCCACAGTTCTTTCGGTCGATATTTCAGCGAGCTGCCGTCTGGTGACCTCAGATGCTCTTATCATGTCAATGGCCTTAGCAAGAGTGATATTCTTATCCTGAAGTAGTTTTTCCTTGAGCCGTATTTCTTTGATTCCAAACACACAACGAACTAGTATCATCATATCTCTCTTTCCTTCAAATTCACACTTACCAGCTTGTGTTCTCAGCCGCTTGACAAACATATCGACAGGCTCGCCCTCCGATTGGGTCAACGACATGAAGATGTACCATTCATACAGAAGATTTCGTTGTGGATTGAAATATGTCTCAAATTTTGCTAGAACATCTGGCAGTCTATCTTTATTCTCAGCAGGATTAGCTGTGGCATCAAACTCAAATTGATCTAAAATTTCCACGGCATCCTCCCCTATACAATGACGAAGAATGGCAATCTGGCGCAGCCAAATCGCCCCATTCCCAGCCGGGAATACACCATCTCCATCAGCAGGTCCAGTCACTGAATTTATGGCCACCAAATAGTTTTCAAACAAGCGCCTCCAACGCCTCCAATTCTCAGCTTGATTCCCATCAAGCCTCAGTTCTGAAGGAGGAGACAATCCCAAGCCTTCCATCACAACAGACAATATACTAAGACAAACACCAGGACAATTCAGGAGTACAGGTAAAGCAGAGTGCTTGCAAGCACAACAGGTTCAACACAACAGGTCACCAAATCAAGTTACACTCAATCAATCCGTAGTAGGTAGGTCCTCCTCTCGCTGCCACCATGTAGTATTCATAAGCTATAATATTCAGTAATACTAAATATTAGTATGTACCTGTATGTTGTGGTATCTTTCTAGATAAACCCTAATGGCTGGCCAGCCCTAACATGTGACTAGTGTAAGATTTAATTGGAGTTTTCTTTATCATTGACGTTCAGGATTATTCGCCATTTTATCTTCTAGTGCTGTTTCCGGTCCTGCGTGTCGAGGTATATCTGTGATGCCCATGATCAGCGATAATAACATAATTAACAAAATAATAATAACTGCAACAGGTAGTATGCTAGAAATTAATTATTTGGATGACGACGATATGTTGACTAGTAATTTTTTATTATTTTTCATTTTTTTTTCAAAGCGTTTATTATTATGGTTCTTTATATCAGAAGATAGCGCTTGAAATTCTCTATTCAGCGGTGTAAAAAGTCAGGTGCTAGCTTGAATAGAAAAAAAAATTAATATTATTCTTTGAAAAAATGTCCGGGATTTTCGCAAAAACAAGACCAACTTTGATTGACGTGTTATGGCTAATGTGGTGGCCCATTAATTCTTCAAAATTACCTACATGCATCAGAATTGAATTTTCTTTCTATCTGTTGCCTCAGTTTTTTGTTTGGAGCTTTACTTTTGGTGTTTTTTCAAAGCAAAAATGACAATTTTCAGAAATTCTTTCGTCTGATTAATGAAACGCGCAACCTAATTGGCTAACAATTTTATACTATCCGATAACTTCAGTGTGTAAGAAAAGTTCTATAAATCTTGGACTGCCACAGTTTTTTTATTAATGACGTCACATATCTTGGAGTTGTCCCAGCAAGTGTGTTTTTGGGTGTCTCAAAATTTAGCTGAATTATTTTGTTTTTTTTAGCATGTTCATGGGATATTTATAATATATAAAGCTAATAAAGCTTAATTATAAGGTTACATCAGCCTATAACTGCTGTAAAAAGCAACCATTATACCCATGGTTTAATGGTCCAGTGTAGCCCCTGCTATATCCACCTTAGATGTTAATAAGCACTTACAAGTTATATAACCTTTAATGGTCCAGTGTAGCCCCTCCTATATCCACCTTAGATGTTAATAAGTACCTACACTTACAAGTTATATAACCTTTAATGGTCCAGTGTAGCCCCTCCTATATCCACCTTAGATGTTAATAAGTACCTACACTTACAAGTTATATAACCTTTAATGGTCCAGTGTAGCCCCTCCTATATCCACCTTAGATGTTAATAAGTACCTACACTTACAAGTTATATAACCTTTAATGGTCCAGTGTAGCCCCTCCTATATCCACCTTAGATGTCAATAAGTACCTACACTTACAAGTTATATAACCTTTAATGGTCCAGTGTAGCCCCTCCTATATCCACCTTAGATGTTAATAAGTACCTACACTTACAAGTTATATAACCTTTAATGGTCCAGTGTAGCCCCCTCCTATATCCACCTTAGATGTTAATAAGTACCTACAGTTACAAGTTATATAACCTTTAATGGTCCAGTGTAGCCCCTACTATACCCACCTTAGATGTTAATAAGTACCTACACTTACAAGTTATATAACCTTTAATGGTCCAGTGTAGCCACTCCTATACCCACCTGATGCAGATCTAGTTAGCCAGAGCACCTCAGAAATGGAAGACTGAGGACAAGAAGATCAATTACCCACCTATATGAGTAAAAGAGTGTGGAACTACAGAACGGGAGCTTAGCCTAAGGAAGTGAATATGCCATACATGAAGAGCTAGTGTCCCCCAACCTGTGATTGGATGGAACATCACCTCAGAGAGCAGGACCAAGTGCAGACTGTGTGATTGGTGGTCTTTATTTACATTGCATTGTTATAGATATTATTATTGGTGTATTGCTTGTCTTGTTTTGTATGATTGGCTCACTCCTTACTAAAGGTTGAGTGTTCCTTTTCACCTCCTATAAAATGTGCTGTCGAGCTGAATGTTGAAGAGAAGACTTAGGATTAGTGTACTGTTTACTATCATATAGCTAAACAGAATTGTGTTTGATAAAGTGTTTACTGCTACACCGTAGTGTAGGCTTGAGACGTTTGAGACGAGAACTCAAGAAGGTTGTTAACGTCGGTGTTAGAGTACACCCCGAGTGGAGATGACTCCGTGAAAGTCAACGGTCAGAACTCCGTGCAGCTAGGACAGGGTAGAGCCCGTGAGAGTAAATAGAGAAAAGAACACAAGAGGTGTTCATGAACACAGTGTTGTTGTGTGCATAGTAAGCGGTGCAATTCTACTACATTGGTGGCAGCAGTGGGATCCCGGCGGACAGAAAGATACGACGGAGAAAACAAAAAGGACTATAGGAGCTAGTAGCTATATTGCATCTACATGTAACTACAGTTACATACAATTATATACAATACTACAGTTATATATTATATACAATACTACAGTTATATATTATATACAATACTACAGTTATATATTATATACAATACTACAGTTATATATTATATACAATACTACAGTTATATATTATATACAATACTACAGTTATATATTATATACAATACTACAGTTATATATTATATACAATACTACAGTTATATATTATATACAATACTACAGTTATATATTATATACAACTCTACAGTTATATATTATATACAATACTACAGTTATATATTATATACAATACTACAGTTATATATTATATACAATACTACAGTTATAGGGTGCTTTCGCCGGCGTCGCATTTGGTAATAAATGAATTGTTAAAGCGACGGCATTCGGCGTGCTGTCGCATTTCTAATACAAATGCGAGAGCGTTCGGCGTACGCGTCGGATTATTTAATAAATGCGAGGGCGTTCGGCGGAGAAGTCGCATTCAATTAAATATGCGGCAGCGTTCGGCGAGGTGTGCCGAATTTATTCTAGAGTGAATATTTTCTATTATTTTAATAGCCTAAACGAATGCGACGATTAGTCGCATACAGAAATGATTTTCATTGTATTTGACACCGTTCGGCTGAGAATCAACGAAAAATGTTTTAGCGCAGGCACATTCGCAGCAGGTACACAGTGCTTCAGTCATATGAATTTGCACCTTCAAGCTGCTGTATCTCACTCCGGCGCTTTTCATTTTTTGTTGTTGAAATCATTAAGCATGGTTTATTATTTTATTTTCTCTGTAAATTGATATGTGTGGCGTTCGGCCATAAGTGGCATGACATTATTTTTTATTGTGCAGCTTATCATGTGCTGTATTCTTCAGGTAAATAATAAGGTCGCTTCATGACCAAGTAATTATTTATGTAGCGTTTGTTCATGCATTTTTATTTATATTTATTTTTATTATATTTATATTTTTATTTAAATGTGACATAATAGGAATAAATCAAATGCAACGCCGCCGAAAGCGCCCATATATTATATACAATACTACAGTTTTATATTATATACAATACTACAGTTATATATTATATACAATACTACAGTTATGTATTATATACAATACTACAGTTATATATTATATACAATACTACAGTTATATATTATATACAATACTACAGTTATATATTATATACAATACTACAGTTATATATTATATACAACACTACAGTTATATATTATATACAATACTACAGTTATATATTATATACAATACTACAGTTATATATTATATACAATACTACAGTTACATATTATATACAACACTACAGTTATATATTATATACAATACTACAGTTATATATTATATACATCACTACAGTTATATATTATATACAACACTACATTTATATATTATATACAACACTACAGTTATATATTATATACAGCACTACAGTTATATATTATATACAGCACTACAGTTATATATTATATACAATATTACAGTTACATATTATATACAATACTACAGTTACATATTATATACAACACTACAGTTATATATTATATACAATACTACAGTTATATATTATATACATCACTACAGTTATATATTATATACAACACTACATTTATATATTATATACAACACTACAGTTATATATTATATACAGCACTACAGTTATATATTATATACAATATTACAGTTACATATTATATACAATACTACAGTTATATATTATATACAACACTACAGTTATATATTATATACAATACTACAGTTATATATTATATACAACACTACAGTTATATATTATATACAACACTACAGTTATATATTATATACAATACTACAGTTATATATTATATACATCACTACAGTTATATATTATATACAACACTACATTTATATATTATATACAACACTACAGTTATATATTATATACAGCACTACAGTTATATATTATATACAATATTACAGTTACATATTATATACAATACTACAGGTATATATTATATACAACACTACAGTTATATATTATATACAATACTACAGTTATATATTATATACAACACTACAGTTATATATTATATACAACAATACAGTTATATATTATATACAACGCTACAGTTGTATATTATATACAATACTACAGTTATATATTATATACAACACTACAGTTATATATTATATACAATACTACAGTTATATATTATATACAACACTACAGTTATATATTATATACAATACTACAGTTATATATTATATACAACACTACAGTTATATATTATATACAACACTACAGTTATATAATATATACAACAATACAGTTATATAATACACCAGACTCACATTTGTTTTGCTGCCCATCCGCTGCACCAACAGATCTGTCTGGTCTCGTTGATTCATGATGTCTCTGACGTCTCTCCTTCTCCTTCTGTCTGCTTCTTTCGTCTCCCATAATTTCTATGCGTAGAGTAACAACTCATTTTTCAGTTAAGAACTGCTGTTAGTCTAGAGCAAGAATTGTTAAAAAGTCTTTTGTACCAAAAGAAGTTTGAAAGGAATTCCCGGAAATAACCAAATTATACGAAAAAGCACCAAAGAACTGACAGGAATAGAGGACCAAGTTTTGAGCAAGGTACAAAAATAACAATATTAATGTCAACCCTGAACTCTCCCTAATTACATACAAACATTCACTAATCACAGTAATGTGTGTGTGACCAGTCCATGATAGACCACACACTGTACGTGACACTCACCTGTTACCAGTAGTCAGAGCACTATAGCTAGGCGTCAGTCATGTATGCGGATCAAAAGAGGCCAGCTATAAGCTTTCTACTCTAGTCTCTTTGACACTCAGTTGAATAGTTGGCAAGTTGCTAAATACTAGAAAACAAAAGGTTATTTAATATATCAGCTAAGCATTGATATTGAGTAGAACAATAGTTTAGTGTTAAGGCCTGGCTACACTAGCTTGTTTTTCCAACGATTTGACAAACGCATATGTGAGTTCGCAAACGCTCAATTGTTCACTGTTTCGTTGAAGGTGGAGCTGTTGACCGTCAACAATGGCCGATGACATTCGTATGAAATCACTTCTCTGTGATTGGGCAAACAATAAACAGCGAATAAAATATCATTTTTGCTTCTATCAATGCAACAGTAGGCTCGCACAAAGTTACTAGTGGCCATTTATTGGTCACTAGTTATCTACGTCCACGATAGTGTGGCAGGTTGAAAGTTTGATGCGGATCGATTGTGAATGTTTCGTTCAAAAACATGCTAGCGCCGTCGAGCATTGAAACCTGAACTACACAATTGCAAGTACTGTGCGCTATGCGTTGTGCAACTTCAATGCACTAAAAGCTAGGTGCTACACGAACACAAGTTTGTGCATTGAACTACGTTGCGTTGAGGAGTTATATTATCTTTGCTGATGTAATAACCAATATTAGTTGTGTAACTAGTAAGTCGCGGTCTTGTTAGTAGTTTTTATTACTATGGATTAAAGAGTTTTTCGTGCTCGTAATGATTGGTTGAAATAATAATGTATGTTTATTGGTCAACATGTTTGCTTATAATAATTACGATAGTTTATGATTTGTGTAATATGATAACTATGTTAATAAATATTGTTAGCAATTGTTAATATTCTAACCGTTATTCTATTTTGAAATTAGGACAAGCCAACAACCAATCACAGTCAAAAATTTATTAAACCAATCACCACGTGCATGAAAAACTCCTTGTATAGAAGAATCCGGTTAGATCCAAATCACTGAAGCGCGCATAACTGGATGCATTGTGGACCGCTTTAGCCAATCACAATCAATATTTTACTTAGCCTAAGTTTTAGGCCAACATTTGAGGCATATGTGTATTTTCAATGGGTTTATATTTTAATGTGTATTTTACTTGGAATATGCTGTGAGTTTCTTTATTGGGAGTTGCATACCCCATTGTTATCTTTGCAACTTTAAACGGATTTCATTGGATGATTGATTTAGTGGGCGGGGTTTTTTCTGCTGGTTTGTTGGCCTAAGTTAAAGGGACAGCTTCGGCGACCAAATGGTCGCCGTTGCAAAGATTGTAGTAAAAATTAACTACCATCGTTGGCCAATAGCGTGATCAGCTATGCTTTGCTTTGAACTTTTTATTACACCTCAGTTTATTTTCGGCTCTTCTTACTATTATTATTATTGATGTTTATTATTATCATTTATTAATTATTTTGAAGCCAGCACCAACAAAGACAGGTTTGAATACTTGAAAAAATTGTTATTAATATTTGTATATTATTTAATACATTATTATTGTTATTTGTGGGATGAAGATAGATAATCTGATCAACAATAACTCCTGAGAAGAATAATTATGGTGAAATGAAAATAATAAGAACAATATTAAATAATATTACACAAATAATAATAGTATTATTTTTAAATCTTCAAACCTGTCTTTGTTGGGGCTGGCTTCAAAATAATTAATAACTGATAAAAATAAATATCAATAATAAGAAGAGCCGAAAATAAACTGAGGTCTAATAAAAAGTTCAAAGCAAAACATAGCTGATCACGCTATGGGCCAACGATGGTAGTTAATTTTTACTACAATCTTTGCAACGGCGACCATTTGGTCGCCGAAGCTGTCCCTTTAACTTAGGCCAACAAACCAGCAGAAAAAACCCCGCCCACTAAACCAATCATCCAATGAAATTCGTTTAAAGTTGCAAAGATAACAATGGGGTATGCAACTCCCAATAAAGAAACTCACAGCATATTCCAAGTAAAATACACATTAAAATATAAACCCATTTATATTTCAATGAAAATACACATATGCCTCAAATGTTGGCCTAAAACTTAGGCTATATTTTACTGCCCCATGGGCTAAGCACAAGGCATAATATAAGCATGTTAAAACCTTGCAAATGAAAAAACTTCAATGCATTTAGGAAAATGCGTTGACCTTTCAGAACTCTTGTGCAATAACCACAGATTTTGCGATTGTGTAGCCAGGCTTTTACCCATTGATAACAACTTGTTATGAAAGGTATCAGCTCCTAACTACACAATCATGTGACTGAAGTGGCAATTTTATATTGTATATAGTTACTAGATGTCTACATAGTGTTATGACCAGAATTAGACCAATGAATAAATATCAAATTATCAAATATTCAAAATAACTCCAACAATTCTTCCCAGTTTAAAGAATAGTAATAGATTTTTATATAGTCACTCTACGCATAGCTATTGAACAGACAATATCTCACTCAAAACACTCTTCTATACATCTTAGTATTACTGAATTTTCCAGCATGTAATTCGTATAGATATTCTACAGCACTGCATGCTCCTACAACCATCAAGGAGTCAGTGTACATACAAGAGTGGGAGATAGACACAACGGTGTCTACAGACACACGAACTCAAGTATAGAGTAACCTATACCTTTGGTGTTGTAGTTTGTAACCACAGGAGCTAATACCTACCTGCAGATGACACCGACTACATAGACACTTAACCAGAGACTAACATTATTCACAGCTAGACCGGAACCTAATTCTATACGACATTCCGTAGACATTGATCTGGGGGGATACTGCTCACAATAAGTGCACAAGGTGAGACATTAATTCCCCACAGCTCTGTTCAAATCATATGGTGGAGGCCCTGGCTTTCTCCAGCTCGTCGTTAAGCGTACTTAAATTTGGCGAAAGCCCCCTAGGAGGTTTTTTGTTCCGTTGTTGGTTGCGAAGCACGAGGTCCTGCTTTTCTCTGGTTAGAGAGAGTAGGTAGTAAAGTAAGCTAGGTCAGTGAATATCATAGAATTAGAAGAGATAGAACACCAACTAATTGGTCCAAAATTAGGCCGGATGTGAGCTCGACGCCATCTTGGAGCCGCACTTGAACAATTTATTAAGAATTATTATTGCTCGTGGGTTTTAATTTTAAAACATTTCGCAGTCAGAATGTGAACCACCAGAATATGAAAATAATGAACTGACAGATTCATCATACAACATCATCATGATATCAAGTATGATTTCGCACAAAGCTAAGCTATTATTATATGGTTGTAAACTACTACTCTCTAACTATTATTAATAATTAATAACTATTATTATCATTTATTATTAATAATAAAAAGCAATAACAATTATTTAATTATTACTTGCTCACGACTTCCTTTACTCATTTATGGTTATTGCTATTATTATTTTATACGGGATAGCAGTATTATTAACCTGGAGGTACTCAGCAAATAATGTGATAATAATGATAAGTTATAAACCATGTGTAGTAGCAAGAGTACGTTGCAATTGTTATGTTGTTTGTTTAGGATAGGCTTCATTTTTTCCTCCATATATCAGAGAGTTTGATGCCCTCGGGTGAAAATAATCGTGAAAATGTGTTACAATACTGAAACAAAATAAAAGAGAAAATCAAAAATTACTGTTCACTAGCAATTAGCAAATTTGAAAAAGAAACTTCTTTTCAACTTCTCAGTCCTACAGCGAGGCATTCTCACTGCCAATGACACTCTTGTTTGGCAGTTGGTGTTCTTCATGATGTTTTGGTTAAGAGGATGGTTGTCGTTGGATAGTAATTGTTTGGTAGTGGTTTTGGCATTGTTGCTCAATGTCTTTCATAATAAGTAGAATGTTATGTGTTTTGAGGCAGCTTTCATAGTCTAGATCTGCATTCATTACTATCATGGCTGATTTCTCTACTCTGATAATTTGATTGAGGCTGTTTTCAGTTAGCAGTCCTGACCACGCTGAGTCCAGAACAGTTTCTGATCAGCACCAACAATCGTATAATTATTACAATACGCTACTATATAACTATTATATGTGTTTGTTGCAAGCATGGCTGAGAATCAATATAACCTTGACCTAGACAACTTCATCACAATAAGTCGCTGTGGGTTAAGAAATCAACGAATCACCGCACGACAGAGAGAACGATGAATACGCCATGTCCATTCTGCTTCATCCTGCACTGGATGTGTCATCATGCGTGGATACGGGTGATATTCTGGCTCATGTGGCATACCCATAAGAGGATGGGCCCCAAAAACGACCCCCTAACAGGCCAGAAACTAACCCTAGCTACCCCAGAATTCCAGTACTTACTACTTATGGAGTATTATTGATAGAATACTGCAGTTCTTTCCTCAGCTGGTACAGGGAGGTAAGAACATGTGGGATACCCCATTGAAATATAAACCCACTGGAATGGCCAAGGTCATATTATCGTGTGTCAATTTGAGCGCCATCTTGGAAGGTGTTACGAGTACTTAGCAACTACCTAACAATAACAATGTTTTGTATTATCCTTATGTAGATTTTTAGCCTTTGGCCAAGTACATTGTCACATAACAATATATCAAAATGGAGCTAAAACTCTGCAGATTCATGGTACCTTCTCTTTGATTGTGTGATTTCTAGAGGGGACATAAATTAACGGTTTTAAACTATCATACTAATTTTTTTCATCAATTATAATAATTATATAACTATCATAATTAATTATAGTTTTTTTAACCAAAACCATCAAATACACACAGAGTGTATGGATACAAAAACAAAGAAAAGAACAATGTTAACCCATCATAACATTTTTTTATCAATTATAATTATATATCTATCACACTTATAATTTTTTGTCAAAAACCATCAAATACACACAGTGTATGCATACAAAAACACAGAAAAGAACAAGGTAATTTATTAGCAATATAATGCAATGTACGTTAAAAAGATTGCGAACTATAATTTTCCGAGATAATTGAATTAAATACA
The DNA here is from genome assembly GCA_945261195.1 of Cryptosula pallasiana. Lineage (NCBI taxonomy): Eukaryota > Metazoa > Bryozoa > Gymnolaemata > Cheilostomatida > Cryptosulidae > Cryptosula > Cryptosula pallasiana. The sequence continues at coordinate 22,533,516 of OX183130.1, forward strand.
AGTTGTCTTTACAGGAAGTTACAACAAGAGTTATATGATGTTCACAAATCACTTCATTGAAAATTACGAAACTGTTATGTAAAAGAGTAATATATTTGTAACTTACAAATTGTAACTAAATGCATGAAAATGAAAGCTGTAACTAACAGTTCGATATAACTTCACACATACAACTTCTAAATTTAAATAACCAGAAATGTAAGCAGTGACACAGCCAAGAACATGTGGAGGCACTATTCCGCAGCTCATTAGGCTCTTAGTGTTCAGTTTCAAACGAATCTTCAGGCTCATTTGGATTTCAAACAACCGTAAGTGGGAGATAGATAGCAACAGAGCTGCATTCAAAGGCGCCTTGCATTTCCAGTACTTTCGATTGAGGCACCACATTTGATTAGTAATCGCCAGAACCTGCTCCTGCTCAACAGAAAGTTAACTGTTTCATTCTCCTAAAACAATGACAATAAATGTGAAATAAAAAACTGTTTGCATTTGGTGAAAAACACTTCACTCCAGCATAAATTATGTTGTCGTTAGAAATAGCCAATGTCTAAATCATTATATCAGCAGTTTTATTAAGCGAATGAAGTGTGTAATCAGGAATAAATATTTTTGTCCGACCTGGAATGTAGCTACTCGTAAAATGGAGGTATCTGTTAGTTTGGACTGAAACCAAGACATTTTTGGTTAAAAGTGTGAGTATGATCAACGACTCACCGTATAAGTAACCTGAGAAGAGGAAGAGTGAAATGTAGTCTTAGATACTTGTAGTTCCTGTAGGATAGAGGTGCAGTGTCAAGTTTGGTTGCTCACCTATGAACCATAAAGACAGTATTAGATGGGACCATTATTCTCTAATCTAACGAAAAGGATAATTGTAAAACTTGAATATCTAAAATATTCAAATATGGATTCACTTTTTTCAAATATATATTGATGGAGTTATTTTATCCAATGATGCAATTTACTCTTCAAATTTACATTGAGTTCAATTTAGAAGTGCTCTGAATTTTTAGTAGCATTCCAAAACTTTTCAGCTCTTTTTTCTATATTTAGTTATCCAGCTAATGTACCATAGAATAGCTACTACAGTTTATAATTGACTATTAATCTTTGCCATCAATGCAATCATTAACATACGCAGAAAATTTAACAAAAAATGAAACAAGGGTGCAGCAATTATTAGGTGACTGTGCGATAAAACTGGCATCAACAAATGGAACAAATGTTAAGACAATTTGGATTTAAATATGTCTATACCAACGTTAACCTCATACTCTGGACCTTATAGAAACGGGGGCTGCCAAATTTATGGTCCTTTCAAGCTGTTAGAAAATTCTATCTCAACTGAGGTAATACTGAGAGCAAGAATAATTACATTCACGGTGGATAATAACTACAACAATGATCTCAATAAACTGCAACTAAACCAAAATATTTTTCTTATAATAAAAATTACAGTAAATAATATTATAACATAGATGATCAATTATTATTATTTATTTAGTAAAAACTATAATAATAAATTAACATGAATCATGGATTGGTTTTCATTGTTATTATAAAATAAGAATCACCATGGAAATTTTTTTCAATTATCATACTGATATTTTTTACCTCTGTGACAGTAGTACACTCTAAATCACTAGGTGCAAGTGGAGTGCCATAGGAGGAAAACAGTGTGCTACAGTGTTATACATGGTTCCAGCGCGTAGCTGCACAACGGCTATACGGTTTCTGTAGTACTATCATGTCATATATAGTTCTAGGTAAAAAGCTGTTGTGAAGCATCTGGAGGTTGCATATATGGAAGTGAGCTCTCCACACAGCTAGCAGCGCATGTGACTATCATTGTTTTAGATCTGCTATTGATTATTTCATCATAACTGGATGAGAATACACTGCATCATTCCTCATAACTGGATGAGAATACACTGCGTCATTCTTCGTCTTGCAGGATTTTTATAAACAACGCCATCCTATGGTTTTGCCTGCAACTGGTTAACGTCAGGAGACGTAACTGTTCTCTGGCTTCACTGACACGATCTTTCAGACCACTCACAAACCTAACAGTTTTGACCACCTTCGGTTGAGTTTATAATAGCTTTGTTGGTAGGGTCCCACAGTGTATTAGCTTATTCTAAAATGGGTCTACATAGACTGGTGTATGCAAGCAGTCGGCTGTTTTTGGGCGCAGTACCGAGCGTACAATTGATTTGATTTTACTAGCTTTCTCGGTTTTTAAGGTTATGTGTTGCTCGAAATGTAGATTGTGTTGAAGGATGACGGCTAAGATAAATGGTGCTCTCCACCCATGAAACTTGCAGGGAGCCAAGCTTGTAATGTAACCGAGGCTTAGGATTTGGTCCAAAGCACATGGCATGCCACTTCGTAGGCATTTTCCATCATCATTGTGACCACCTTTCTACGGCACTAATGTTCTCTTGGAAGACTATCATAAGGTTATCATCACCTTAGCAATGGTCTGACCACAAGTACACATCGATACTCAAGCTTATCATAAATAATCGCTGCACACACAAAAAGTTATTGAGTAATAAATAATAATTAATAACAATAACAGTTAAAATTATTAATACTAATAATATAAATTAATAATAATTAATTATTACTTATGGTTTTACTATTTTATATTATATATAATAATTACTATTTATTATTCAGCAATGATCTACTAACTAGACAATAAATAACCACCAAGATTTATATCAATTCTAAGTAACCGCATAATAATTAAAATTAATACTAATTATTTATAATTTAGTTATTAAATAATTATAATAGTAGCAGTGTGTATATAATAATATATAATTTTTATTGTTATTTTAATAAATTATTAATACAATAAATAATAATAATAAATTAACAATAATAATAATAATTATTATTAATTATTTATAATAATAATATATTCAGCAATGATGACATGTCTAAACATAATAATAATCACCATGAATTATACTCAGTGTAAACAATTTCAACTATAATCAATGTTGTTGGCGATAAATTAATTATTAATCAATAAATAAATAATAATTATTATAATAATAATAACTTGAATCAAACCATCATCATCAACACTGACTGACTGATGAAAACAACAACAATATATCACTCAAATTATGGTGCACTGACTTGTTGCACAATGTCTATTGAAATCTACGTGCCTCAATAGCTAACATGACTAAAACAATGAATAATAAAACTCTGTTTGCAAGCAGATAAAGTAGTTTCTTTCTAAAAAAAGCTTAGTTCAGCCATCAGCATTCATGTACCATAAATCGGCAATTAACACCTACAAATATGGCGCTCAAATGGTCACACGGAAGTTCATCGGTTGATACAGCGGATGGCCATTCCAGTGGGTTTATATTTCAATGGGATACCCTCTCATAGCCTGAGAGTGAGAGGTAGAGAAGGAGGCATAGAAGCTAAAGGATAAAGGCTGTGCAGCAGATATTACCTTTTGAACTGTATCATTAGACTGCCTCTTAGAACTCTATTTCACATGTATTACTCTTTTGTGAATATATTACTTACTTAAATTACATATGTATTCATATGTAATGTTATTTGTTTTTGCCCATTTCAACTACTGATGTCTTGTGTATTACATAGAAAAGCCAGGCAAGGTGTGCTGCTTGGCAGAGCACTTCTGTATTTTGTCTGGAACCTTTGGAATTTTACCCTCTAGTAGAAACAGCTATATTTACACTGGAACTCGACTATGGTCTGACTGTGGAGCTGGGAGGACACGCAGCTACCGTACTAAAGGTCTGCAGTTAGTAGAAGTTAGGTCTGTTGGATTGGAATCAAGTGCTGTAGTCAGGTAAAACGGATTGTTAGTACTGAGTGAACAAGAGTGGGTAGCAGTTGCGCGTGTCAATGTGGGACAACTCCTTCACAGTATCAGGTGACTTCAGTACAAAGTAATGCACACCCAACTATCATGGTAGGTACATTTACACTATAACAATGATCTATATATGTCCAAATCCGAGTTGTTGAATCACACGTCAATGTTAGCCAGCTACCTGTTTTTACTGAGCTACTCACACAAGTGCACACAACTTCTGATAGAGAGAGAAGGTAATTACTAGAATGGAAAGCTGTTGATCTACTAGCTGAATATTCTAGTATATGATTGGTTATATTAGGATGCCCTTCTCAGGCCCAAATGAGCACTACAGCAATCAGCTACAATTGTTGTACTAAATTGATAGATAAAGCCTGCCTCATCTACATATTACAATAGCGTGGGCCATTTACCTCAGCAATAGGGGACATCCCTCCAACAAACTGGGTAACCTTTTAACCTCAGCAATAGGGGACATCCCTCCAACAAACTGGGTAATCTTTCACTACTGTTCATTTTTCAGCAATTACGGTCAGACTCGCTGTTACAAACTATAGCAACAAATTATTATATAATTGTTGATAGATCGGGGCAAGGCAAGTAGCATGTTATAAGAAACGGTGATATGACATTTGTAAGCTGTGATTGGTTGATCAAGGAATCGCCAAGCAATCATTAATATGTATATAAAGTATAGCTGTATGGAAAGACCAGGATTTTTAATATTCTGATTGTGAATTATATGACAACAATAACATTATCTATCTTTTAATGGCAGTGCAAGCACACAAAAGTAGAGTTAACCACACATAGACATGTTTTATAGATTTACTGTTTATGTGTGCAATCAATAGGATTGTCTATGGCAAACACCATTTTGGTATATATGGAATATTAATTAAACAGGCTATTATAAACCTCCCATTGTGTCACAATACATGGAACAATTAAAAGATACATTTCAAACTATTAATAGCTTTTGTACCCAAAACTTCTGAATACACTTTATAATAGTCAATATTGGAGTCGCTATGTTGTAGTAAGTTGCAAGTTCGTTGGTACTAAGGAAGTTTGTAGACTATAGATTAATGCAGTAAAAAGTGATGTAAAAAATAGATTATGCACTGAAAATTACATTGTTTGATGAAGCCAGAAGGGCAGGTCAACGGAGCCTAATTTGCAATCAAAACATTATCGCAGCTTACAACATCATATTACAACAACATGTTTCCATGTCACGACAAGTTAGCACTAAGATTGTGATTGGCTCACTAACTCACAGCAATTCCATTTGACAAGGTTATATTGATTTTCTGTTGGTTTCCAAAGATCATATATACTTGTAAGATAGTAGTAGATATTATAATAAGTATACGATAGTTGGAGTTCATATGAAACTACCATGGGCACGTAATTGTTAGATAATTATAGTTTGCGCTGGGAAAACGTTATAAATAGATAACTAGAAGGCATAAAAGTTATAAATAGATAACTAGAAGGCATAGAAGTTAGAAATGATAATGAATCATTTGAGTAATAATAATAATTTATCTTTTACTTGACCAATAATAATAAAATTAGCAATAAAGAATACGTTTTATTAACCAATAATCAGAAACAGGAAATCATGTGGAAAGCGCAAAATATTAATCTTGCTCTTATTTGCTCAATCAAACACAACGCCCATCATTTCAGTTGTCGATCAGGCACATGTGGTATGCTATCCGTCGCCAAGCTCTGGATCTGGGTACGGAAGATAGTTTTGTGCAGCGAAGGCATACAGGGGTGGCTACACCGCACCGATGTTTTGATACCGATGTGCCTATACAATGGATAGTAACAATGTGCAGGTGGCTACACAGGCCGATGTATTGAGTGAGCTGATGTACTGGAGCACATCGGTGAGCGTTATTGAGCTAGCCAATCGCATGGCATAAAGCGCAGGTTTATGCTTGTTTCATTTCCAACAACCAATTATTTGTTTTCCTGACCAAATAACATTACAATTAATTGTAGAACATATTCACCCTGATGCGTGTTTGTTCTTTTTATTCCACCGTAGTAAGTGTGATCGCGAGCAAAAAACTTAATAAATAAATAATAAATGTTTTATATGCGCGCATGGGGAGGGTCATAGCCCCTCGCACACATGCGTTAGTGTGTGCGCGCCTAAGCCGTCTCATGAACGCATACCGAGGGGAGAAAGACAAAACCCATATTATTTTTTGCAATTTATTTAATGCAAATAGGTCGGTAGCAATATTTTTAGTGGATCACAAAATACCATCCCTACGGGAGAAAAATGTTACTTTGCGAGGCATACTCATAGGTCGCCAACATTACCAATCCGTAACATAAGACTAATACATACTAGGGATGGCACTTGGATATAAAAAAGATGACATTGACTATTGAGGAGTCGTCCCCTAAATTTATCGAGATATCAAACTCATTCATGGAAAGCCAAATTGGCTCGATAGATGTCCGTCATGTACCCATTACGATAGATCGACCTATCAAGAGGGGACAACTTGGAAGAAAAAGAAATGGAAGTATAATGCTGCATTTAGACCAAAATAGAAAATGTTTGCAAAGGCTGTCATGGCTGCTGTGTGCAGATAAAAAGAGCCACCTTCATCTTCCTTCTACCTCTTTTTGGGCTCTACTGCTGAGCAAGAAGCACATTACTGGTACCAATAAGTGTATGAAATGAACTTGGGTTCCGCTGCTGTTGATTTTGTTGTCCCACAAGTATGCAGGTGCTGAACCGTCAGCAAGGCTGCTGCTGAGAGGATTCAGTTCAGCCCTCATCGTCAGGTCAGCAGGGCCACGGAGCGAGTGGAGGAGAGGGAATGGTACAGGAAGTGGTAAAACAAGAGCTGATATGATAACCAGCACCGACAGTGAAATGTTGCTGTGCGAGTAGAGAAATAATGAAAGGTAATTAGTTACAGAATACCATTCATTGAGCATGTCAATGCAGTTCTGGATTTTGATAGGGGGGCCTCTATTAGAAGAGACAAACATGAACTTCATTACAAATGTGGAATTCAGCTAAAATAGATGATAAATAGATGACAATAACTGAAGTGGATTATCTTATCTTTGCAATATGTATTCTAAGTTCTAACAAAACAGTTTTCACAAGAAAAGAAGGTAATATTGAGCTATGCTTTTCAGAATCTACAGCTTTTCCATGACAATATTTTTATTTCACTTTTACTCTTAATTTACTGCGCAGTTTACAACACAGTCAGTCAACCAACCATGCCTGGGTTCTCTTTAAGATTATATGCCAGGCAAGTATACATATCAACTTTCCCCGGTTTCAAGTGGTTTCTCTTCTTCGTAGCTATCTGCCCGGCCAGACTGAAGAGCCATTCCGAAGAGACAGGCGTCACATTTACACTTCGGTACTGTCTGGCCACACGCTGCAGCATCGGGGACTGCTTACCTTTGAGGTGTCACCAGAGGTGTATTGGCTCAGTGGCACCTATAAGTGTTCTGGACACATGACGGTAGTAATCCACCTAGAGAAACATATATATACATGTAGATAAACAGATGTGACACATAAAACGTACCAGTAGTTGTAAGTGATTATCAGATCAAAAGCAATAAGTCATGGTGTTTAAGCCACGAATGCACCACAGATCTCTGCAGTGCATTCATGAGTCACAAACCAAACTCTTACCACCAAAACTCACCTCTTTCCTCACCAGAGTGAATGTGTCATCACTATCTTCTTCCTCATCATCGCTTGAGTCAACCATCAGTTGTGTAAGGTTCATATTCTTGTGTGTAGTACTCGAGCTCTACTGGTCACCTCTACCTTTCTCTTTGGCTCTGAGTCTGGATGTCTATGTAATAGGTACACCCTCAGTATTAGCATCCTCCATCTCACTTCCTCTTGCACCTCTATAGGATGCAACCAAATATCTATATCTATACAGCGTGTAAACAATAACTCCTTTAGTGTGCATTTTACCCTGGCGCAACATGTACTCTTTCATGCATGAACCTACAGGATGTATAAAGCATTGTGGGATAGATATTCTTCTCTCTTTTGTATGCGTGTGGATTAGAAATTCAAATAAACTCATGCATTTCCATGTATTCAAGATCTACTCCATAACCACTGCTATGTCCATCACTTTGAGCTGAAAAGTTTTGTCCCATGAAAGAGTATTCAATGCAGATATTTCAGACCTAGTGCAATGGCCTCAACCAGAATGTCGTCATACACAAAAGCTTCCTTGAGGTATCTTGGGTCAAGAGCGCAGCAGATTCTCACTACTTCCATGACTGCCACGCCCTCCTTTGGCTCCACAAATCTACAAGAAGATTATCAGAATATAGTACTTGTTCAGCTCACTCCATACCACAAACATAGATAGATTACAGCATGATAGTAGTGATAGAGACAGCGGTATACCCACCCACCAACAATTCCATTGTCAAAATTGAGAGCTATGTCCCCAATATTTTCAACACCTACGATGTTAATATTCCAAAAAATATTCCCACTCCCAGAGAAAAGATGGCGGGATAGCGATACAAACATTTCGAAAGGACCAATTTGAAGCTAGGCTTTTTATCCCGTGTTTGTGGATCGGAGATTTTTATGTCTCAGGATTGATTATCTTGTTGTGTTTGGGGGCTGGGGTTTTGGGGTAGAGTTTGGAAATGCAAGCCTCGATCTGCTGTGGAGTCAAAATGACAATAGTTCATGGATATTACGCTATAAACTTGAATTGCCTTTTTAGCGCACCACACGGCAAACATAATCAAACTTGCATGTACAAGCATCATTCATGTTTCTTTACCTCTCATCCATGTAATCCCAGATCTTTTGCCTGATCTTCTGGGCCAGTTGAACATGTTCTTCTGAGAGGTGCTCAGATTCAATCTCCTTGGATACAAATGATTTGACATTGAGCATCAGAGTAGTAATACATGAGCAGATCTCCCTACCAAGTGTTTTTTTGTGGATTAGACCTTGGGGTTGAGGCAATGGGTAACGACGTTGGATGAATTCGCCGAGTTTATATTGTATTTCATTTGAGGGGTACTTGAGTGGCATTCGAGTGGCATTTAAGTGGCATTTGAGTTTTGATTATTTTTTTACTTAATTTGAACTCATATGGCAGATAGATTTTGAATGTATGGCATTTAAGTTTTGATAATTTTTTTACATAATTCGAACTCATATGGCATCTTGAGAGAGAGGAGAGAGAAGAGAGAGAGAGAGGAGTTTTATCTACATTGAATAAATATATTGATCAAAAATGAAACATTATAAGATTATATACATTGATTACATAATAAGTAGGGAAAATCTTCCTATATAATATAGCTAGAGTCAGTAAATACTAAGTAATACAAAGCACTACAACTTGTAATGACAATCAATGCATACATACATACATATGGTATCTTGAGAGAAAGAGAGAGGAGAGAGATTTTTTAGTTTTCTATACATTCATGTATATATGGTTAATTATGTACATATTTATGGGTATATTTATATCTACATAGAGAGAGGAGAGAGGAGAGTGGGTATATTTATATCTACATAGAGAGAGGAGAGAGGAGATCTATCTACATTGAATAAATATATTGATCAAAAATGAATCATTGTATGATTATATACATTTATTACATAATAAGTAGGGAAAATCTTCCTATATAATATAGCTAGAGTCAGTAAATACGCATATGTCCATATTCATGTACATGTGCATAAATGGACATGAATAGGTACATGTCCATATTCATGTCCATATTCATGTCCATATTCATGTCCATATTCATGTCCATATTCATGTCCATATTCATGTCCATATTCATGTCCATATTCATGTCCATTTATGTACATGTCCATATTCATGTCCATTTATGTACATACCTATGTTCATATTTATGTACATGCGCATGTCCAAATTCATGTCCATATTAACATTTTATAGCTATGTACAGAGGAGAGAGAAGAGAGGAGAGAGAGATTTTTTAGTTTTTTATACAACCATGTATATAAGGATAATTATGTACATATTTATGGATATATTTATATCTAGATTGAATAATATACATTTATGACATAATAACTATATTGAATGCTATAAAATATGTTGGAAAATCACCAAATTAGTCCTCTAGATGGTTAAAATTTACAGTATTTGGGAAATAACTGCCAGAGAGGAGAGAGGAGTATTTGGTAGAGGAGAGAGGAGGCTTCAAAAAGAGCTACAAATAACTAATCAGTACACAACTCAGTTTATTAGGTAGTAGCGCTTCAAGGAGGTACAAACACTGATTGCTGACAAACAACAAATTTTAATGCAGATTGGGAGAGGTAGCTTTTTTTAGACCCTATAATCATCCTGATTGCACAGGTTTTAATATCAATACAAAATGAATCTTCCGCCTTTAAAATATGATAAACGTTATTTTGCTATACCAGAAGAGGAGTATCATAGTTTGATGGAAAAGATCAGTGGGGCTAAATCAACCGACCAAGACAAGTTTGCGTCATCATTGTATGACAACCCGACAAAAGACAAAATGGTGAGAGATATCGAGAAAATCCAAAATATTTTGGTTGAAACGAATGAAATAGTAATGGGAATCAAAAACGAGTTGCTTGAGCGCAAAAAGACAAATGAAAATGTTCAAAGCACAAAAACCTATCGGAGTGATGTTGGAAAGATTAGGGGAGAGTACAAGCAACCAAAGAGCTGGAGCTCTGCTAAAACACCAAAGCTCTCACCATCATCGTTTGATAGAAACACAATTGACGATGATAGCAATAGAGATTCGGAGAGAATGATGCAACAATTAGAAGAGTTTAAAAAGAAAGTATCCGACATGACAGCTAGTAAAGACAATCAAGCGTTAGGTGTAAAAATATTGTATCAATTGAGAGATTCTGGAAAATACGATCTGGATACTGACAGGATAAAACTCAAAGGAAGATGGCTTAGCGCTAAGCTATCAAAGAATTTGTTGCATGATGTACTAACTGATAAAGACTCAATAAGATCAACAAAAGATAACTACAGTAGATTTAAAAGTCTGCTCACCACTCAAGGAATCACAACTGTCAGGAGATCCTCATGAAAAACTTATTTTAGCTACCTAGTTGTTAATTCAAACATCTTAGCAACAACTTATTAGCTCAAACATGACTTTGTTATACTATTTTTTTTGGTTAATGTCATTGTTGAAAAGTCTATGTTTATTGCTAATGCTTGCTAATACATTACTGCTTAATCCTTTATCCAACACCTACAATAATTCTTAGTAATAGTAGTGTAATGAGACTGAGTAATAATCTACACACACCTTGTTCACTCTGTATGCTGTAGTACATGTTATTCCTTTAGTTATCTGCAATTACTTCAATTGGATCTGATCCAGATGTTTTATAGTCTTTACTGCTGCTGCGTTTTGTCTCAAACAAGAGTCCAAAGTAGGCATCGTGTCTACAAAATACAAAAATTGCCATCTTAACTATCCAATCTAAAAAGACAAAAAATAAGAAATATTTTAAAAAATGTGAGCTATTTATTATTATTTAATCATAATACAAAGAAGATAACATTTTTATCAATATCCAAAGACAGGGTTTGTAACACAAACGGATTTGGTTGTAGGAGGCTATTTTCTCCATAGTGCAAGTAGGTAAGTTTTTCAACTAGTGGTAAATAAATATTTGTCATTCTTATATTATTTAGATCACAAGACTTGAACAAAATTCAATAAAGTAACAATGAAAACCAAATGAAATCACAATAATATTAACAATAGTAATAATAATAAGAATAATAATCATTATCAGTAAAAATTATTTTTCATATTAAATACAATGAATAATAACTGTTATATGTTGATAATAAAGTAAAACAATACAATAATGAAAGTTGTAATCATTTTTTGGCTGTAAAGTTCTAAATCAACCTGTCGTTCAAGATGTCATTTAAGGCTAACCTATTTTTTCTCTCGGACCTACGACAATTCTGTCAATCAATGCCAAAAGACTGCGATCTTGAGCGCAAACAGGATAGGTTCTATGAGCATAAAATTATCTAGGAGAGATACTTCTATGGTCAAGAGAACGACTCCATATCGTAATATGAGGATAACTCCATAGTGCAACTAGTTGAGTTCTTCAACTAGTGTTAAATAGTTATTTATTATTCCTTACCTTAATACAGAAAGTCTCCTAGTAGTTGTAGTAGATGTTGATCCTTCAGTCACTGTTGTTGAAGTGGATGCTTTCCGTGTAAAAGCGGTGCTTCTTATATAGCTAGGTTGTACTAGGTACCGATTGACACGAGTTGATTCCAATGAAAAGCCTTTATAATATATAAGCAGGTCTTTACGCGGAAAACTCACGCGAAAACCGAAACTGAAAAAAAAATTCTTCGCGGGAGTTTTCCTTCTTATAAGTCATAAAGGTTTTACGCGGAAAACTCACGCGAAAATTTGAACAGTAAAAAAATTCTCTTCGCGGGAGTTTTCCTTCTATATACTATAAAGGCTTTACACGGAAAACTCACGCGAAAACGGGAAATACAAAACAATTCTTTCGCGGGAGTTTTCCTTCTTTTATGTTATAAAGGCTTTATGCAGAAAACTCACGGAATTTTTTTTACCGTTAGTTTTCCGCGCAAGGCCTTTATAGTACATAGAAGGAAAACTCCCGCGAAGAAGTTTTTTTTATTTTCCCGTTTTCGCGTGAGTTTTTTACATAAAGCTGTCATAACGCATAAGAAGGAAAACTCCCGCGAAGAAGTTTTTATATAGTTTTGGTTTTCGCGTGAGTTTTTTGCGTAAAGCCTTTATAACATATAAGACGGAAAACTCCCGCGAAGAATGTTTTTTTTTTAGTTTTTGCGTGAGTTTTCTACGTAAAGACCTTATATATTATAAAGGCTTTTCATTGGAATCAGCTCGTGTAAATCGGTACCTAGTACAACCTAGCTATATAAGAAGCATCGCTTTTACACAGAAAGCATCCACTCCAACAACAGTGACTGAAGTATCAACATCTACTACAACTACTAGGAGACTTTCTGTATTAAGGTAAGTGATTAAAATTATTATTTAACACTAGTTGAAGAACTCAACTAGTTGCACTGTGGAGTTATCCTCCTATTACGATATGGAGTCGTTCTCTTGACCAAGTTAGGATAATTTTGTACTCGCTCTAAAGGTAAAGGTTTTCAGTCCGTTTTTGGTCAGACCAAAATTTATGCGAGACGTTTTAGGCATTATTTCAGTCGACGTAATGTTACCAGTTCATTTTCACAAGTTTTTAATATTTATTTTAAAAATAAATAATTAGAGCTTTCTACTAGTGTTAAATGATTATTGATTATTCTTTACCTTATCACCACTTAGAGCCAGATGATTTAATTAACTAAAGACAAATAATTATTTTAGCGTTTCTTACCTTGATGCTCTCCTAGTAGCTGTAGTAGATGAAGCTTCTCCGCTTGCTGTTGAAGAACTGGATGCTTTCTAAGTGAAAACAGTGGCTCTTAAATAGCTAAAGTTGCACTGAGTAAACCCTATGAATCAGCATTTTTTCCCATGCTTTCGCGGGAATAAAAACTGTTTATTCCCGCGAAAGCAACGGTTTCCATTCGCGTGAAAATAAATTCTTTATTCCCGCGAAAGCAACGGTTTCTATTCGCGTGAAAATAAACTATTTATTCCCGCGAAAGCAACAGTTTCTATTCGCGTGAAAATAAACTATTTATTCCCGCGAAAGCAACTGTTTCTATTCGTGTGAAAATAAATTATTTATTCCCGCGAAAGCAACGGTTTCTATTCGCGTGAAAATAAACTATTTGTTCCCGCGAAAGCAACAGTTTCTATTCGCGTGAAAATAAACTATTTATTCCCGCGAAAGCAACTGTTTCTATTCGCGTGAAAATAAATTATTTATTCCCGCGAAAGCAACGGTTTCTATTCGCGTGAAAATAAACTATTTATTCCCGCGAAAGCAACTGTTTCTATTCGTGTGAAAATAAATTATTTATTCCCGCGAAAGCAACGGTTTCTATTCGCGTGAAAATAAACTATTTATTCCCGCGAAAGCAACTGTTTCTATTCGCGTGAAAATAAATTATTTATTCCCGCGAAAGCAACGGTTTCTATTCGCGTGAAAATAAACTATTTATTCCCGCGAAAGCATTGGAAAAAAATGCTGATTCATAGGGTTTAATCAGTGCAACTTTAGCTATTTAAGAGCCACTGTTTTCACACAGAAAGCATCCAGTTCTTCAACAGCAAGCGGAGAACCATCATCTACTACAGCTACTAGGAGAACATCCAGCATCAAGGTAAGAATTGCTAAAATAATTATTTGTCTTTAGTTAATTAAATCATCTGGCTCTAAGTGGTGATAAGGTAAATTATTATCATTAATTATTTAACACTAGTAGAAAGCTCTAATTATTCATTTTTAAAATAAGTGTTTGTCCAAGTTCTAGTAAAGTAGCCGACTCTACTTATTTATTATTAACAAAATAATAATAATTATTCAATGCTAGTTGAACCTAGATATAAATTTATCTCTACTAGATAGTTTTATACTCACACAAACTTTTTCTTCGCTACTCTATGTAGATAAAGCCAATGAAAATAAATGAATCAATTGTAACTAACAATTTTTTGTATTTTGTAGTTATGATGTCTACTTTAGACTCTTGTTTGAGACGAAATGCAGCAGTAGCAAAGACTATAAACATGTGGTCAAGATCTACCAACACCAACGATAGATGTAAAACAACATGACTTTCTCTCCTACTTATGTGACACAGCAAGAATTCCTTTCAAGATCCACCTACTTAGATGATGCCAAACCAATGAAGACTCAAACTACATCAATTTTCAAGACAGCACACTTCTCCAACACAGCAAGAATTCCTTTCAAGATCTACCACCTACTTAGATGATACCAAACCAATGAAGACTCAAACTACATAGATTTTGAAGACAGCAAACTTCCCCAACACAGCAAAAATTCATTTCAAGATCTACCACCTACTTAGATGATACCAAGCTAATGAAGATGAAGACAGTACACTTCTCCAACACAGCAAGAATTTCTTTCAAGATCTACCACCTACTTAGATGATACCAAACCAATGAAGACTCAAACTACATCAATTTTGAAGACAGCACACTTCTCCAACACAGCAAGAATTCATTTCAAGATCTACCACCTACTTAGATGATACCAAACCAATGAAGACTCAAACTACATGAATTTTGAAGACAGTCGACTTCTCCAACACAGCAAGAACTCCTTTCAAGATCTACCACCTACTTAGATGATACCAAACCAATGAAGACTCAAACTACATGAATTTTGAAGACAGCATACTTCTCCAACACAGCAAAAATCCATTTAAAGATCTACCACCTACTTAAATGATACCAAACCAATGAAGACTCAAACTACATGAATTTTGAAGACAGCATACTTCTCCAACACAGCAAGAATTCCTTTCAAGATCTACGACTTAATTAGATGATACCAAATCAATGAAGACTCAAACTACATCGATTTTGAAGACAGCGCACTTCTCCAACACAGCAAGAATTCATTTCAAGATCTACCACCTACTTAGATGATACCAAACCAATGAAGACTCAAACTACATCAATTTTGAAGACAGCACACTTCTCCAACACAGCAAGAATTCATTTCAAGATCTACCACCTACTTAGATGATACCAAGCTAATGAAGATGAAGACAGCACACTTCTCCAACACAGCAAAAATTTCTTTCAAGATCTACCACCTATTTAGATGATACCAAACCAATGAAGACTCAAACTACATCAATTTTGAAGACAGCACACTTCTCCAACACAGCAAGAATTCATTTCAAGATCTACCACCTACTTAGATGATACCAAACCAATGAAGACTCAAACTACATGAATTTTGAAGACAGTCGACTTCTCCAACACAGCAAGAACTCCTTTCAAGATCTACCACCTACTTAGATGATACCAAACCAATGAAGGCTCAAACTACATGAATTTTGAAGACAGCATACTTCTCCAACACAGCAAAAATTCATTTCAAGATCTACCACCTACTTAAATGATACCAAACAGTAGTAATATATGAGCAGATCTCCCTACCAAGTGTTTTTTTGTGGTTCTGGCCTTGGGGTTGAGGCAATGGGTTACGACGTTGGATGAATTCGCCGAGTTTATATTGTATTTTACTTGAGGGGTACTTGAGTGGCGTTTGAATGGCATTTAAGTGGCATTTGAGTTTTGATTATTTTTTTACTTGATTTGAACTCAAATGGCATCTAGATTTTGAATGTATCGCATTTAAGTTTTGATACTTTTTTCACATAATTTGAACTCATATGGCATCTTGAGAGAGAGGAGAGAGAAGACAGAGAGGAGAGAGGAGAGAGAAAGGAGAGAGGAGTTTTATCTACATTGAATAACTATATTGATCAAAAATGAAACATTTTATGATTATATACATTGATTACATAATAAGTAGGGAAAATCATCCTATATAATATAGCTAGAGTCAGTAAATACTAAGTAATACAAAGCACTACAACTTGTAATGATAATCAATGTATACATACATATGGTAACTTGAGATAAAGAAAGAGAGAGAGGAGAGAGGGAGAGAGAGATGAGAGAGGAAGAAAGAGAGGAGAGAGGAGAGAGGAGAGAAGAGATATATCTACATTGAATAAATATATTGATCAAAAATTAATCATTATATGATTATATACATTTATTACATAATAAGTATGGAAAATCTTCCTATATAATATACCTTTACAATAATGTTTTTGATGTACTGATGTTTGGTAAAAAAACTACATTAGTTAAGTTTTAAATTCATATGAAAAAAAGTTGTGTCAATTTAGTATCTACTCCCAGGACTGATACTCCCCCTAAAATAACCCATAAGACTCAGCCTAAAAACAAGTTTTAGGGGGTGTTTTTGTGCAAGGTACAATAAAAATAACTGTGTTTGTATATATCTAGAGAGAGTGTTTAGAGGAGAGAGAGGAGACTTGAGCATAAATATTCCTGGTAAATTATTTATTTACAATATTATTTGTAATTATTAGTGAAAGAAATTATGAAATACTGGCGAGTAATTAAGTAATTCAGTAAGGAAATTGGTTGGAAACGTAGTAATATTATTTAAATACAGCATTGCTTTGCAACAATGATTAATAAAAACAATTATGGACGTTGGTGAGTAATTAAGTAATCTAGTAAGGAAAACTGATTGAAAATCACGGTAATATTTGGTAAAAGATACTTGCAACATGTTTTATCAGCGAAAAAATCAAACAATTTTCAAATGTTTACGAGTAACTAAGCGATTTAGTAGGAAAAACCAACTGAAACACGCATTTCAAATATTTACGCGTAACTAAGAGATTCAGTAGGAAAAACCAACTGAAACGCGCAATATCCGTTTTTGAAATATTTACGATAAACACAATTGGGATATTACTGTTATCAAAGAAATCAAGCGAGTATCAAATGTTTACGAGTAACTAAGTGTTTAAGTTGAAAAAAAGCGATTGAGATCGTGTGACATCCGTTACAAAATATTTTACGTCAAGTTACCAACGAGAAAATAAATATTTCTTAGAATATCCGCTATAGCGAGTTACGATAATTTTTACGCACCTTGAAGGTTTTCAGTCCATTTTCAGTCAGATCAAAATTTATGCGAGACGTTTTAGGTATTATTTCAGTCGACGTAATGTTACCAGTTCATTTTTAAAAAGTAATTAATTATAATATAGCGCAAGTGTCCCGCAATTGTCATTTTACTAATAAACTCATTCCAGAAAAGACATTAATCATCATCTCGCTTAATCCTATATGTTTTGATCTTTTTAATATCAAGTGTGTCGCTCGAGAAAAGTCATTAGTTACACCTAAGCACTATTTATTATCATGCTATTTCTATTTAAAACAAAAACAACAAACATCCATAGATGATGGAATTATAGGTCGAATTCAACCTAAAAAGGAAGAGAACTTGATTGCATCTATCTCCTGTTTTTTATTGTTTCATTACATATTAGTTAATATAGATACAGCCTTCCACCAAAACGGATTTGTGGTTTTACTTTTAATCCTAGCTATCTCCGCTATCATCTAAAAAACATGAGCAAAGCATGACTTTATCCACTTGTTTTATTAGTTAGACTGTTACTTTTTTTACAATATCTCATTGTTTTTTGTGTGAAATAATAATGTATCAACATACATAGTATATTTTCTATTTTTAGGAAGCTGTTTTGTCTAATAAATCAAGAGTTATATGTTACATATACATATTTAAATGCTATCAGATATCTTTAAAGTGTTTATTACATTCCTAACTCATACTTAATGTTGTAAACTATAATTGGAGCTCTCACATTTTAATTTACTGTCTGATGATATAAAGATGGAGCTACACTACATCATTGTTTTGCTGATGATGTGTCTATATGATTGTTTGTGGTAGTGTGTGTTATAGTAGAGTATATCAATAAACTGCAATTGAACTAGTTATTAAATGCTATCAGTACCTGTAAAGTATTTTATTACATTCCGAACTCATACTTAATGGTGTAAACTATAATTGAAGCTCTCACATATTAATTTACTGTCTGATGATATAAAGATGGAACTACACCGCATCATTGTTTTGCTGTTGATGTGTCTATATGAAAATTGTTGCTATAAAAATATGTTTGAAGGATGTGAGGTGTCATTCAAATGAAATGTAAGTTTCATCCTAGCTAGTTATATTTAAAAGAGGTTGTAAAATTTGTTTATCCAACGCTCTACATTCAAAAATTTTAGCTAGATGGAAAGACAGTTTACAGGAGTGTTTGTGGTGGTTAAGCTTATTAAACTATTTAATCTCTATCTTCCTATTTTTTTAACCAACTTCCTAATCGTCTTCCACTTTTTTAAAAAACAATATCATTTATCATAGTAATAATCAGAAAATCAGTCTACAAATTAATCTTGATAAATGACTTCAATGTTTTGTATATAAGAGAAACTATTTTTTTAAACAGTATCAGTTTTCATTTATACTTCATTCTAAGTATTACTCTGCAAAACAACAATGGCTAGCAATATCCCTACAACAAATGAGTAAGTTATTTATACTATCTTTTACAATTTTGTTGCAGTTACATTTATAAATTTATACAAATGTATATATATATATATATTACTTGTAGGTCTACATCCTCAAATGTTGCATTAGAACTAAATATAGACGAAATAGATTTCAGTGCTATGTAAGTATATTATTGAAACTTTATTATTCAATATTCAACTGTATTATATAGAGTTTTTAAATAATTACAATCTTGATTTATTGTTTTATTAAGTTCTACCGATGATGAAACACTACGGTGGTTGGAGGAGTGTTTTGAAGATGATGAAGAGAAGACGGAAAAGAGCAAAGCTAGCACGCATATTGCTATGAGTAAGTTTTTCTGTTTTATGAAAAATGTAAATTTGTCTGTAGGTACAATAATAATGACTTTACATTTACTATGTTATTTTTTTGTAGAAAAAGCATCTTCACGATTCATAGGAAGTAAGCAATGTGTTGGGAAGAACGAAAACTTCCTGTACTATGAACGCAACACATTTGAATGTAAGTATGACGAAAATATTACTTACTATATACTCATTCAATTTATAAAAAATTTTTCGAATTTTTTCAAAAAAATAGCATAACTACATTCGTATTTTCTATTTTAGTTCAAGCAGAGAATCCTGAATTAAGGGAATATAAAGAATTAAGTCTTCTAGACGGAAATATAAAAGAAGATAGAGAGTGTTTCAAGTGTAAGTGACATGCATTATCTTTATATATATATATACATATACCATGCTTAAGAAAGTTATCTATATATGATGAGAATTTGTTTATTTTGTTTGTAGATATTGATAACAAAAGCCCTAGGTATTTCCTTTCAGTGCTCTCATTGCTGTTGATCGCATATGGCACAAAGATGTTGAGTGAAGCACTGAAAGGAAACAAAAACAACGTCTCTTGTATATTTTGTGGTAAGAAGTTTAAATTAGGGGGATTGCATGAGCCTGGCCGAGTTCTTTCAAGACATTTTGGTGCTCACTTGTTTATTTATTATTGTTTATGTGGAAAATCGCATACAACTTTGAGAGATCTTCAGCAACATAGTTGTATTTTAAAAACTAAAATGTTTTTTATTGTTGATATTGCTAGTTACAATAATTTTGTTTCATTTATTAATAGAAAATATTCTGAATTACTTATGGATATTACTTTTCCGAAAAAATTTGCGTTAGTGTATCTCTATCCAATAGAAGGTTATTTTTCTGAAAACATTGTTCTAGATTTTGAATTAGGGAGTAAATGGTTGGCGATAGCTAAAAAACCTGCTGCTGAAGATCGAAAACTTTTGATTAAAAACCAGTGTAAAAAAATGAGAGCACTTATATCTTCAGATTCTGATCTTTCAGAAACTGAAGAAAGTAATAATGACTTAATTTCTGTTGCTAGTTCACAGTGCAGTCCAAAAACCAGTGTTTTAGAATCTAATACTATAACAGTTAAACCTCAAACCCAAGTAGATTTAAAAGAAAGCCAAAAGATTGATGATAAGAAAATTGATTTAACTTCACTTAAATTAATTTTGAATATAAAAGATGGACTGAAAAAAAAGGGTTTTAATGATTGTGTTAAATTGAAATTAGCGTCTATTAGACGAAAAATGCAGAAAAACTCAGACTTTTCTCAAGAAGAAGTTCTTGTACTAACTGCACTCTTAGGTGAGTTTTAAAATTTTTATTTCACTATATTTTTTAATATTATCATGGCTCTGGAATAGGTCTTATGCAACTACCCTATTTTATAATTTCTTACCACAAAATATATAGTGAATAGGATGTTTTTTTTATAAATACTCTCTCTATATATATATTATATATACAGACAATAGTCTGTGTTTTTATGAATACATTTCATGTAAAAAATGTTCTGTCATTAGTTTACCATAGACTTTATGCAACTATCCTATTTTACAATTTCTTACCACAAAATATATAGTTAATAGGCTGTTTTTTATAAATACTCTCTATATATATTATATATACAGACAATAGTCTGTGTTTTTATGAATACTTTATTCACATGTATACACTTCATGTAAAATTGTTCTGTCATTAGTTTACCCTAATGCATTATTTTTATTTGTTTTGTGGTTGAGAACTCCATATGCTTCATTCTTACTGTATTACTTTGCATAATATTACAAAATAAATATTACATCAACTACCTTCATACTGCATTCAAGTGATGAAACAGTAAATTTCACATCTGTATTACTGAATCTATAGCATTGTTATGAAAAAGACTATAATTACTTAATTATTATGTCATATCGTGACAAACTATCAACACCCAATTCACAAAACTGTAAAACCTAAAGTATAATGCTTGCGGTTGTAAAAAGTCTTCTACTGTTTTGGTTTCTCAAACAAATTATAAAACATTTTTCACAATTTTTTTTGTGCAAAAGCGGAGTTGTCTTACCATTTTGACACAATGTGCCGACAACTTTTACATATTTTTTCAAAAACGAAGTTTAGAAATTATAAATGGGAGTTGTCTTAACATTTTTGAAAAATGAGACGATAACTTGAAATATTTATTTTTGTGTCGGAACATTGAAATTTTTGTAACATTTTAGAGTTGTAGCCCCGAAAGTTTTACAAATTGGCTAAATAATTAATGTTAAATATGAATAAAATACTTTATTACACTAAATATATACAAATTATTGCACAATACAAATAATATGTAATTTAATGTTCATGAGTTGTTGCTGATAGATTTTGGCGAGTCGACGGTCATTCACTTGTACACGTATTCTATCTAAAAGCATACATAGATGTCGTTATAACAACTACATTATACTATGGTAAAAAATACGTCTATTAGTAGTTACTTATTACTAGTGAAGATTAACATACCTTAATTAAATTTCCGATATTGAAATCCTGCTAGCTTCGCTTGAAATGTGATTGTCATCATCTTCATTGCTTTTCTCACTATCATTGTCGACAACTTCATCTTTTTCCTCAAATTTTTTGTTCTTAGAGTCATCATCCGTCATATTATCATCTTCTTCATCGGTATAAGCATCGATGTTATCATCGTCATCATCATCATCATCAGCAGCATCATCAGCAGCAACATCATCATCATAACTTTTCATCAGCTCAGCATCATCAAATAGAGAAAGTCTGAAAGCTATTCCTTCTTTTTCACTTGAAGTAGATAGAAGCATCAAAGCTTCTTCAACACTCAGAATCGTGAGAATGTGTTTCTTTGTGCCGCTTTCAGTTGTCATCGTACTTTTATAGTGGATCATACCACATTCATGATTTTTGATCTTCAAAACGTTCTCAGGAGGGACAACAATCTTCCCAGTCATCAAAGATCCGTCATTCATCATGTATCTGTAAGTGACAGTGTGAGTGATACGTAAAGGCGATGTATCTTGTTTTCGTTTTCGCTGCTTCGACTTCAAATTTTTCCAAACTGAAAGTCTAGTGAATGTCAGAAGAGTGTTGACAGGAATATTATCGAAAGTGATGATATCAAAGTATGCTTGCAACTGTTTCAATGATTTTTTTCTCAAGATTTTGGCTATAACTCGTTGTTTTAGCCCTTGATGACGATGATTATCTCCTACAATACGTAGATCGGGTTGATTTTCTTCTAGCTTTCCCATGTACACTAGGATTTGTGAAGAGCCGGGATCAAGTTCCTGTAGCTCCACCGTAAGTTCTTTGTCAATCAGTGACTTGACTCGAATTCGATGATTGTTTTTTAAAACATATTCATAGTCCAATATACCATAATCTTCAACGTAATTAACATCGAAAACCTCCAATATCGTAGGAATTGGTAAATCCAACAAACTCACAAAATTTCCGATTTCCAACATTCCTTTCTGCATAGCTCCTGTCATTATTCCACCCATCTCGAGCAATTCAAACTCTCTAAGTTTGTTTACGGTATTATTCTTGCTGTTGCTGAATAAAAAGGAAATTGAAGCTTGAGATAATGTCACTGTCGGTTTTTTGATATCCTCCGTTCGTTTGACTTCACTGTTCTCATGCAGATATGTGTAGTCCGGTGTGGGACTCAAAGGAGAGTCAGCTGAAACTACATGATGGTTCATTGCTATATCAGCATGAGCATTGGTGTTTGAGCGAGAAGATGTATCATTAAAGGTGTTAGGATTGGATCTTCTATCATCAATGTGAATGCCGTTGGTGGCGGAAATGATGGTTGTAGTGGAAATAGCGTTAGTGTTGTTGGTAGCTGTGATTGGTTCAATATGGAGCTTAGGAAGTGCTTTGGAGTGTGATGTCATCATACCTGCAAAAAGTAAAAGAACTTAGTTTAATGATGTAAATATACTGAAACTATTGTTTTATTAAAAGATTGTTTTTAAAAACTAAGATTCAAAAACCTAGATGTTTCAATTAATTAAAAACAAATAATTATTTTAGTGCTTCTTACCTTGTTGCTCTCCTAATAGCTGTAGTAGATGTTGCTCCTCTGTTAGTCGCTGTAGAACTGGATGCTTTCTGTGTGAAAACGATGGCTCTTATATAGCTAAAGTTGTACTGATTAAACCCTATGAACACCATCTCGTGTCAATCTCTATGAATCAACATTTGTTCACGCGAAGGAAAGTCAATGGTTTCGCGGGAATAAATGAATTATTTTCACGCGAATACAAACCAATGCTTTCGCGGGAATAAATAAATAATTTTCACGCGAATGGAAACCGTTGCTTTCGCGGGAATAAATATTTTATTTTCACGCGAATAGAAACCAATGCTTTCGCGGGAATAAATGAATTATTTTCACGCGAATACAAACCAATGCTTTCGCGGGAATAAATAAATAATTTTCACGCGAATGGAAACCGTTGCTTTCGCGGGAATAAATATTTTATTTTCACGCGAATAGAAACCAATGCTTTCGCGGGAATAAATAATTTATTTTCACACGAATAGAAACCAATTCTTTCGCGGGAATAAGTACTTTATTTTCACACGAATGCAAACTGTTGCCTTCGCGGGAATAAATGATTTAATTTCCCGCGAATGGAAACCGTTGCTTTCGCGGGAATAAATATTTTATTTTCATGCGAATAGAAACCAATGCTTTCGCGGGAATAAAGGATTTTATTTCCCGTGGATGAAAGTCAATGTTGTCGCGGGAATAAATACTTTATTTTCACGCGAATGGAAACCGTTGCTTTCGCGGGAATAAATACTTTATTTTCACGCGAATACAAACCGTTGCTTTCGCGGGAATAAATACTTTATTTTCACGCGAATAGAAACCAATGCTTTCGCGGGAATAAATATTTTATTTTCACGCGAAAGCAACGGTTTCCATTCGCGTGAAAATGAAGTATTTATTCCCGCGACAACATTGACTTTCATCCGCGGGAAATAAAATCATTTATTCCCGCGAAAGCATTGGTTTCTATTCGCGTGAAAATAAATTATTTATTCCCGCGAAAGCAACGGTTTCCATTCGCGTGAAAATAGTTTATTTATTCCCGCGAAAGCATTGGTTTCTATTCGTGTGAAAATAAATTATTTATTCCCGCGAAAGAATTGGTTTCTATTCGCGTGAAAATAAATTCTTTATTCCCGCGAAAGCATTGGTTTCTATTCGCGTGAAAATAAATTATTTATTCCCGCGAAAGCAACGGTTTCCATTCGCGTGAAAATAGCTTATTTATTCCCGCGAAAGCATTGGTTTGTGTTCGCGTGAAAATTATTTATTTATTCCCGCGAAAGCATTGACTTTCCTTCGCGTGAACAAATGTTGATTCATAGAGATTGACACGAGATGGTGTTCATAGGGTTTAATCAGTACAACTTTAGCTATATAAGAGTCATAGTTTTCACACAGAAAGCATCCAGTTCTACAACAGCTATCAGAGAAGCAACATCTACTACAGCTATTAGAAGAGCATCAAGGTAAAAACTTAAAAAATTACAGTTTTTACTCATATATTATTTATTATACTAAAACAACTGAACAAAATTAATCATGTTTTTTTTTGTTTTTTTTTCAGATTCAATGACAAAAAATGGAAATAGTTAACAACACAGAATCAGAAACTCAGCCTAAATCTTTGACTCAAGAGGACTTGATACTTCTACAAAACATATGCAATAAGAAAATTGAAGAGAGAGTGCGAATTATCTCAAACAATTGTAAATTCATACAGAAAGACTTGATAGAGCAGCTAAATAGTTTTCGAACTGAATCTTTTCTAACATTAAAGCTCTTAGGGAATGATGTTACGTCAGACATTCAGAGATTACATTATGTATTACAACAACGACAATATCAACTACAACAGGTAAACACACCAATTTCTATCGAGTGTGCTCGTAAAGAACTTGCTCTAAAAAGAAGAAACATGCAGCGACAGTCCGCTCAAAGACAAGCTAGAAGGGTAAGGACTCAACAACGTAAGACACGAAAAGCTACAAAAACATCCGATTAACAGTCAATTATTGATGATAAGGTAATAATTAATAAAAAAGTACTATTTAGTAAGAGTTTGTAGTTGTTTTAAATTTCTGTTTAAGCATTCTATACTAATACATAACTTTTTATTTTAGTTCATTATGGAATCAAAAGTACATAGAACAGAAGTCTTCCTTCCTAAGTTTGTATTATTTAATATTTACTGACTCTAGCTATATTGTATGAGATTTTCCCTACTTATTACACAATAAATGTATATATTCACATATTGTTTCATTTTTAATCACTGTATTTATTCAATGTAGATATATCTCCTCTCTCCTCTCTCCTCTTTTTATCTCTCCTCTCTCTCAACATACTCTCTCCTCTACCAAATACTCCTCTCTCCTCTCTTGCAGTTATTTCCCAAATACTGTAGATTTTAACCATCTAGAGGTCTAATTTGGTAATTTTCCAACATATTTTATAGCATTTAATATACTTATTATGTAATAAATGTATATTATTCAATGATGTAAATGTAAATATATCCATAAATATGTACATAATTATCCATATATACATAAATGTATAAAAAACTAAAAAAAATCTCTCCTCTCTCTTCTCTCCTCTCTCATCTCTCCTCTCCCCTCTCTCCAGAAGATTTTCCCTACTTATTATGTAATCAGGTATATAATCATATAAGTTTCATTTTTGATCAATATATTTGTTCAATGTAGATATATCTCCTCTCTCTATGTAGATATAAATATAGCCATAAATATGTACATAACTAACCATATATACATGAATGTATAGAAAACTAAAAAATCTCTCTCCTCTCTCTCTCTCTCCTCTCTCATCCCCCATCTCTCCTCTCTCCTCTCCCCTCTCTCTCAAGATACCATATGAGTTCGAGTTATGTAAAAAAGTTATCAAAACTTGAATGCCATACATTCAAAATCTATATGCCATATAAGTTCAAATTAAGTAAAAAAACTAATCAAAACTCAAATGCCACTTAAATGCCATTCAAATGCCACTCAAGTACCCCTCAAGTAAAATACAATATAAACTCGGCGAATTCATCCAACGCCGTAACCCATTGTCTCAACCCCAAGGTCTAATCCACAAAAAAACACTTGGTAGGGAGATCTGCTCATATATTACTACTCCAAACCAATGAAGACTCAAACTACATGAATTTTGAAGACAGCATACTTCTCCAACACAGCAAGAATTCCTTTCAAGATCTACGACTTAATTAGATGATACCAAATCAATGAAGGCTCAAACTACATCGATTTTGAACCAAACCAATGAAGACTCAAACTACATGGATTTTGAAGACAGCATACTTCTCCAACACAGCAAGAATTCATTTCAAAATCTACCACCTACTTAGATGATTCCAAACCAATGAAGACTCAAACTACATGGATTTTGAAGACAGCATACCTCTTCAACACAGCAAGAATTCCTTTCAAGATCTACCACCTACTTAGATGATACCAAATCAATGAAGACTCAAAGTACATGGATTTTGAAGACAGCACACTTCTCCAACACAGCAAGAATTCCTTTCAAGATCTACCGCCTACTTAGATGATAACAAACCAATGAAGACTCAAACTACATGGATTTTTAAAGACAGCACACTTCTCCAACACAGCAAGAATTCCTTTTAAGATCTACCACCTACTTAGATGATACCAAACCAATGAAGACTCAAACTACATGGATTATGAAGACAGCATACTTCTCCAACACAGCAAGAATTCCTTTCAAGATCTACCTCCTACTTAGATGATACCAAATCAATGAAGACTCAAACTACATGGATTTTGAAAACAGCGCACTTCTCCAGCACAGCAAGAATTCCTTTCAAGATCTACCACCTACTTAGATGATACCAAACCAATGAAGGCTCAAACTACATGGATTTTTGAAGACAGCACACTTCTCCAACACAGCAAGAATTCCTTTCAAGATCTACCACCTACTCATATGATGCCAAACCAATGAACACTCAAACTATATGGATTTTGAAGACAGCACACTTCTCCAACACAGCAAGAATTCCTTTCAAGATCTACCACCTACTTAGATGATACCAAACCAATGAAGACTCAAACTACATGGATTTTGAAGACAGCATATTTCTCCAACACAGCAGGAATTCCTTTCAAGATCTACCACCTGCTTAGATGATGACAAAGCAATGAAGACTCAAACTACATCGATTTTGAAGACAAGATGATACCAAACCAATGAAGAGTCAATGTTACACAACATTACTTCCTCTCCTGCTTAGATGATACCAAACCAATGAAGACTCAACTACATGGATTATACTTCGATGATGCTGAAAAAAACTGTCCAGAACAAGAGCTCAAGAAGCTAATCTATAACTCAAGGCAATCATATCACTATAGGTGAGTTTTACTAATTTTTACCATAAATTAAACAAAATGCTGAATATATACATTTTCCAAGTGAAAAAAATTTTTTTTTTTAAATTAGTGTATTTTTACAACAAAATGCTGAATATCTACATTTTTCAGGCGAAAAAAGGACTGTTTTGGTGTAAATAATGTATTTTTTACAACAAAATGCTGAATATATACATTTTCCAGGTAAAAAAAGGACTGTTTTAGTGTAAATAATGTATTTTTTTACAACAAAATGCTGAATATATACATTTTCCAGGTGAAAAAAGGACTTTTTTGGTGTAATTAGTGTATTTTTTACAACAAAATGCTGAATATATACATGTTAAAGGTGAAAAAAAGGACTTTTTGGTGTAATTAGTGTAGTTTTTACAACAAAATGTTGTATATATACGTTTTTCCATGTTAAAAAAGCACTTTTTTGGTGTAATTAGTGTATTTATTACAGCATACTTATAAAGCAAGTATTTTTTGTTTGCTTTTAGATAGATAAAAGAGAATCAAAAGCACTTGGTGAAAATAATGCTGAAGAAAGAACAAGCTGAACAATGTAACTTGGTGAGTTATTTCCCTTTTCTAATAATGTAAGCTATCCAATGTAACTAGAACTATAATTCAAATTCATGTAATTATTTTACATTTTTGCTTAATCATTCTATACTAATACATAACTTTTTTTATTTTAGTTCATTACGAAATTAAAAGCACATAGAACAGAAGTCTTCCTTCCTAAGATATAACATCAGTACATCAAAGACATCATTGTAAAGGAACAAACTATGCATTAACTGTTATTACTTTGTCTTTATTACAAGTTGTAGTGCTTTGTATTACTTAGTATTTACTGACTCTAGCTATATTATATGGGGAGATTTTCCTTACTTATTATGTAATAAATGTATATAATCATACAATGATTCATTTTTAATCAATGTATTTATTCAATTTAGATATATCTCCTCTCTCCTCTCTCTCTATGTAAATATAAATATAGCCATAAATATGTACATAATTAACCATAAATACATGAATGTATAGAAAACTAAAAAATCTCTCTCCTCTCTCTCTCCTCTCTCATCTCCCATCTCTCCTCTCTCCTCTCCCCTCTCTCTCAAGATACCATATGAGTTCGAGTTATGTAAAAAAGTTATCAAAACTTGAATGCCATACATTCAAAATCTATATGCCATATAAGTTCAAATTAAGTAAAAAACTAATCAAAACTCAAATGCCACTTAAATGCCACTCAAGTGCCACTCAAATACCCCTCAAATAAAATACAATATAAACTCGGCGAATTCATCCAACGCCGTAACCCATTGTCTCAACTCCAAGGTCAGATCCACAAAAAAACACTTGGTAGGGAGATCTGCTCATGTATTACTACTCATCAGAGGGTAGATGTTGTATATACTGATTGACTTGTCCTGAGAGACTGCCAGTCAGAGTGGAGTGAGAGTCTCTACAAACACAGACATGTATTGGCAGGTCTCCCAAGTCGGATTGAGACAACCAAACTTCTTGTCAGCTGCAAAAAATTAAATTAAACGGAATGTTAGGTAAAACCTCACTCACGCGATGATTATAACAAGACCCAGTCAGATGACGTGACGATATGTCACTGAACGGCAATATTGAGAACATAGTTTCCTCCTCAGCTTATCAGATCTTACTATAACAAACTCTAACTACTGTTTAACCTAAAGCCGAACAGGTCTGGTGATACTGGGTAGTGGGTATTGCAGCTACTTGATATTGGATGATAGATAAGATAACCTCATTAATGTGTAGGAAAATCGGGTCAAATTATGGTCTCTTCACACGGCCTACATAACAGCCGTCTATTTACTGCTGTACCGCACACAGTCAACTTAGTAGTCAATGCAATGCTGACATGAAAGCTAACAGAAAGCTTTCATATAGCTGTAGTGCCTAACGCTCTAAACTCCACCAGCCGTCTACAATTACCATCACATCTTAGAGCCCACTTGCACCCCGTCCCTACCAGGTCCCTACCCCACCCCTACCAGGTCCCTACCCCACCCCTACCAGGTCCCTACCCCACCCCTACCAGGTCACTACCCCACCCCTACCAGGTCCCTACCCCACCCCTACCAGGTCCCTACCCCACCCCTACCAGGTCCCTACCCCACCCCTACCAGGTCCCTACCCCAGCCCTAACGCTCCAAACTACACCAGCCTTCTGCCCTAAGACCTGCTCTTCGCCCCTTTACAGTAGGGGTGCTAGCTAGAAAGCAGAAAGTCCCCAGCATGTGTAAAGAAATACCACCCAAATATAGGCTAGAGCCAGTTAGGAGTAGTGCTCTCCTGAGAGTGAGAAGACAAATCTGTAAAGTCTGGTGACATGTTGGGTGGAAGCGAACAGAAACATTGATATTCTAGATCGGTCGAGAAAGACCTGACAATTATTATACAATAGAACCGGACATCATCGTAATAAATTTCTGTTAGTAAAAAAACTAAAGTGGGCTTG
This sequence comes from Cryptosula pallasiana, assembly GCA_945261195.1. Taxonomy (NCBI): domain Eukaryota; kingdom Metazoa; phylum Bryozoa; class Gymnolaemata; order Cheilostomatida; family Cryptosulidae; genus Cryptosula; species Cryptosula pallasiana. The sequence continues at coordinate 22,563,938 of OX183130.1, forward strand.
CTTTAGCGATAAAGTTTTCACAGACGTTGCTGGAGATAACTATGTCTGTGGTTTAAAGCATGAATAACTTCCGTTAAATGACATTCATCGATGAGCCCTCAACAACGGTTCAACTACTACCCAACACGCAGGGTATCCGAAAGCACCCTTATAAGGACATACATGGTAACAATGGTGTTTCCATAGCAACCTTTAAACTGACCATTATACCTATCACTAACTTATCATTATATGGAAATGTACTAGACCTATGTAAGTATGCAATGCACCAAACCTAAATAGCAAATATCTAATATAACTAGAGCTTCCAAATCTTTTGATTTATCTCCAAATCATCAATTTTATTCTCTGACGATGTGCAAATCGCCATCACTCACAGCAAGTGGAAAAAGCGCTCAGACATAAAAATACTTTTGGGGCAACTATAAAGGGTTACAAAAGTTATGAAGTATTTAGAGACAAAGCCGATTCAACAGTTTTGGAAAAAAAACACCAAAAATTTAAACGATTCATTTTACTAAATTTGCACATAACAAGTCAGTTTTCTGTTTGGTAACCATGACAGCAGTAGCGGATCATAAGATAATATCAATTGGTCTTCTTATAACAATTAATTTAAATTAATATAATTATTATTCATTAATAATTAAATACATAATACTACTTACTTTAGAGCACAAACTGCAGAGATGAAGTAAAGTACCAAAATACTTACAGCCCCTTTCTTCTTTAGCTATTATATATTTATTGTGTTTATCAACTCCTATTCAATGAATACAGCTGGTTACTTTGGAGTTATCTCATCTCTAAAATATAGTACAGGCAACTCTAAAAACAATGTTGATGTTAATTCCCATTGTAGTATTTTGAGCAATCAGAGGCGATAAATGAAGGCGATCGGTTTAATAAAGATGACTGTAGAAAATCGTGATTAAAATCGAATCATGGAGAAAATGTTCAAAATGGAATCCATGTCATATTTTTCAAATCGGAAATCTTCAAATTCAACAATAGAAACCAGGTAGGAGTTGTCTCCCTCAAATGATGCAACCCAAAGCGATTTACATATAATTTATTATTTAAAATCTTAACCAGTTCAATTACCATCCCGTTTTGAGACATTCACAGCAGCTTGTATGGCCATAAATGATGTATTGCGTGCTCATCTGAGTTCGCCCACATAAAAAGTGAGGATGCGTCCTACCTGTGAATCACAGAGACCTGTTTTATTTAATTTAAAGTTAACTGGAGGTCTACTAACAACAACTACCTACCAGGATATGAATGTAGAATATTGCAGATACTGCCTTAGACAGTACAATAGTGTATATGAATGTTTTGTGTATAGAACTTGTGCACTCCTTGCGTGTCTACAAGAACAAAACGTGTGTCATGTGAGATACAAGGGATGACATCTGTAACATTGACTACACTATATTTACTGTGTGGTACCAACAATCTGACAACACAAGACAACTCCCAGAAGTAGGGAATGATATCGTATATGGTAATAATTGTTTGTTTGAGAAATCAAATGCATGTAAACTTTTGATGCGATGCCCAACTAAAATATCAACCAATCAACATCAATATACAGGACACTCCCATTGGCTCATTAGCGTCTGGTTTTGTATGATTGGCTGTTTACAAGACAGAAGATGAAATAAAGTAAATACGGAGAAACCCACATAATCAGACCTTAAAGAAATCAGTAAACCAGTTTATTCAATGTCACAGTCAAGGTCCCAATCATCAGCCATAACAAATGACCTCACATGTTTCAATATTGTCATAGTGATTTCGACAAAAATTTTTTTCAGCTTTTTCGTTTTCAAAAGCATTTGCCACGCAAACTCACCGAAGAGAATTAGATAATACATGGCGTTTACATGAAGAAATCTTCTCTAGATCGCACGTTCTTTAAATCATAGAATCAGAGAGTTGCCTCCTCTTGTAGCTGACAAAATAATTAAAATATGCTCACTGCTATGCTTGAGTAACTTCAACACGTGAATTTTTCATTAGTGAAATGTATTAAATCTTGGAATGTAACAAATATCTAAGGCTATCCATCAAACACCAATACAAGCCCATGAGTCTAACCGAGTCAATGCTATCCATGGATAAAATATAAGGCATTTACACCAGGTGACTTTCTTTTGAAGTTTGTCGATGCTACTTTTTGCGACAGAAAACTTGTTCAACTTTTGGTGGTGACGCAGAATTGTCGCAGCAACCCAGCAGTGTCGGGTTCGAGCCTCAAGTTACAGCGATTGTATAGTCATGTGACACAGTTAAACCAATTGTTTGGCTCTATACAGTGGCTCCAATATTTAGTTTATTCTAGCCTGGATATAATGTAAACAATGATTGTTATAAGTGGTAAGGTTATTATTAAATAATTAATTATAACCAGCATTGTTGATATCTGTGTATTACTACTCTTTCTATCAAATAAATCAAACTCCACATGCTTAATAATAATAATTAAGTCATATTTGGAGTAATCATTTTCTTATTTTGGATGCAAACATGTAAAAAAACCTCATATTTTCTTGAATTATTATTTAGTTTTAATAATTATTATTATTATTTGTGGATAAGCCAAAATGTCATATTATAGGTAAACAAAAAACCCATTGGATGCATAGAGAACTACTACCTGATAGAAAACAGTTAATGAGTAAATCACCAGACTTCAATCCAACTACGTGAGCAATAACGCATTAAACTATATTAGCTATGATGGTTGGGCAACTCCAAAGTTACAAACTCAAAAATAGCAACAGTATAAAGAGAATTCACAACTGCTTGTGCGACCATCAATTGAGATGGAGACACAGTCAATCTAATGTAAATACAGCTTAAAAGGATTGCCACAAACCTGGAGGAGGTGTAGCCAAATTTAGCCAATATGATGGATGAAAAATGTCATCCATGGCGCCCATATTGGATTGAAACTTTCGGAGCGGAAATATGCGTTAACATAGACTACATAGCAACTCACAAATTAATTGTGGTCACTTAGGCCACTTATCGTAATAATAACAGATATTATGACTTTTGTAACACGACCAACAATAATACATACATATGTGATCGTTGACAAGACTGATTGAAAACTTAGAGCGGAAATTCCATAGAATTAATTAATGCAGTCATGGCCAATGACCATCCATGGTCATTAATCATGGCAGCTCCCATAAACCCTCGTATACTGCTACATCTCATACAGGACAAAAGTTATATTATTCAGCCGCAGCTGGCAATGCTGTCTTATCTAATCTGTGATGCTATCTAAACATGTTAAGGCTTGGCTACACTGCACCGATGTTTTGATACCGATGTGCCTATACAATGGATAGTAACAATGTGCAGGTGGATACACAGGCCGATGTAGCGAGACAATGTACTCGAGCGCATCGGTGAGCTGCGACTGAACTAGCCAATCATACGGCACAAAGTGCGGGTTGTCGTCTGTTTCATTTCCGACAATGAAATATTTGTTTCCCTGATAAAATGATCACAATAATAACAATAATTGAAGAACAATTTCACTGTCATGTATGGCTGGTTTGTTCTCCATTGAAACATTACTTTCAATAATTTTTTTGGTGTATTCGCGACCTGGATCGATGAACATCTGATATTAGTCATATTTGAGATCCACATCAGTGGGCGGCGAATGCATCGATCCAAACGTTTACATTTAACTATATAATATCAAGAAATAATATCCATTGATCCGGATCAGATGTGTAGATATAAAATTCCAATGCGCATTGTAGCGAGCATAATTATTTTCTTTTATATGTGTAAGCAATTCACCAGCGACGGTTATCGTGTTGTTGATTCCTCATTGGTACTATTAGCATTATGCATCGGCAAGTAGGAGATAGTGATTGTGAGTCAAAGAATAAACAACTTTACACTTGTCCGGTTGACAACGTTTATTTAAAAACAATTCATTGTTGATTATCTATAACATTTCTCTTTATTGTTTTAACAAAATAGCTTTGTGTTTCATTATTGTGATCAATCTATTTCCAATATATAAATCTTGTACATGGAAATCATAATAATTAATAATAATACACAACAACATATGTAGTAATTAATGATATATAACAATAAAATAATAATAAATGATGCTGAGAATGAACTGCTTTGAAACAAAAGTCACCCACGTAGGTATATATTAATTTCTATGTTATGGATTGGTAGTGTTCGGGACCTATGAGTATGCGCCGAAAATTAAAATTTTTTGCCTGTGGGATGGTATTTTGCGATCCATTAGAAATATTGCTACCGGCCCATTCGCATTAAATAAATTGCGAAAAATATTATTTATTGAATTTATTGTACGGACCAATCCAGGTCGCGAATATACCTATTGTGATTCATCCTTTATAATAATAAATAATAAAATTTATTTTATATTATTGTTGTTGCACTTGTTCATAATTTTTTTTATCATTATAACCATACTCAATAATGTTGAAATTATCAATTACCACTGTTCTATGAGCCATGTAATATTAATTCATTGGACTGAATTCACCGTTCAAACTCCATAACATAAAAATTCCTTCGGAGTTTGAAGTGGATGCAATGAGGGTGGATGCTCATTGTTGACAAAAAATTCTAACGGAAATGCGTTGTAAATGGTTCAACTTGATGAGCTCAATAACAATAACAAACTAGACAAAATTAATTTCTATGTAAAGAAAATGAAGCCATACAGATATGCAAATTGACAATAAAAATTATCCAAATTCGACAAATGCTTCAAAAGTCGTAGAGCAAAATGTGTTTTTTGAGGAGTTATCCTCTCAATAGCTGAATAAGAAGGCAGCTCTTAGTAAGTTCAAATGGCACAAATAAACTTGGCAGCTATCCAAGTATATGAATTAACACTCGAGCGATCATGAAAGTATCAAATTATTTCGACAAGACTCAATTTCTTGATGGAAAACGAAAACTGATTTAGTTTAGGAGTTGCCCTCTCAACAAGATTTTTAAATAAACAACGACCGACTACTACTATGTGCGTATTATGGGCGGTGAAGCGTGATGCGCATTCAAAGAGCAGTGAGAAATAAGCACTCTACCATAAGCATATTATAGAATGGGATCCTAGCAGGTTTATAGGGTGAAGATACAAGAAGTTTTATTTCTACGATATTACGATGCTAAAATACTATTAACGTTAACCAAAGTCTACATTTTTATTTAGATTTATGGAATCCGCGATTAACGATTTATGAACTTTGGATAGGTACAGACGTAGTGTGCACAATAATGATTCTTCACCGTACACATAGAACAATTATGTGCGTGCCAAGTGTGTAACCAGGCTACGGCAATGCGCACCTTCATTTACTACCTCAGCAAACCTAACCAAACTCGAAATAAAAAACTATGGCGACAGTAAGTAGTATTATGAGCATAATAATTAATTTTTCTCAAGTGAGTAAATCAAGCCGTGATCTCTAATGATAAGTTCGATGATTGACCAAGCTACTTCCAGTTGCATCGCTAAAGTGAAACTACTCGCCGGGGCCCCATTGCGCAGTCAGGCACGTTCAAATGATCTTTTCAAGCTCGGATAGTTTCCGTTAGTTAACAAGTGCTAGTTAGTCCGTTTAATAATTATAATCCAGGCAGGTTAGTAAATGACATGACAGAAAAATAAATAATTATTGTTTATTGACAAATGCTGGTCCTATTTTATTGTAGCCATATTGTTTTGCTTTATACAAATAAGTATGTTGTTTAGAATACTAAAAAAATTCATATTTACTATTGAAGAAAAAAAATATTTAAAAAGGTTTACACAATTATCAATCACTGCTAGCTTCACAAGAAAAAATTATCAATTATCTAGCCAGCCTTAAGTTTAACTGAGTCCACAACATGGAGTTGGCTTGTTGATATTCAATGACAATAATCGGTAGAAAGTTCTACGAGATATTTTGTGACATCAAGTACATAACACGTTTTATCGGATTTGACAAGAAAAAAAAAAGAGGTCGCATTTTAGAGTTTTTAGGCTGCTCAGTCAGCCAGACTTCGCAGGCGCGACTCAAAGTGGGAATGCGCTGAGCTTTGCGAAGTGACAACCATTTCCACAAGCGTATTGGCCGAAAATGTGCTTATAACTCGCACGTGGTACCTCTAGATGATACACATGTAATTTTTAGGAATCGTCCTCTCTGTATGGTTTACATTCAATAAACAAAAACACAACAGGTCTGCTTTTATATTACAACTATCAACTTTTTTTATGCAGAATGTTAGCGAATGTGACTGACTCAAAAACTTTTACGAGAGTTGGAGAGAGAAAACACAAAAACATTTATATTGGCATTGTTTATAGTTTGAATGAATAAAATTGTTGCAGTGTAAATCATTATATGTAGCATGTTCTTTATCGTGGACATAAATAACTAGTAGCCAATAAATGGCCGCTAATAATTTTGTGCAAGCCTACTGTTGCATTGATAAAAATAAAAGTATCAATGGTTGACTCGTTGTTTAATTTATTGTCTAATCACAGAGCAGAGGTTTTGAACAAATGCCATCGGTGATTGTTGACAATCAGTAGTTCTACCATTGATGAAACGCGTTAAACAATGAGCTCTAACCACCATGCGCACATTAAATTGCATGAGCATGCGCCAGGGATAGGACCAACTCTAAATAACAAATTCAATTAAAGTTCAAATACCCTCAAAAGCCAAACTATCAAATTTGAATAAAAGTTCAAATAGCAGGTTTTCCAATTTAATTTAAACTGAATGGACAGTAGAGTGTAGGATTTGACAAGGTTGAGAATTTTAAGAGAATAGATGAGATTAAGCTGAGTTCCATTGTTACATTGCTCTAAGTTACTTTTGCTGATAACAAAAACATTTTATGAATTTTATGGAATGATGAGACCAACAAACCAAATGGCATTGCTTTATCTAGTAAGCTTCTCTGTCCGTTCACTATCTAGCTTGTAATGCCTTTATTGTGTGTTTGATACAATCAGAGTCCCAACTATTGTCTCTGATGCTAGCCAGCCATAAACTGATTAGGTAACTACAATGGTGTAGTGTGGTACAGTAGTTGGGAACTACCACAGAACAGCAAAATTAAAATATAGCTTCAAATACCTATGGTTGCTTGCATTCATATAATGAGATTTGATACAATCAGAGTCACAACTATTGTCTCTGATGCTAGCCAGCCATAAACTGATTAGGTAACTACAATGGTGTAGTGTGGTACAGTAGTTGGGAACTACCACAGAACAGCAAAATTAAAATATAGCTTCAAATACCTATGGTCGCTTGCATTCATATAATGAGGTTTGAAAAAGTTTAAATAAAATTTTTATTAACTGTTGTTGGAAACACTCAAATTTAAATATAAATTCAAATGCCCCAGTTTTGAAATTTTGAAACTCAATTAGTTGAAAATTGAAAAATACCGCATTTTAAAATTTAAATAAAAATTCAATTGTATTTGGTCCTTTCCCTGGCAAACCCACATTAAACTAGTTCGTCAATTTGTCAGCAAAATCCGCTATTGTAGCCTTCAAGGTCGTTGTGTCATGACTCTATGTCCTGATAGGCTCCCCTTGTGAGAAAATCCACCAGTTTTACTTTGAATTACAGCGAATAGTGCTGAACCTGAAAATTGCCATGTTTTGAAAACCTTGTTACTTACTATTGAAAAGTTTTGATGTTTGCCTACATTCACTAAAGTCGCAAACCCTCATATAAAAATCTTGTACTTCTTAGAATTATTGGCAGAGTTATTCAGCATTTATTGAACAAAAAAGGCATTTGAAGAGATGTGTGAAATGTGGAATATCTGTGACACCGTAACTATCACTACTTCGAAAAACTTATTTCTTAAAAGATCAGACGTGCCAGTACGTAACCAACTAATTCTTACCAAGTTCTTATGAGCGCATTTTGAGTCACGGAAGGCTAAACTTTGCGATAGAAAGAATAATAATAAAACTGACCAAAACAAAAGCCATACTATCAACAATAACAGAAGATCGTCTCTGCCACAATACTGTTATTGCTGTGATAAATATAATAATAAGCAAATTAAAACAATTATTATTAGCCATAACAATTTATTACTGATATTTACTAAATACTCAGTAAATAATAAATGAGTAATAATAATAAATTGTTATTGTTGAAAATATTTATTAAAACTTTCTAAAGCTGTTGAAAGATTAATCACTCAAGTGCCGTTAATCTTTGTAGAGATTCAGATTAATCTGTGATTAATCTGACTTTTAATCTTGTTTAATTGTACTCATGTTAATTACACTTCTACGCGCAACATTTATTGCAACATACAGCCTGTTTAACACAAACTTGTCATTAACTTTGGAGTTGTCTGTCCTACTACGTGTCCAGTATTGCAATTTATGCAGTCAAAATAATAAAATATAAGCATCCAAAGTGAGAAGTGGCTCACAACAGTTTCTATGGACAGTCAAATATTTGTGAGTAAAATAATAAGGCTGATAAATCTGTGAAGTATTGCCGCATTGATACAACACCGACCTATCAGCTTCGTATAAATATAAAAGTTTATAAGTAATAAATAATTTAATTTTATGAATTTATTTTTCAATTTTATGTATATTAACTATAAAAATTTTAAATATAATTTTCTAAATTTACAATAAATATTCTATGATTGATTCGCGCATTGCTAATGTTGAAATCTATGCATGGGAGAGTTTTTCCTTCTTCGTTATAGTAAAAAGTGGAAAGTTACCTGAAGCATAAACGATTATTTTTTGTCTTTGTGATGAAAAGTAGTGTTCGCGTTAATCTCACAAATTATATTATTCGCGTTAATCTTATAATTAGCGTGACTATTCACCGTATCTCACTCAGATACAAGTTAGCAGCCATTGCGCCCTCCGCACGTGTCTCTTGCACTCCTTCTGCACCTGAATTACCAACATTCACCGTTGATGTAAAACAAATAATTAATACAAAAAAATTATTTTGCTGCAAGCGTTGTCAATTCCCATTCTTGTTGCATTAAGAGTTGCTTGCTCTTTCCGTTTTGTCTAAAGTGGGGACAACTTCTAAAACCACCAACTTGAATCATGAATTTGTAAATCTCAATGCATTACAAACAATTGATATTAGTACTTTGCAACTTTTTGAATAACTTTCAAGTTGGTAATTCACTGTAAATTATTTAGTCAACTAACTATAATAGCATCCCTCAAATTGTCTACAGATTCAGCTGCAGCACTAATCAATCATCTCTGGCTTTTGAGCAAAGAAATAAAGGTCTCGCCCGACCACAAATTGCTAGGTCAGGCTTCAATAGTTCCAACAAGCCTACCTTTTCATTTTTAGCGCAGTGGAAGATGAATATAAAGAGTCCCTGCAGACTGTTGAGTATAGTGAATATGTAGGCCATCACTCTAGTATCCTTGCTCACATACATAAAACCAAATAGTCAAGTCAAGCCCAGCAGAACCACTAGCACCACTGCTCCCTTTATCCATGCCCTACATCAACATAACAAACAGACAATAAAGCACAACTCCTTTCAGTGCTAAATAACCAGTGGTTCTTCAATATCATTATTAGCGGTTGCTATCAAGATATATATTACAAGTGCTGCGCTATAGATTTGTAAATAATTGCAAACTACTTTATGGATTTCAGCTAACTTTTCAACAGAAAAACTACTGCAGAGTCGTGTTCTCGTTAACTGATTCTATTTTGTAAGTGCAATAGACTCTGTCTTGAATGAAAGTTTTTTGTGTAAACATACAAAAAAATTGCAAAAATGGTTTGGTTGACATGGAAGAACAACTTCCCAAAATAGCCATTGTGTGGAGAGATTCAAGAGCCTAAAAATTTAATTGCAATTTCTATAGATGATTTGGAGGTCTGGAGTGGTACAACATGAAATTAAATACCGTTTTTCAAAATCGGCAATAAAAATAAGTTTTAGCAAGTTCATTATTTATTGTAGTTATTTGCTACTGCCTATGTAGGGTGGGTGACCCTTGAAGAGAAAACAACTCCACTGATTGAGTTGCCTCAATTATGAATTATGCAATCTGATGCAATCTTATGCCACAATTCAATGTCTACAATAACTTTATGGTGTGAAGATTCCAGAAGGAACTTAACTCAAGAGTTTGCTGCCCAAGACTACTATCTGCTCTCTAGCTATTTTTGCTAATTGCAGATGTGAGGGATCATTACACATTTCGGTCAGACACAAGCTAGAGCTGTCACCTTATACGTTTGTATGGCACAAATGTCACATACCAAGTATTAGAAAGCCTATTCAGTTTATTCATTACACCAATAATTAATGACACATATCTTTTACTGTACTTCACGAGAGAAATGTTTTGCTCTGAAGGTTGTTACTGTTGTAAGCGATGACAAGTGAATGTGAATCAAATCATACAAAGCAGGTCCCTGCTATCAACATCTAACGCATTCCTATTCCATTTAGATAATGAGCCCACTCACTCATCATAGGCTGCTACTTGGCACGCTTCCAGAACCACTTTGAATCTTGTTTGATAGTTGGCCTAACCTACTATGAATTTTTTTTTTAAACTATCATTTAATTTGAGAAAATATTGCATTTCATGGGGCCGGCAGTTTTTTGTGCTGGGCTAGTAATAAAGAAATCGGATCCCCGCTTGCCACCAACCTAGCAATAGAAAAATACCAAGTACCGATGTGTGATTGCTTCAATAAGCTTTCTTGTGAGTTTACTCAATGTCCAGGAAGTGATGTCATTGACTCTCCTGCTCATAAGGTCTAACTCAGTCACAACCGCACAAAAATAATTGGTAAATGTTGATTTCGGGGATTATCGTTCCACATTTTACTGTAATACAAAAGCTGGGCACACCGACAACTCAATTCATTGCTTAAGATTGAAAATTGAGTTGTTAAGTCTGATGACCTTGAACAAACACTGGCTTTCCATGATGTGCATTGATAAATGCGCATCATGCGAAGTCCGGGAGTTGTCTGTTCTCTAATTTGCATTTTCATGAACGGATTTGGAATGCGCATTGAGGCCAATAATAGAAGATAAATAAATGGTATAGCTAAAATTGCTAAAAATCTGAAATAATTGCAGTTTGGGGGTATTTGTATTCCCCATAGAATAAAATTATCGGATGTATGAAATACAACACCCCTTTATGTGAGTTATTTCAGTAGTGAAATTCAAAGTGACAGCATGGACAACCAAAAATAATTATTATAATAATAATTATATTATTTATTATAATAATTATAATTATTATTTATTATTATACCAATATTTATACAATACTGTACAGTGTACTTGTAGTTATACTTATAATAGCTATACAATATATATATATTATTATTATATATATATATAATATATGTATATATAATAATTATATATTAATATTTATTTATAAATAAATAATTATCATTATGTTATAAATATATATCTTATATATATATTATTATATAATATATAGAAAATATAGGAGTGGAAATGATAAATTAAAGATAATATATATATAAAAAATTGTAGTAAGTTGCATGAATGGTACAACAACCAAGCGTAAATGAATGAAGAAAGTAGTCCTCGACTTTAGTCCCTCCTAATATAAAGATTGAGCATGCGCATCATGCGCATTAACCTTTTCTATGCTGCGAATGCAGGGTGAATGCGATGCCAAACTTCGCATTGATATCAATGCGCAGGGACCTTTTTCCATAATGCGCATGCATCATATAATGCGCATCATGCGCCTCATGGAAAGCCAGTGATAGCCGCGTGTGTAGGGAGATCACAATTCTAGTTTTGACCTAAGCAATCATTCACTAGTACTTCCAGGTCAAAATTTCAATATATATATATTTAGCCTGTAGAATTTGTGCCACTTTCGGTGGTGACGCATGATTGTCGCAGACTGAGACGCAGCAACCCAGAGTTCAAGCGCCAAGTTACAGCGATTGTATAGTCATGTGACACAGTTAAACCAATTGTTTGGCTCTATATAGCAGCTCCAATATTTTGTTTATTCTAGCCTGGATATAATGTAAACAATGATTGCTATAGGATGGTAAGGTTATTATTATATAATTAATTATAACCAGCATTGTTGATATTTGTGTATTATCACTCTTTCTATCAAATAAACCAAACTCCACATGTTTAATAATAATAATTAATTCATATTTGGAGTAATTATTTTACTATTTTGGATGCAAACATAAAAACATCAGATTTTCTTAAAATTATTATTTAATTTTAATAGTTATTATTATTATATGTAGGTAAGTCAAAATTTCATATTATAGGTAAATAAAAAACCCATTGGATGCATAGAGAACTACTACCTGGTAAAAAACTGTTTATAGTTAAATCACCAGACATCAATCCAACTACGTGAGCAGGAACGCATTAAATTATATTAGCTATGATGGTTGGACAACTCCAAAGTTGCAAACTCAAAAATAGCAACAGTGCAAAGAGAACTCACAACTGCTTGTGCGACCATCAATTGAGGTGGAGACACAGTCAATCTAGTGTAAATACGGCTTAAAAGGATTGCCACAAACCTAGAGGAGGTGTAGCCAAATTTAGGCAATACGATGGATGAAAATGTCATCCATGGCGTCTGTATTGGATTGAAACTTTGGGAGCAGAAATATGCGTTAACATAGACTACATAGCAACTCACAAATTAATCGTGGTCACTTAGGCCACTTAACGTAATAATAACAGATATTATGACTTTTGTAACTCGACCAACAATAATACATATATATATGATCGTTGACAAGACCGTTTGAAACCTTCGGAGCAGAAATATGCGTTAACATAGACTACATCGCAACTCACAAATTAATTGTGGTCACTTAGGCCACTTAACGTAATAATAACACAATATTATGACTTTTGTAACACGCCCAACAATAATACATACATATGTGATCGTTGACAAGACCGTTTGATTGTTGACCATTTGAAAATTTCGGGCGAAGATTTTGTAGAATTGATTAATGAAGATGTAGCTGATGTCGGTGAATTAGTGATTGTTATTGGTACTATTTTAATGATTATTGCCATTATTTGGTAAAATATCACACCGATTCATAACAACTTTAGTAAACAAACTAAGCAAACTTGACTATTTTATTATTATGGTTTATTATTATGATTAGCGGCAATATAATAATTATCAAATTAATAATGATTGTTTTTAATTACCAAAAGTTCAAGTTGTTAATATTTTTAAAACTCATTCACAATGTAAGACAAATTATTTTCTATGTAAAGAAAATGAAGCCATACAGATATGCAAATTGACACAAAAAAATTATCCAAATTCAATAAATGGTTCAAAAGTCGTAGAGCAAAATGTGTTTTTTGAGGAGTTATCCTCTCAGTAGCTGAATGAAAAGGCAGCTCAAATGGCGAAAATAAACTTGGCAGCTTTCCAAGAAAGTGGTTTAATGCTTGAGCGACCATGAAAGTATCAAATTGTTTGGATAAGACTAAAGTCCCTGACGGAAAACAAAAACTGACTTATTTTAGGAGTTGCCCTCCCAACAAGATTTTTAAATAAACACAACGACTGACTACTACCATGTGTGTATTATGGGCGGTGAAGCGTGATGCGCATTCAAAGAGCCGTGAGAAATAAGCACTCTACCATAAGCATATTACATAATGGGATCCTAGCAGGTTTATAGGGTGAAGATACTGGAAGTTTTATTTCTACGATATTACGATGCTAAAATACTATTAACGTTAACCAAAGTCTACATTTTTATTTAGATTTATGGAATCCGCGATTACCGATTCATGAACTTTGGATAGGTACAGACGTAGTGTGCAATAATGATGCTTCACCGTACATATAGAACAATTGTGTGCGTGCCAAGTGTGTAACCAGGCTATGGCAATGCGCACCTTCATTTACTACATCGGCAAACCTAACCAAACTAGAAATAAAAAACTATGGCGACACTAAGTAGTATTATGAGCATAATAAATTATTAATTTACTCAACTGAATAAATCAAGTTGTGATTTCTAATGATAAGTTCGATGATTGACCGAGCTACTTCCAGTTGCATCGCTAAAGTGAAACTACTCGCCGGGGCCCCATTGCGCAGTCACGTAAATGAGATGACAAAAAATAAATAATCATTATTTATTGTCACACACTGGTCCTATTTTATTGTACCCATACTGCTTTGCTCTGTACGAATGAGTATGATGGTTTGAATACTAAAAAAATTGATATTAATTATTTAAGAAAATAATATTTAGTAGGGTTTACACAATTATCAATCACCGCTAGCGAGAAAATACTATAAATTATCCAGCCAGCCTTAAGTTTAACTGAGTCCACAACATGGAGTTGGCTTGTTGATATTCAATGACAATAATCGGTAGAAAGTTCTAGATGATATTTTGTGTACCCCCTGCCCACCACCTGAGTACCCCCTGCCCACCAAGTGAGTACCCCCTGCCTACCACCCGAGTACCCCCCTCCACACCACCTGAGTACCCCCTGCCCATCATCTCAGTACTCGCTGCCCACCACCTGAGTACCCCCTGCCCACCACCTGACTACCCCCTGCCCACCACCTGAGTACCCCCTGCCCACCACCTGAGTACCCCCTGCCCACCACCTGAGTACCCCCTGCCCACCACCTGAGTACTCCCTGCCCACCACCTGAGTACCCCCCCCCCCCTGCCCACCACCTGAGTACCCCCCCCCCCCCCCCCCCACTTCACCCCTCAATCCCTTCAAACTGTCCCAAAGTACCCCCTCTACCCTTCCTTCCACTCGAAAACCTTTCCAGTAATGTTACAGGCCTCCACTATGTTGTACAATAAGCTTACAGAGATAGAATCTTCAAGGTGAGAGTTGTCTTCTCTCTTGCAGCTTCTCTCAAAAACCCCTTGGCCATGATCCTGTCAAAATAACTGGAAGTATTAAATTCAAAATTTCATAATCGAATCTCCGCTGAGCTCAATTGACACTAATTGAAGTCAAAAACTGCATCCACTCCCAAAGTCTAGTGATAATGGTCCATTACCAAAAGAAGGAGATACCTTTTCTAAAACAATGGAGACAGCATATGGACTGTTCACAAACAAACATGTACAGACACGAGCATACACTTGTACATTGGTACCTCACACACAGTAGAGAATTGATATGTAATGGTGGAACTGAATATGAGTAGAACCAAGGGGGTGATTGGGAGCATTACAAGTCTCATGCTAGGCATCTTGGGTAAGATATTCCTGCACTGTACAATGGACTAACACTTAGTTTATTCAAGTATTATCATTGCTGTGTTTGAGATGTCTACTCAACATTGGATTTAGTGGGTGAAACCCAATTATCATCGTGTGACAGAGAGGTATATTAACGTATCACTACCAGGTAGAAAACATAAACAAGTGTTTTCTAGTGTTTTCAGTGATGTCAACCACATGGTAGATAGATAGATTAATATTAGGTGATTGACAATCGTTGACGAGGTTTCCATCTACTTGCCGGCAGTATTACGTAGACACAGTATTACATAGGCTCAATATTACATATACACAGGATATAGACCCAATATAACATAGACATGATATTACATAGATACAGTGGTACATAGACACAGTATTATATAGACATAGTATTGCATAGAGACAGTATTGCATAGACACAGTATCACATAGACACAGTATTACACAGTATTACACCCATACAAAACAGATTGTGGTTTTTTTGCTTTGTGATTTTTCATATCCATTGCCAACAACAACTCCTGACAATAATTAATAAGAATACCAATAACAAAATAACTAAGATTATACATATATTAATAATAATTTTTTTAGTTCTTCAAACCTGTCTTTGTTGTTGCTGGCTTCAAAATAATTAAAAACTGATAATAATAGCTATCAATAATAAAAAGAGCCAAAAATAAACCGATGTCTAAAAAAAAGTTCAAAGCAAAACATAGCTGATCAAGCTATGCGTCAAAGAGGGTAGTTAATGCATACTACAATCTTTGCACCGGCAACCATTTGGTCGACGAAGCAATCCCTTTATACTAAAAAACAAAAAAACCCCGCCCGCTAAACGAATCATCCAATGAAATCCATTTAAAAGTTGTCAAGATAACAAGGGGTCATGCAACTCCCAATAAAATGCAGAGACTATTCCAAGCAAAATACACATAATGCCTCAAATGTTGGCCTAATAAGAGTATTCGCGACCTTTGTTCGCCGAACACATAGCAATAAAAATAATCAGACCGACAATAAACTTAATCAATAAATAATCATTTTGTTCAGAACTCGTGGGTCAACCAAAAGTTGCTCAGTGAATAAAAAAAATAATCAGCAAGTATTTATTTATATGGTTCGTAGGTCGCGAATGAAACTGAACACTAAATAAATAATAATGAGCGGGTTGATTTTTTTCATTTTCATAGACCGGTTTTATATCCTTGAAAACTAATTCAAAATAATTGCTAGGGTTCAAAATTTACTAAATTGAAGGGCAGCTTGACAAACTATTCCAGTTTGTAGCAGTTCAATATTTATTACTTTCGTGATTATTTTGAAAGTTGGGAGTTATCTTCTTTATGAATTGTTCGGTAGACTATAGCATTTCATTGAATATTTATGTTGTTCTAAACTAATGTTCCGTTGCATACGCGACATATTGAATTACAAACACCTATTATTTTTTGTATTTTGTTCGACGAACAGGTCGCAAATACTTTTAATGCTTCATGTACATATGGCGATTGCGCTAGTGATTTTGCTTAGCAACATTGCTTAGCGATTGCAAAAGTCCCTCCCCCCAAGTTGCGCAATTTCTCACTACTACCCATTCTTCAGGGATTCCGGTCTAACTCTTTGTTACAAAGCATAGCCTTCAATTTATTATAGGATCGTTGATAGATCGGAGCGCCTGAATATGACCAGACACTATTGGAAACAAGGGTAAAATCTTTTTACGTTGTGATTGGCTGATCAAAGAATCCGCTAGCAATTTTTTGATCTCGATCAAAACCTGGCGATAACCTCAAACAAAATACCAGCGATTGCTTGGCAATTTTGCAGGAAAAAAAGTTCGAGAATCACGCAATCGCTAATGAAATCGCTTAGTAATCGCCATATGTACATGAGGTTTAAGACATTTAGGCTATATGTTCCCATGAGCAGTTTCAGATGGTATTGACAAAACATAGGAGTAAAGGTGTGGCTACACTGCACCGATGTTTTGATAATGATGTGCCTATACGATGGTTAAAACAGGAAGCACAAATTATCCATTGTAACCGCATGGCATCGTTAGCTTGTGGGTGTTTATATTTAACTAACAAGGATCATTTGTGGTTTATTGCACGGTTATTAATGAAACAATACAACTGATTTGAAACGAATGAATCTTAGTTGCTGGTAAATAATTATTGCAGTAATGAAAAACAAAAGGTAGTATTTTTTTTCAGCAAAAATTCACTTGGTGGTTCTTTTTTTATTACTTTTTGTTACTAACTAATAATAATAAATAATATAATTTATTGAATCATAGCCAACGTGCTACTAAAATCCTTTGTCGCCACACAGCCTCCCTAGCTAGCTGACAACTCTGTGACATTCTTTTCATATATTTATTCCACAGTATAAGAAAATAATAATAAAAACAACCTGCAACACTAGTCAGCTAAATTGCACTTAACAGCACACTGACTGCAACTGCCTCTGTGGGCGTGGTTTAACCAACGGCAAAAAAGTTTGAGTCGTGGAAATATATGCCCTTGTCACCAGTTATTTTCGTTGCAAACCACAGAGGTTTGGCAATATTTTGTCATGATATGGAAACATAGTAATTGAGCATGGCTTAGACTCATATGTGAGCTTGGCTTGAAGCTTACAAGCATTAGTATAAAAAAACATTATGTTCCCATGAGCAGTTTTAGATGGTATTGACAAGACATAGGAGTTGGCCTTTGTTGACAAACCAAAAGCATTCAAGGGTGATTAATGACATCACTCAAAGATAACGATATAGGTACATATAATTTGGCTCTCAGGTCGTAGTGATCAGCTAGATCTGAGGATCAGCCGCTGGTTGTCATTAAACTCTAATCAGATCGATCTGAGGTTGCTCATGGAAAATAGTAACAGTATATATAGTAAGTAAGTGCTGAGGGTACATATTGCTATTTTGTAGGGACAAAATGGATGTGTCTCAATTGGTTAAATAGTTTTGTTTAATGTTGTTGCATTACCAACTTTTTGATAACTTGGGTCCACAGGCTACTAGAAAGAAAACTTAAAAACGAATAAAAAGAGAAAAATAAATGCCGTACTGGGACAACTGCTCATTTCACAAGTTTCCCGGCAGTTAAAAGGGATTGCCCCCCCCCCCCCCCACCCTTTGAATGTTTGAAGAAAATCTCAAAACTGCAGGACATGACAGCAACAAGCAGAATCCATGGAAAAGGGCGAAGCTATCAAGAAACAACAGAAGCAATTATATCATATACTTCATAATATTATATATTTACTTTCTAATATTAATGAATAAAATATACAAATATTGTAGCAGTAGAATTATTATATATTAAGCATTTGTTATAAATATTTGACAGCAATCTGATAAATATACAATTTATGTTGTGAAAACAAACAAAAATTTACCAAATTGATACAACGATGACATAGCTAAAGGCGATGATGGGGTAGATTTAATAACAGGAAATGTGTTTGTTAAATGTTAGGGATCAGAGTGGACATAATAAGTTGGATATCTGCACAAAAAACAATGCCTAATATAAATATACGTGACCTATGTTCGCCAAACAAACTGCAATAAAAATAATCAGATCGGGAGAGTTGTGCTAAATCACAATTTTCATGACTCAATTTAAATCACTTAAATTTTCTTCAAATCGAATCCAAGTCTTACAAGTGAGTAAAAAAGTCAAATCAATTCAAATCAAGTCATGCGTTGTTCCAAATCAAATCTTTGGAAGGTCTTTTACAGCAAATTTTTTAAATCATCGCTGAAGCTATTGCAAATAAAACAAAACATTCAGTTTTTAATAGGCTGCCTGGACCAATTGACTCAAATTTAGATCACAATGGTGTGGATAGCATGTCCCTAGAAAACAATATTCCAACTTGATTACTTTCGCAAATTTGCATTTTCCTTCTTACACTTTCTAGTGGGACTTATTCATTGGTATGACGACATATATTAACATTTAACCTCCAAACCAGTGCTTAGACTAGCCAAATGAATTAGCCAGTTCCATGCAATAGATAAAATGTACACCCAGCAGGCAAAACAATCAACCGCTATAGGTTATACCTTTCTAAAATACTGTCATTGCCAAAAAACTGTCCTTGTGCCAGACTATTGCTAATAGTACCAGCGATACCAGATAATTAATTGATAAATAATAGCAAACAAACACTGAGCATTAGTTTGCACATGTGTCAGAACAGTAATCATTATAGTACATGATCAACTAATGCATTACTCACTACACAAAAGTAAATAACCTGGTCACCATCCATAAACGCTCTCAGCTCAGCACATTCAAGTCAGATAAGTAGGTAGTCAACTGATACTTTGACTTCTGCTGATGAAAACTTATACATAACAGAAAAGGCAGCATAGGTTTCCATGACCCTTGATTTCTATAGGCTAATAATTGGGTGGTTTCTTTTCACTGCTGTTGTTTACTTGCTACAATTGAATACTATGAATTACGGCAACCTCGGTCAATTACAAGCATTAAGAAAAGCCGTAAACATCATCACTGTTTTTTTTATGATTTGTTATATTTTTTGCAATTATTTGGTCAAATCTTGTGGAAAGAGGGCAAATCAAATCAAATAATGATGAAAGTCACCAAACCAAATAATGACTGAAAGTAACCAAATCAATTAACTATGAAAGTCACCGATCCAAATCAAGTCAGATCACCACTTGTGTTGAATATATGAAATAAATATTTTACAAATATTGGAGCCACCAAATACGCAAATCACGGTGACTTTGGCACAGCTCTGCAGGTCGGCAATAAAATTAATCAATGAACAAATTTTTTATTCGGGACTTGAAGGTCAACAAAAAGTAGATCACTGAATAAATAATTCATCAGCATATATTTATACTGTTTATGGGTCACGAATGAAACTGATCACTAAATAAATGATAACAGCGAGTCTAACTAGTTCAATTTAACAGACCCGTTTTACATCCTCGAAAAGTTATGAGGTCATTACCATATCATGGAAAATATACTATAAAAATGATGATTTCATGAGCTATATTAGTTTATAACAATGCTGTTTTCATTTCTCGCTTGTTTTGCAAATTGAGAGTTATCTCTTTATGGATTACTCAATAATCTATAAGAATTTACAAGAACCTATGATGTTCTAAACGAATGTTTTGTTCCATACATGAAGTATTGATTTACGGCCATCTATTATTATTTTCGATAACTTCCCATTGTGCTGAGAAAATAATTATTTCCATTAGACACGAGATATCAATTGCCAGTCTGAGTTTATGATTGTAAGCCACAGATATATTAGAACATTAAACTTCTGGGGTTTAGCATTAGCAATCAATAGTTTCAGTTATTTCTCTACAAGCCTTAAATCCAAGCTATTCAAAATACTCTAACATCAAGCTCAAAAAATGACAACCTAATTATTAATTCCAGATCTTACAACAAAGATGTTTGCTACGTTATCGCTTTACCAGCGACGTATCTTCACCAGTAAATAATAATTACCTTAATTATAGCCACTACAGCTCAATGATAGGTATCACCTGATGCAGTACAAGAATTATTAAGTAATCACTTCAGTATGCAGTTTTCAATATCTCTGGTTATAGTTGTACTAATAACTCTACAACCAATCCACCAATTCGAAAGAAAATTGTTCGCCAAACAGCCAATCAAAGTTCACTTTTGGTTAGCCGTACACTGACCTCTTGAATGCACTCTCGCACTAGCAAATAGTAGTTGAAATCTCACTTGTGCTAATTCCCCCAAGCGTAATAGCCATTTTTGACAATTTTAACTTCAACACAAATGTCTCATCTACTCGGTGACATACAGTTTTGCTGATTTATTTCATTATGATTAACAAATCAGATTTTGTTCCAAAAAATTCACTAATAACTTCTGAGCAATGAATAATGTTGTTTCGGTTTTTTAAAAATGACAAAATAATTCATAGCGTTAATAAATCATTTATTTACCATTTATTATTACCAATTTGAATTATTGTTAGCGATTATATTGTAATCGTATTATGAGGAACTTTTAACATTTGGATTAAAACATTCTATTGCTAATATTCTCATGCTCTTGTAGGGAGAGGCAATCTTACAGGAAGGC
Source organism: Cryptosula pallasiana (assembly GCA_945261195.1). Classification (NCBI taxonomy): domain Eukaryota; kingdom Metazoa; phylum Bryozoa; class Gymnolaemata; order Cheilostomatida; family Cryptosulidae; genus Cryptosula; species Cryptosula pallasiana. The sequence continues at coordinate 22,585,407 of OX183130.1, forward strand.
TGAAACTGTTAGTAATAAACTGTTTTAACCCAAATTCCAAAAGTTTCTCATAATAATACTATTTAGTTCTACAACTGCTTAATACAGTATATTATATATTGCATATATATTACATCCCTTTTGACCATACTGTTGTCAGCAATGATTGACAGCAGAGCTCCCCCAGAGGTGTTTTTTGCGGGTGATTCCCCCTCAAGCTCCTAAAATTCCCCCCCCCCCATTGTAACTACTGAGAAAAATAGGGTGATACCTTCGTTTTTAACCAACTATTGATAATATTTTGCTCCAATTTTCTCATTTAGGAAACCAAACAAAGTCAGTGGAGTTATCTACACAGTTGTCATATGGAGCTTGTTTTTTCTGCAAAACAACTTTTAGGTGTTGCTCCCATAAAACCGAACTTCTAAAATAATGATGAACTTGGACTGTGGATAGTCCGAGTCACAAGTTAACAGGCCCAAGTCTTGCCCCCCCCCCCCCCTCTTTAGCTATGTGCCAGCCCACAACACAGTTATCAAAGACTGTTGATTTGCTTTGTCTATGTCAGCACCATGCCTAGAGAAAAAAAGTCACCATCTCAGCTTTTTCTGGCTGACTTTGCAAAAGGAAGGACTAAAGAGGAAACTAAAAATCAAATTTCAGTATTTAAAAACATGGTCAACTGCCCTTAGAAAGCTTTGCGTGACAAAAAATTATCCAAATATTTATCAATAAGACAACTCCCGGTTATTCATAGAGATTGGAGAAATTTTACCCCCATTGCTAGCACAAAGAGCCATGTATGATTAGTAACACACCGGGCATGTTATTAAAAAGTGAAAGAAATTTTGGCTCCCAATATATATAAAACTGAACATATGGACAATTCATTTACATTTCAATCCAATGCTGTATCAATAAATGCCAGTAGTATGTAACAAAAAAAACTTTCTGAATCACTCGGCTTCAGCTAAATTTTTAGAAAAGAATACTCTAAACACACTTTTGATTCTCAACACTAACCCCGGCCAGAAAGATGAAGTTGTAAGTCAACACCGCCGGTGTTAGTGTCAAAAAAAACTTCTGTTTGGCCAATAGCAGTTGAGTATTTGAGGATTGCATCACATACAGTTAAACAAAACAGCCGTGAGCAAAAAGTTAGGTTCAAACATTCAAATCCAATAAATAATTAGAACTCAAATCACATAGAGTACAAGGTTTGATGCATCAAAGGTGAGGCTAAAACTCTCTTTTTTAAAAAAAAAAGATTAACGTAAGCAGTCTGATCCAGAATGTTGTCCTAAATATATTTTCATTATATTAATCATCTTGGTATATTTGATAATCATAGCTAACATCGTTATTTATGTCATCATTCCGAGGAAATGTGTACCTATTTTCAAATTTCTTTTCTCTCCCGGGTAGAGCACTGATTAACAGTGATAGCGTAATAGATTTTGTAGTGTGGCTGTTACATTCCAATCAATATAATAAACAGATTCAGCTGAGCTGAGCACTAGTGTGTTGTGCGCACACAATGCATTCTGGGAAGCGCTAGCTAAGACAAGCATGGGCTTGCTTGGTTGAAAGCACTAAGTAGCATCAGAAGTGATTGAATCAAGCCTGTATGCCTACAGATGAGCCAAGGTCGCCTGTACTCTTGAGGACTGATAACTTTCCATGATGTCATTGTGTATTTGGAACTGTAAAGGCTCAAACACACTGGAAGCGGCAAGCGCGAATTTCGCTAGCGAATCCGCCGCGGCATGCCGCTTGCCAAAAAATATATAGACGCTCAAGATATTAAACATGTTTGATATTTCGCTGCGGCAAACACGCTGATTGGTCAGTAACTTGCCAACTTTTATGATAGCGAGCTAACTTTTTCGTTTTTGCATTTCCAAACAGTAGAGAAGTTGTTGCAGCTGTCCAAACGCAATAATAATAATAAAGATTATTATTGTTCATTGAAAAAAAAATAAACGACTATTATTAAACTAACTACTACTTATACTTCAATTCATATTGTGTAATATAAAATTATAATTAATAAATAATAATCAAAAAAATATATAAATGAAGTTCGCCAAAGACCCTTGTTTTGTGATTTATCACACACAAATTATTATAGTCAGAAAAGAAATAGAAGAATAATAGATATTTTTTTGCTTATTTTTATTTCACCTGACTTTATAGTGTAGCTATTGTAGTCAGAAATAGATAGATACTTTTGCTCATTTTTATTTTTCATCTGCTTTTGTAGTGTAGATAGATGTCAACAAGTTATTTTCTCCTAGATTATATACTTTATTGCAAGCCTCTCAAATATAAATAAATAATAATAATAATAAATGGAAACAGTGTTCATAAGCAAAAGTTATCTGCACTTTGGGGGCAGACAACTCCGAGTGAAGCCGCTAGCGGCGTCCACCAGTGTGCTTTGGTACTGCCGCGGCAGGCGGCTTCGTTGGTGGTAAAAACTGCCGCGCCGCGCACATTCGCTTCCAGTGTGTTTGAGCCTTAAGCGGTTAACTAGTTTCTTTTGTGCCAGCCTGCGCTAGAACTGTGTCGTAATTATTCTTTTGTGCCAGCTTGGCAGTAGCCAATCATATGTATCAAATTTTAATTGCATTTTCAACTGTGCATTTTCTTATAAATAGGAGAGCTTTTCGCTTAAGCGGCAGATCTGTTTGTGCGCTTGACAGAGAGTTAGCTCCTGCAAGCTTTTATGGCATTCATAGAATAAAGTGCTTTCCAAGCTTTACCTTTGTGTGTTAAGTCTGGCCGGTTGCAGACTTGTTAGTTGTTCCTCCATAGCGATGGACCGTGCCGTGTAGGCTATATACCATCTAGGTAGAGATCTGGAGCCAATATGCTACCTCACCGGTAGCGCTCCCGGCCCTGTACTACGATTATAGCTACACAGCGCATATCAGGTGTGAGCGACAAAACAGTGCAGTAAACTGTTACAGAGCATCACACGGTCAACTCTCTCTGGTAGTGTTCGGTGAAGGAAGAACAGCCACTAGCAAACGGTGAAAACCTTTACAATATATCAAATCGTCTATTTTTTTAAGCAAAGGTACTCTTCATTATTTTTGTAACATTTGGGGGGGAGAATACCAGTCTTTTGAAACGATCAACGAGAGGGCTTTGTTAAAGCATACCAGCATTGAACACTTTTTTGTTGAGTTTCTGAATATTCAAGTCTTAAGCAGCAGATTGATGTATTAAATAACCCTATAGGCCTACTCAGTCCTGATTTACAAGCTTGCCAAAAAGTCATTGGCCTCAAATGCTCGTCGCATCAGCCGAAATTTAGCTTACTATAACTTCCATTGATTGCCGTGTACGTCATCTTCGGGATGTGGGCGTGGTCAGTTATAATAAATAATAGCAAACATTTATAAATGAAGTTACATCATCTGCGTTTAAAATGAAATCTGATTGAACAATTCATTTAGTCTTAGGTCTGATGAAGGCCATTGCAACAGGAATAAAGAATCCTTACGAAGACACCCCATCAAAAATGGATTAAAAGAATTATTGTTGAGATTTACTGTTACGCACCATTTTTCATCTAGCTTGAAATTGCACGCTGCACGCATAAAATCGGAATTAGTGGTTTCTATCAATATGGATGCAATTAGTGCACACACATCGTAAACAAAATCAACGCTTGTTTATTACACAATTTTCATATGTGAAATGGCAACAACAAGAGACGATTGCGGGATTTGTCAGTTTGTCCATGTGATCACAATCACAGGGATCATCTTATACTCTTTACATCAATAGGATAAAAAAAAATTGTGCTTCTTCTGGTGAGTAAGGGAACAATAAATGCTATTCAAACAAGAATGGACAGTAGTATGTTGGTAGAATAATAATAAATAAGTAAAATAATAATAAAAATAAATAACGGGATCTGATTGGTCAAATAAATACTGCGCAGCAAAGAAGTAAATACCCGAGGATGACGTCAATTTTAAGCAGTGGAAAAAGCGGCGAGCATTTTTGGAAGAGGGGTATTTTGCAGGCTTGTATATCAGAACTGAGTAGGCCTAGAGGGTTGCTCAATACATCAATCTGCTGCTTAAGACTTGAATATTCATAAATTCAACAAAAAAATGTTCAATGCTGGGATGCTTTAAGAGTGAAGAAAACAATCTTTCAAATATGCTAAAAAGTGAAGAATGAAGAAGTGAAGATTGAATTTATTAAATGCGATGAATGAGAAATATGAAGTGTAAAAAAGTAAAAAAAAATTAAAATGCTAATACAAATAATGAAAGAATTCTCATAAGTTACCACCCGTCCCTAAATTAGTGTTGTTAGCTTTTGTTTTAAGGCCCTATTTCATCAAATTTCATGTGAAAGAATAAATAGCGTAGTGAAAATCCATACAGTCTATTACCTATAAATCGTCATGTAGTTAAGTCATCATAACACCACAAATGACTTTACTAGGCACAGAAGTAACTCTGGATCAGCCATCGAATTATTGCGATTGTTTTAAATATTTTCTCATGTCAAGGAAATTCACTCACATAACTTTTGCTTCATTTCATATGTGATCATAACAACCATAGAGCTATACCTTTCCTCTAGCACATATCAGAGCCAGCGGTATATGTTTCATTAAGCTTAGTTTCCATACATCTCCCAAGTAATCGCAGCATCTCCTGCGAGCACTGGCGACTCACGAGGAGTTGCGATCCCTGGTTTCCATACTTTTGCATTTGCTGGCGACCGGCTGCGATTCCTTTGTAAATACATGGTAGATTTAGTTATTATTATCATCCTATTAATTAATTTATTTTATTAATATGTGAAAATTAGCTATTTTTATCATGCAAAGAGCTTTTATGTTAATAATTATTATGATAAGAGGCAACCATAATAATAACACAAGTTTATTGCTACTGCAGTTTAAGCAGTAAGTAATAAATAATAATAAATTATTATTAATTATAAAAGGCTGTTGTTATTAAATTATTATTACAATTATTATTATAATTATTATTCATAATAATAATGATCAACTCAATAGCATTATTATTATTGTTTAATTAATCATAACAATTTCACCAGTGAAATTCCCAAAATTATTTTTTATTTATCACTCACCGGTAGCTATTGTTATATTTAATAATTTAAATACAATTATTCAATCGTTATTTATTATTATTAATATCAACGAACAAACTACGGCTATTGTTGCGCTTTTTATTATTAGAAGCTATAGGTTTTATATGAATGAAGTAAAAAAAATTATTATTATTGATAAGTCAATTTTTTTGTCAATGACAAAAAAATAATTATTATTTTTATAATAATAATAATAATAATAATATTACTACTACATGATTGCTTCGGCCATGGTCAAATTTCCTGACCTTTACCCTGATCTTTTAGGAAAAAGACACAAAACGATGTCGCCTAATCTTCAGAATCTATGTTTGGTCGCATGTGTACGGTCTCCATAGATCCTTGGCGATCGCCAGTTGTTCCTGATCGTGGGTGCGTCGCAGAAAAGTACTTTGCAAACAACTTTCGTGGGACGTCGCAGCAACCTCGTAGGAAATCGTGGCACATCGCACAATCACGGTCTCCATAAATCGCAGATCGTGGCAGAAGCTTCTGCGACCTCGTGCGAGCGCTTGGGAGATGTATGGAAACCAGGCTTTAGTAATAGACCAACACCTGTCCAAACACCAGCATCAGGAGCTTCTCACTTGCCCATATTACGAGATAAGTGATAATTTATGATGAGGAAAACAATTATCAATGAAAAGAAATAAATTGAAGTGACATAATAATAATCATTAAATAAAAATATTATTAACAATCATCATTTATTTGTTTATACATCAACATATAACTATTTTGTGCTTTATCTTGATCTAATGACAAAATTATCAAGGACATTTGGTATCATCTGATGCGTGGATTCAACAATTTACAAGTTGGTAGCTACTATAGAGGTAAGGTATAGTTGTTATCCTAGAGGAAATGTATAATTCTATGGTTGTTATGATCACATATGAAACCGAAGCAAAAATGATGTGAGTGAATTTCCTTGACATGAGAAAATATTTCAAACAATCGCAATAATTAGATAGCTAAAGCCTAATAAAGACCACTTTTACAGGTAGATAGCCGATGAAATTGACCAAAGTGATGAAACCTCAGCTCCACGACTCTCTTATGATAGTCAGGTTGGAGTATGTAGGCGCCATCTATCAAGTATTTCTGTGATAGATGGCAATGAAAGTTGATGTTTTCAATGCTTTTGTGGCTATGCATTCAATTACCATTCATATAACCGAGCTCGTGTAAGTCAAAGGTCAACTGCTCGTGTACGTCATAACAATTGCTGAACTAATGCAGAGGTTATTTTTGGCCACAAGCAAAATGGATGTTCTATTTCTATTTTTGCACAGGTAGCGTAGGGTTATACTATATCTATATGTTATACTTGATTTTTTGACATCTACATTACTGGTCCCTGTTAATATTTTATCCATTTGAATTTTGATAAAATAGGATCTTTAAGCCTGGTTCATATACATGTCGTAAGTGCTCACAGATCAGCTTACGCTTGTGTTTAGTGCATTCTCACATAAAATTGGCAAAAATTCATTTCGCAAGAAGTATAATCACCCTCTTGATTGACTGCCTTTCGAAAATCTAACCAATCACGGCCCAGTAGCTTAATGCTCATTGGCTACCCAAAGAAATTTTCAGTGGAACACAAAACCTAGGGACGTCACGATACTACCGCAATAAACAAGACTTTTGTTCTGCCAGCTATCAAACACTGATATGCAAAACAAGCTGCCACACGGCTTGTAATGGATGGATGGGCTTGAAATATAAGTTGGTACACAAAAGACATTGGCTACCCAGATGGTTGTGTTAGCTTTTTGATGTCAGACCACCCCCAAACCAAACCTTTAACTGCATGTTACAGTATGTGTGAGTCAATTAACGTATGGTGCTAGTTAATGATCAAACTTGTAATGCATTTTGAAAAATAATTAGAATGCTATCTTCAAGTCAACAACAAGTTTATACTGGATATAAGTAAAATTCCCTTAGGTAAGTGCAGTTTCTAAGGATTGAGAGGCTTTCGAGTAAAAAGAAGCGTTTGTTAGGAAGATTTTGAAATGTGAAGACCAGTTTGTCAAGTGTGACACTTCAATGTGAAGACAGGTTTCTTAAGTGTGACAAACATGAAGACAAATTAGCATGGCATGATCAGACTCTTCTAAACTAATTCATTGAATTCAGCAGCAAATTGGATTCACCTACTTCTAGTTATAAAGAAACATAACACGCATGTGTACATCGTCATATATACATATAGTTAGTTGATTAGGAGATACGCTTGGTTGACCTCCTTATGGGGCAACAGAAAAAAATATAATTTTCAACACAATACATTTTTTTTCTAAGTCACTTTTTTAATGTTTTAATAATAACCAAAAGTGGGCAATTTTTTTAAGCATTAATAAAATTTCCAGCTCCTACTGGACAGGTTGACATCAATATTTAATATGAAAACCAAATTTGGAAAACTCATTTGTACTAGACATCATCACTCTTGGCATTAGCTAGCTTTCGCCCATGGGCCCCTGGAAATTTTGCACATTCTAATCAGTCAATAACCTAATATCAACCACCAATGATAACAGGTAAGTGATTGCTTGGAATGTGCAAAAATTCTCTTGGGCCCGATGCTTTCGCCGTATTATTGAACATGTATCGCCACGTATCGCTGATTTCGCTTTACTATAACAACACAGTTGTCAGCAATGCTTGACAGTGGGACTTCAAACCATCTGTTGTTTTACGCAAAGATACTTTTTCTAGACTATTTATATGAGGCAACCATTGATGAGACAAAAATCTTTTTCGTATCAATGGTGGACAAACAACAAATTAGTCTAAAAGCTGATGCTCTATTTTAGGGAAAAAACTGTCCATTCATTTGAAAATTACACTTGTGCTAGCTAAATCATTATTATTGTTGGTTGTTGTATCAATAAAAATCAATTTAATGATAATGATAAATTAATAATAATAATAATAAATAATTATTGTAGAGGAATTTAGGGTGAAGTGGTAGCTGTCACCTGTATAGCGGCCCACAGTAGTAAGTGAGTTACAACAGTGCAGTGTACGCCTCCAACTCGCCCGCAGCCTAAACCGGGGGAATAGAATTTGCAGCGTTGTACGCTCGTAAACAATACACAGTGAGGAGTTGTCACAACTCTCTCACTTTCCACTGATTTTCTATTTGGCGGAATAGGTGTGTTGGGTCGAACTAGCCGTTCAAATAATCGTTCCAGTATCACTTGCCCGTAGGTCAAGTGCAGTGTGAGTCGAATCGACTGAACACTTTCTACTGACTATTATTCTAGTTACTAGTCGACTTGTTCCAATGCTATCTGTCTGTCCAAGTTTATTGTGCAAGTGTTTGAACTCGTAAGTTCCCCTGCCAGCGCAATCAGTGTGAGAGCTTACTTGTGTCTTTTCTACTTAGCTACCAGTGCTTTGCATAAGTGCGCTTATGCATGAGAATCAACAAGCAAGTGAGAGTGTAGGCTAACTCTGGTTTTATTACAACATGACATGGATATTTATACTATAAAAATTACATAATAAGATTGACACATAGGAATACAAAAGCAGGCCACGCCTGTACAGTGGATTGGTTGAGCATGTACCAATAGAACGCGATAAACATAGAACTGGGTGGGCTTGGCTGCACGGCTGGCTGCCTAAGCACATGTACAAGAAATATGGAATAAGTGCAATAATAAGTGTGAAAATAAATGAGTGCAAGTAGTGAATGTAATAAATACAGTTCGGCAGGTAATAATGTTAATAATGTCGACCTGTTGTGTGATTGCCGTAACATTTCCTCCACATTATTACTATATTATAATAATGATGATAAATAATAATAATTTAATGGAATAACAACATCAACTTGTAGTAAAAATCTTGCTACATAAAGTTACGATAATTATTAATATAATAATGCATAACAGTGATAAATAAATAAAAATAATTAATAATAATATCATTACATAATAAATATATATATAAATAATAATAATAATAATGTACTCTTATTGTTATTATTATTATTAATAATTATAAATAATAATAATTATTATTACTAATATTTTTATAATAATAATAACTTTTATTAATTATTTACTTGTTTTTATAAACTATTATTATAAAATAATGTTGCATAATAATTATAATAATAGTTAAGTAAGTTAGTCCATAAAAATAATAAATAATAAAAAAGAAGGTGACTACCAACTAACAACTACTACGTACTACTAGTGGTACTACTACGACTACTAAATAAATAAATAGTACTAATAAATAATAATATTAATATAATAACAATAATAATTAATAATAATAATAATTATTATAATAATAATGTTATTATTATTATTATTTATTATTAATAATTTATTATGAATAATAATAATATATAATAATAATTATTAATATTTACTAATTAAAAGATAAATGGATATTAGTAATACACAAGACAATTCTTTTTTTTTATGATTTAATTAGTAATTTACTTACTTTTTTTACTACTACTACCTACATGCTACTACCCACAGTGAGCCATGTATGATTGATTTGGTAACAAACTGGAGTGGTAATAAAAAATAATTAAAAAAAAATTACAATAATAATATATATATATATATATATATATATATATATATATATATATATATATATATATATATATATATATATATATATATATATATATATATATATATATATATATATATATATATATATATATATATATATATATATATATATATATATATATATATATATATATATATATATATATATATATATAATACTGTATTATATATATAATACTGTATTATATATATATTATTGTAAATTTTTTTTTAATTATTTTTTATTACCACTCCAGTTTGTTTGTTACCAATCATACATACATGGCTCACTGTGGCTACTACCTGCTACTACTAGTTGTTGTTGTTGGATAGAAGAATGCACACAACAATTGTTAATTCCAATGAGGGTTTAGAGAAAAAATAAGCCATATTAACATGCAATCGGACAGTAAACGCACTGTAATGTCACTCGTTTTTGGTTTTGAGCATAGAATTAGAATTTTATGGTTTTGAGTCACTGCCAAATCGACATTGCCTCCCTAAGCAAAAATGATTACTTCACTTAGTTGCCGCCCATTTCTTTTTACAAACGTACCTATAGGTTGTGATCCGGCGAACGGCCTCTGATTCTGATAAAAGTCGTCCCAAAACAGGAAATTATGTGAGAACACAGGCCAACTAGTCTCTTTGCTGGGAGATTGGGAACTTGTTCAAGTCTGAGTGCGCAAGAAGCTTACAAGAAAACATAACTCCTACTAAATGAGTTGTCCAAAATGATGTTAGCTATTAAAATATTTCTCTATCCTAGAAAGGCTGTGGAGTCTGCAGAGACTGCCACAGGGCTGCCACAGCTCCCTAGTGGTGCTCACTTTTAAAGTTACAGAAACGGAAACATATAACAAGTTTGGTTTATAAATTATCAACAAAAGGCACAATGTACAAATAGATAGCAAACTGAAAGAGATTTATGCCAGGCAAGAAAGTACAAAAGAGTGCATACATTAGCTACATATATTATGTAAATTTTAGTGTAATTGATGGTGACAAACATGTTTGTAGCATTTTGAAGGCAGGTCTGACAAAATACATTACTATGAGCAATGCACAGGTTAATACATTGGTTGTATAACTGTGTATATTAGAACAATGAGCCACATTAACTAGACTGAGAGGATCAAGCCAAAGTATATATTGAACGTTGCTGTCACTCAACACAAATCCTTGACATACAATAGAAAACCATACCCACTACAGCTCATATTGATAGTCACAGTGGAAACAAAGCCTTAATGTCATCTCCTATCTACTACGGCTATATGTAGCTGTATATATATACTATCTACTATGGCTATATGTAGCTGTATATATATACTATCTACTATGGCTATATGTAGCTGTATATATATACTATCTACTATGGCTATATGTAGTTGTATATATATACTATCTACTTTGGCTATATGTAGCTGTATATATATACTATCTACTATGGCTATATGTAGCTGTATATATATACTATCTACTATGGCTATATGTAGCTGTATATATATACTATATACTATGGCTATATGTAGCTGTATATATATAATATCTACTATGGCTATATGTAGCTGTATATATATACTATCTACTATGGCTATATGTAGCTGTATATGTATACTATCTACTATGGCTATATGTAGCTGCATATATATACTATCTACTATGGCTATATGTAGCTGTATATATATATACTATCTACTATGGCTATATGTAGCTGTATATATATACTATCTACTACGGCTATATGTAGCTGCATATATATATACTATCTACTATGGCTATATGTAGCTTCCCTCTGAAGCCTTACATATTGCAGAGATTTCGCTCCCTCATTGTTCACTAATGTTTTTTGCTGGCAAGGCTTTTGTAGCTGTTTTATTTTTGGAACCTTGAACACTTTTTTTGTGATTTTTTATCCTTTCTCGTATATATTTATACATAAAGTATTTGCGAAGTATCTGAGAATTTGCAAATATTTTGAATTTGGAAAGGGGGTGGGTCCTATTTCTCGGCAAATTAGCCTGATTTTTAAAACTTTTTCTTATAAAGTTATGCAACACACTTTTTCTTCCTGAACAAACACTGTAGGTTAAGAGTTGTCTTACCAAAGAGAAGAAAACTTTCCATAAATCTTGTGATCAATTAACCTCCAAACTCACCCAGAATGTTTTGCAGTGAAACCATCAAATGAATGTAAAATATAACATTAAAAAGGTTAATCAACACTGATTCTATTGATTGCCAGTTTGGAGTATTGACTCTACTATAAGGATTTATTTGGTATTTTATATGGTACTTAACTGGAGTTGTGCCCTCATTACAATGTTTAGCCCAAGCTAACACCACAGGGCATAAATAAGGAGACTACAGTACATTCCATTGGTGACATTCACCAGCCTACGTAGTCAACAAAGAGCATCCCTGTGAGGAGACTGCGTTACAAATAGATTAGCTCTCTGTCCCTCCAAGCTAAAGGCTATCATCAACAAGTTCTACCTATTGTACAGGATTTCACCGTGTCCTTCACCGAACTACTACTAGAGATAGCACCGGGGTGAGATGGACAACAAGTAGTGCGCTGGTTTCCACACTTGTACTACTACTAGTCTAGAGAGCACTTGCCTCCACTCACTACTACTAGTCTAGAGAACACTTGCCTCCACTCCTGTACTACTACTAGTCTAGAGAGCACTTGCCTCCACTCCTGTACCACTACTAGTCTAGAGAGCACTTGCCTCCACACCTGTACTACTACTAGTCTAGAGAGCACTTGCCTCCACTCCTGTACTACTACTAGTCTAGAGAGCACTTGCCTCCACTCCTGTAATACTACTAGTCTAGAGAGCACTTGCCTCCACACCTGTACTACTACTAGTCTAGAGAGCACTTGCCTCCATTCCTGTACCACTACTAGTCTAGAGATCACTTGCCTCCACTCCTGTACTACTACTAGTCTAGAGAGCACTTGCCTCCACTCCTGTACTACTACTAGTCTAGAGAGCACTTGCCTCCACTCCTGTACTACTACTAGTCTAGAGATCACTTGCCTCCACTCCTGTACTACTACTAGTCTAGAGAGCACTTGCCTCCACTCCTGTACTACTACTAGTCTAGAGAGCACTCGCCTCCACTCCTGTACCACTACTAGTCTAGAGAGCACTTGCCTCCACTCCTGTACTACTACTAGTCTAGAGAGCACTTGCCTCCACTCCTGTACTACTACTAGTCTAGAGATCACTTGCCTCCACTCCTGTACTACTACTAGTCTAGAGAGCACTTGCCTCCACTCCTGTACTACTACTAGTCTAGAGAGCACTTGCCTCCACTCCTGTACCACTACTAGTCTAGAGAGCACTTGCCTCCACTCCTGTACCACTACTAGTCTAGAGAGCACTTGCCTCCACTCCTGTACTACTACTAGTCTAGAGAGCACTTGCCTCCACTCCTGTACTACTACTAGTCTAGAGATCACTTGCCTCCACTCCTGTACTACTACTAGTCTAGAGAGAACTTGCCTCCACTCCTGTACTACTACTAGTCTAGAGAGCATTTGCCTCCACTCCTGTACTACTACTAGTCTAGAGATCACTTGCCACCACTCCTGTACTACTACTAGTCTAGAGAGCACTTGCCTCCACTCCTGTACTACTACTAGTCTAGAGAGCACTTGCCTCCACTCCTGTACTACTACTAGTCTAGAGAGCACTTGCCTCCACTCCTGTACTACTACTAGTCTAGAGAGCACTTGCCTCCACTCCTGTACTACTACTAGTCTAGAGATCACTTGCCTCCACTCCTGTACTACTACTAGTCTAGAGAGCACTTGCCTCCACTCCTGTACTACTACTAGTCTAGAGAGCACTCGCCTCCACTCCTGTACCACTACTAGTCTAGAGAGCACTTGCCTCCACTCCTGTACTACTACTAGTCTAGAGAGCACTTGCCTCCACTCCTGTACTACTACTAGTCTAGAGATCACTTGCCTCCACTCCTGTACTACTACTAGTCTAGAGAGCACTTGCCTCCACTCCTGTACTACTACTAGTCTAGAGAGCACTTGCCTCCACTCCTGTACCACTACTAGTCTAGAGAGCACTTGCCTCCACTCCTGTACCACTACTAGTCTAGAGAGCACTTGCCTCCACTCCTGTACTACTACTAGTCTAGAGAGCACTTGCCTCCACTCCTGTACTACTACTAGTCTAGAGATCACTTGCCTCCACTCCTGTACTACTACTAGTCTAGAGAGAACTTGCCTCCACTCCTGTACTACTACTAGTCTAGAGAGCATTTGCCTCCACTCCTGTACTACTACTAGTCTAGAGATCACTTGCCACCACTCCTGTACTACTACTAGTCTAGAGAGCACTTGCCTCCACTCCTGTACTACTACTAGTCTAGAGAGCACTTGCCTCCACTCCTGTACTACTACTACTAGTCTAGAGAGCACTTGCCTCCACACCTGTACTACTACTAGTCTAGAGAGCATTTGCCTCCACTCCTGTACTACTACTAGTCTAGAGATCACTTGCCTCCACTCCTGTACTACTACTAGTCTAGAGAGCACTTGCCTCTACTCCTGTACTACTACTAGTCTAGAGAGCACTTGCCTCCACTCCTGTACTACTACTACTAGTCTAGAGAGCACTTGCCTCCACTCCTGTACTACTACTAGTCTAGAGAGCACTTGCCTCCACACCTGTACTACTACTAGTCTAGAGAGCACTTGTCTCCACTCCTGTACTACTACTAGTCTAGAGATCACTCCCAATGTAGTGTTAGCGTCTCTAATGATCATAGCGTGTTACCACGTAAGTTCTGCTGTACGCGGTAGAACACAGAACAACTTGATCTGGCAACCTGCCAGACAAATAACAACTGGTTTAAGTATAAATCTCTGTAGCGGATTTTGGGGGCTGAAAATCACTAGCCGAGGTTGGTAGCGTGCTGCCATCAGTTGTTGGTTTAACCTGTTACAACAACAGGGTGGGTGATGTACCGAATGAGTACAAGATATAGTATCTCTACTCTACAACCAGTATGGAGCCCTCGGCTCAGACACATAACTCAGTGCTGCTGAGTATCCATGCATTCATCCCTCCAGAATAAAACAAGTTAGTAAAAAGCACAGTACAACTGAAAATTACAGACAAATTTCTGCCTTTCATAGGCGAGGCACAGGAAGTGTTCAGCCAATCACACAATAATATTGCAACATACACCAATGAATATGAGTATATAAATACATAACGAATAAGATTAACAGTATGGGCACCAGTATAGGCACCATGTAGTAGTAGGTGGAGTTAGAAGCTAATGCACTAATCACAGTCATTCCTCTAGTCATCGGTCTTTCTAGCTTTAGTACTCCATATTTCGTAAGAGTTAGTGGTGGTGATCTCCGGTAGATGGCTTCCTGCTTCTCCCAGGCTACTTTTGAGTCCTCAGGCTACATTGACTCACTTCCTGCCGAACCAGTGAGGTCGGTACTGTTGCATACAGGGTCGGTATAGGTTGGCATAGCTCCTTACAGGGTCGGTATAGACATAAGTATAGTTTTAGTCCCATTCGGTGTAACCATTTATAATCATTCTGGCCATCTAATGGCTATTATAAGGATGCCAGAATGTGGTACAACGTGTGCGCAGACTTAGTGAACCCTAAAATCCACCACAATATATGGCTGCCAGTTTTAGTTTACATTTGGGCAATAAGAGTTTTTTAGTGCTAAACCCTAAAACCTAGAGAGTGTTTGTAATCAGTTTGCTAGCCAGTATTGACTAGTGACCCTGTAGGGAGAGATACGCTAATGAGCCACGTGCAATCGGCTAGGGATCCAAATATTGAATTAACGCGATCACGCTTATATATGCTATCATTGCGGTTGAAGTACATGCTCCAACAAATCATTTTTTCATTTCTCACAACATTGTTAATCTTGAAAAAAATTATGGGGAAATGAGAGAAAACCTTTTTATCTACCAGGAAAAATAATAAAAACGTCACAAATCAACTTGTTTTAGGTATTTCTGATAACCTGGTTAATTGATCGTAATATCTTTTGGCAGCGCAGCTTTATTGTTTATATACAGAATATAGCTTTGTTTACGATAATAAATAAAACCGCAAAATCTAGTAGCAAATATTTGTTTATTGTTGTTATATTGTTATAATAAATAAATACTATACTTGAAAAATTGATATGCCTGGTAAATTTCAATTTTTTAAATAATAATAATTATAATATGGAATTAATTGTAATGTTTGTGCTGATTCTGAATAATAGTAATAATAACAAAAGACTGCAATTTAATAAAAATGTAATTATTTATTATTAGATGAATAATGCAAATAATATTAAAATTGTTTTAAAGTATAGGTCATATTGTTGGGGAAACGCACAACGTACAGACGATCGACACCAAGTAACACTCGACCCACTAACAGTTCTATGTAAACCGTTCTACATGACATTCATTCGGCCTCGGCCTACGAACATTTATATTATCCACATTCGGCAGCAGCCTACTTTTTCTTATTCTTATATATTATATAGTATTGCGTACAGGCAGCATTTCATGGTAAACAAACGCACATGTATGTATTCACTCAGTCATAACGAAGTGCTGCCCCCCCTATTGTTTTCTGGGCCAATCAGGCCAGGTGGGTGTAGCCACCCTTTGTTCTATGTTGGCAGCACAAATATTATGTAACACATATTGTATAAATACGCGTGTTTGTATTCAATAAATCAGAGTTAACATGGCACTCTCACTGCTTCTTTGAATCCTTTCAATAAGCACCTTGCGCACACAAAAGAATAGCTGGCAAGCTAAGTGGACTAGCAGGACTCTTACAAAGATTACTACAGCAGTAGTACACAACACATAAAGATTATTGCAATAGCAGCATTGCATGCTGACAGTGCATTCATACAGATTGAGCAAATACAAACATCAACAGCCGCTTGGACAGGTCAATTAGCAGAACGAACAATAGTCAGTAGAAAGTGGTCAGTCGAATCGACTTACACTGCACACTACCCTCGGGCGTGTGATACTGGAACGATTGTTCCACCTGTTAATTCGACCCTGCATAGTCATCCTGCCGAACTAGAAATCAGTGGAAAGAAAGGCAGTTGTGACAACTCCTCGCTGTGTCCAGCTCACGAGCTGACAACACTGCAAATCAAGTTCGACCAGTTTAACTTGTGGGCCTTGGGCTCGTTAGTAGACAAGACGCTGTACTGCCTGCACCCACCCAGTACTGTGGGCCGCTGTACAGGTGAACGCTACCACACCAACTTGAAATCCTGTACAATATTACATCGTATTACATGTTATTATACAAGATGGGATAATAATTATTAATTATTATTATTGGTCACCTTTGCACATTTATTATTTTAGTTTTTAATTATAATCAACAACAACCATTATTTTATTAAGGAGCTTCAATTATTTCTTATTTATTACATTCCAGGTGTTTTATAAGCATTTCTGATCATAAAACTTTACAATGGAGGATAATCAGATTTATCGTAGCAAATTCTGTACAAAAGTTACGGTAATAATAATGGTATCAATCTGGATCCCTGGACTTTGACCGTTCATTAGTCTAAATTTAGAGCAACTTTGTCATACATAAAAAATATCACTGCTTGTAGCAGAATGTCTTCTTTATTTTCCCCAATGAATTATTGAGATATGATTTTGTAGTAAAAAGTTATGATTTATTTTCTAAACCCTAGTATTTTGGCGTAATGATATTTTATATAAAATTTTGACCGGAAACAGTTTTGTTTGTAACCCAACAGCCGTTGCACGTGCGTTTTATACTGCGCAATGATTGGCGTATCTCTCTATACAGGGTCACTAGTATTGACATGTAAGAGCCCCTTATTATATCATGTGATTAGCAATAAATGTAGATTTTTATTGGCAGTGTTAGAGAAGTTTGTTTTGACTGATTGATGCTGCTGTGACATCCAACGATTATAGCCAAGCGCTAACCACAAATAGCTGATGTTTAGCTATTCACCAGAGGTGGCCCAACAATAAGCCTTATGTGATAAGCTCCTCCCCCTTGCATATGCCGCGCATGCGCCGGATATCCGGAGGCGATGTTGTTGAAACGATGTGAAATTTATATTGATTCTTTGCTGTGCTCAACTTCTTTTGATAACATTACTGCGTTACAACAGTTTTCAGGTACAAAATTTAGCAAAAACGATGCATACAGATTATTCCCCATCCTTCGTACATAAAAAGTAAATTATATCGTTGTTAATCAGTGCCCATTCATTTTTACTTGTGGATTTTTATTATTATTATAATTATTATTATTATTATATTTATTATTATTACAATATAATTATTATTAATTAATTTGTAGTTTGTTTATTATCATTTGTTCATTAATACAGTTCATTTAATACTACTCATCCCAAGTCATGGAAAAAAAATTATTCTTACGAATTTTAATTTATAATTTGTCATTGTTTGTTATGATGATTATTATTAATTAATAATTATTATTTATAGGAAAATCTTAAAGATTATAATTATTTATTATTGGTAGGACTTTTTCTTATTTATTATTATTGTTTATTAATAGTTATATACATACTGTACAGGATTTCAGGTTGGTGTGGTAGCGTTCACCTGTACAGCGGCCCACAGTACTGGGTGTGTGCAGGCAGTACAGCGTCTCGCCTCTAACAAGCCCAAGGCCAGCCAGTTAAACTGGTCGAACTTGATTTGCAGTGTTGTCAGCTCGTGAGCTGGACACAGCGAGGAGTTGTCACAACTGCCTTGCTTTCCACTGATTTCTAGTTCGGCAGGATGACTGTGCAGGGTCGAATTAACAGGTGGAACAATCGCTCCAGTATCACACGCCCTAGGGTAGTGTGCAGTGTAAGTCGATTCGACTGACCACTTTCTACTGACTATTGTTCGTTCTGCTAATCGACTTGTCCAAGCGGCTGTTGATGTTTGTGTTTGCTCAATCTGTATGAATGCACTGTCAGCATGCGATGCTGCTATTGCAATAATCTTTTATGTGCTGCCTACTACTGCTGTAGTAATCTTTGTATGAGTCTTTGCTAGTCCACTCAGCTTGTCAGCTATTCTTTTGTGTGCGCAAGGTGCTTATTGAAAGGATTCAAAGAAGCAATGAGAGTGCCATGTTAACTCTGATTTATTTAGTAAAATGCACACATATTTATACAAAGCCAGTTACATAACATTGATGTCAGTCAGCAGAGAACAAAAGGTGGCTACACCCACCTGGCCTGATTGGCCTAGATAACAAAAGGGGGGGGGCAGCACTTCGTTACAGCTGAATAAATACATACATGTGTGTTTGTTTACTGAAGTGCTGCCTCTCTACGCAAAGCTATATGATATATATAAAATAAGTAAAATAGGCTATTGCCGAATGCAGTCCACTATTACTCCATAGAACAGTTATAATGTTAGTAGGCCGAAGCCGAATGTATGCTACATAGAATTGTTTAGGGTCGAAGTGTCACCTGGTGAGATGATCTGCCTGCTTTCCCCAACACTCTCCGCCCCATTGGCGCTCGTCGGGCCAATATAAACGTTGGGGTGATGTACTTAGTAGCTATCTCTCTCTTTCTGTACGCTCAGCTTCAGCTCCTCCACTCTCTGTAGGTGCTTAAATGCCTCTTTCGTCGCGTAGTAGATCTCCTCCTCGTATCGCTTTATCCTTCTGTACCTCTCTTCTCGCCTTTCTTCTTCCATCTGTCTGTCTAATCTTCTGTCTCTACTAGGTGCTCTGCTAGTCGTAGGTCGGTATGTGATGCTTCGCTCTCTGGACCTCACTCTGGGCTTTATTTGTTCTATATCTACCTTTAGAATCTTTTGTGCTGTGTCTCCATGCTTGTCTCCTAGCCTCCTCTTGATTGGTTGTCTGCTGGGGCTTACTGACTTTTCTTTAATTGGTGTAGGGGTGCCGAACAGAGGGGGGTGAGTCCAGTTGATGGCGTGGCTAAACTCGTCATATGAAGCTTTGTCTACTTCATATAGAGGGCGGTTGATACCCCCATGTTCGGCAGAGCCGTTCTGGTGTCGAATGTGCTTCAGCACTGTATCGCGGGAGGTGCTTTTATGCCCGCACTTGCAGTAAAAGAAAACGTAGTGCTGTCGTACGTGATAGCTGAGCCGTTTTTTATTTAACTGTAATTCGCATACCCCACATTGCCATCGATCTGTGTCCTCTGTTGGTTGTGTGTTTAGCTTGATGAGCTGGATGGTTCGATCGCTCAACCACGTCTCCTTAGGCTGGTAGTCGTGCATTGGTGCTGGTGGTGTCGGTGGCTGTGGGGTTCGGACCCGACATCTGGCTGCTCCTTCCTCTTTTATGCTGACTTTCCCGACTCTAACTGGGGGTTCCTGCTGCATTTCCTTGTGGGGAATACGAACTCTCCTCCTAGGTGCTGCTACGATGCTAGCAACGATAGCAGGGTCTTCCTCCACAGATAGGTGTCCTTCGTCAGCCATAGTTATCGTTCTCTCTTGATGATTGTCGTAGTGTGCTTGTTGTTTGTTTAGTGTGCAGCCTCGCTCTGTTTCTAATTGTTTTATCTTGCCGCTCGTTTCCTCGGTCCTTTGTTTTAGTGGCCACGTGTTCTGACGTATTCTTTCGTTGCTGCTCCCATTGTCGATCGCTGTTATGATGTTGCTTTGAGTTGTTGGAGGGGTTGTATTCTCTTGTTTCGGGTTTTCCTTCTCAGGTTTCCCGTTGGGAGTTATCCACCCTCGTAGCGTTGTTCCTCATTTTACGATCTCTGCGGGAGTTGCTTGTCCACTTGGGGTGGTTGGAGTTACCTGCTCCTCTATTCGCTCTGACTGTATTTCTTTCCAATTGTTTTTACCGATCTGGGTGTTTACTTGTTGAGGTTGATGTAGTCCTAGTTTAGCTCTCGTTTCCTCAGCATTTGTCCAGGGTATATAGATCATTCCTTCTACTCTCCCCCGCGCTCGGGGGGGGGGGGGGGGGCTGTCCGTTTACCTGCGCTCGTGTATCCTTACTGTCTTGTTTTATTTTTGTCTGATAACACTGATAATCGGTAAACCGCACTGGAGGTCTCCGCTCTCTCATGGGTCTATTCCTTTCTGCCATCGGTTCTGCGTTAAGTGGTGGCCAGTGTTCTTCTCCTACTGGGGGGTTGAGTGGTGCCTCCTCGGCGGGTGTGGGCACTGGAGTAGGTGGTGGTTCATTTACTGACTCTGGCTGGTTTGGGGGTGGTGCCGGCAGTAGTAGTGTTGGAGCGGTTTCAGGTGGGGGTGCCTCAGGAGTCGGGGGTTCCTCTGGTACTCTTTCCCTTGGCACCTCGGGGGGTGGTGTTACAGCATCCCCTGGGGGTGGGTGCATCCGCCTTTGGTAGGCTCCCCTCATATTGGGCCGGAGGGCGGTCTCCCGACTCGGCGGGGCCCTCCCGACCGGTTCTCTACAAGTTCGGTAAGACTTCAGCCGCCGACCGTTTTGTGTACATCCCTGTCCATTTCTCTCCAGCCGATACGTGTGATTCGGGTACGTTTCGGTCACTGTGTATGGGCCTATGTAACTGGGTTGTAGTTTCGGATTGCTCCCTTTGGTCCGCCTTTTGTTTTCTATCACTACTAACTCGTCTTTGGCAAAGCGGAGGGGTTCCCCGGTCTCTTCTTGCCGAATCTTGGCCTGTTGGTCTCTTACATATTCGTGCGCCGTTGCCAACTCCCTCTGTACACGGAGGGTATGCTCAGTGATGCTGTAGGGGTCGAGGGATAGGGGTGACCCGGTCAATTGATCGGGGAGCCGTACTTCTCGCCCTAGCATGAGTAAGTTGGGGGTTTCTCCTGTGGTTGAGTTGGGAGTAGCTCGACAGGCACGCATGATTTGTGGGAGTAACCCGTCCCATTCGTCCTGGCCCTTTCCTAGTATTAGAGTCCGGAGGGCATCTCCTAGGGTCCTATTTTGTCGTTCCACCATGCCATTACCCTGGGGGTGGTACGGAGTGGTACGCGTTTTCCGTATGCCCCATAACGCACATAGCTCCTCCAGGATGGTTGACTCAAATTGGGCTCCCTGGTCGGAGTGTAGTTGCTCCGGGAGGCCCCAATAGCTGAAGACTCTTTCGTCTAACGCCGTGGCCACCGTGGGGGCTGTAGCGTCGGGCAGCGCGATGGCGTCCTGCCAACGCGTGAAATGGTCAGTGAGCACCATTATCCATTTGTTCTTCCGTTTGGTGATGGGAAGAGGTCCCACCAGGTCAACGGCCACCTTCTGAAATGGTCGTCCTGCAAAGAGTCTCTGGCCGTCGGGCGCGGTGGGTCTGTTGCTCCGCTTAGCCACCTGGCACACCTCACAGCTCTTTATGAGTCTGCGTGTCAGTCCCGACATCCCAGGCCAGTACCAGTCTATCTGTAGGCGGTGTCGGGTACGGTTGATCCCGGCATGCGCCATTCGGTGTGTATCCCACACGACCTTACTTCTCCAAGCTGGGGGGCACACTGCACAGATCCTGATTCGCCCCTGGTGTTCTGATCGCAAGACCAGCGTCCCATTGGGTTGGATGCTCATCATCTCGATCCTGTCGTGCAGCGTCCGAAGTTGGTTGACATTCGATCCAAGATGTCGGCCAGAGTACCCATGATTTGTAGGGGAGAGCCATCTCGATCTGAGCTGACTGCGCGGCGTCTGCTCGCCATTTCGTCTTGTGCTGACTCCTGCCTGTGTCTACTGTTCCTGTGGGTCGTCTTGTGTGGGTCTTCTCAATCCCACTGCTGCCACCAATGTACAGGATTTCAGGTTGGTGTGGTAGCGTTCACCTGTACAGCGGCCCACAGTACTGGGTGTGTGCAGGCAGTACAGCGTCTCGCCTCTAACAAGCCCAAGGCCAGCCAGTTAAACTGGTCGAACTTGATTTGCAGTGTTGTCAGCTCGTGAGCTGGACACAGCGAGGAGTTGTCACAACTGCCTTGCTTTCCACTGATTTCTAGTTCGGCAGGATGACTGTGCAGGGTCGAATTAACAGGTGGAACAATCGTTCCTGTATCACACGCCCTAGGGTAGTGTGCAGTGTAAGTCGATTCGACTGACCACTTTCTACTGACTATTGTTCGTTCTGCTAATCGACTTGTCCAAGCAGCTGTTGATGTTTGTGTTTGCTCAATCTGTATGAATGCACTGTCAGCATGCGATGCTGCTATTGCAATAATCTTTTATGTGCTGCCTACTACTGCTGTAGTAATCTTTGTATGAGTCTTTGCTAGTCCACTCAGCTTGTCAGCTATTCTTTTGTGTGCGCAAGGTGCTTATTGAAAGGATTCAAAGAAGCAGTGAGAGTGCCATGTTAACTCTGATTTATTTAGTAAAATGCACACATATTTATACAAAGCCAGTTACATAACATTGATGTCAGTCAGCAGAGAACAAAAGGTGGCTACACCCACCTGGCCTGATTGGCCTAGATAACAAAAGGGGGGGCAGCACTTCGTTACAGCTGAATAAATACATACATGTGTGTTTGTTTACTGAAGTGCTGCCTCTCTACGCAAAGCTATATGATATATATAAAATAAGTAAAATAGGCTATTGCCGAATGCAGTCCACTATTACTCCATAGAACAGTTATAATGTTAGTAGGCCGAAGCCGAATGTATGCTACATAGAATTGTTTAGGGTCGAAGTGTCACCTGGTGAGATGATCTGCCTGCTTTCCCCAACAATACTACTACAATAATCAATAACTGTTGTTATAGGAATAATAAAGGACATTCTTTTCCATAATAAAAAACGAAATTGATAAATAATAATAATTATTATTATTGAATAAATAATAAGAAATAAATTGTAATGTGATTGGAATAATAATAGTAGCAGTATTATTCAAACTGTTGTTGTAAGCTGATTTTCGATTGATATATTATATTTGTATCGAAATTAATAATTGAAAATGCTAAGGAATAGTTCTTACCATTTTATTTTATACAATATAATTATTATACACTTTGTCCAAAATAATAATAATAATAATTTAAACACATGTTATGCTTCACATTTGTCTGTCACTGATGGCCATGATAATGTTAACATCAATATGTTACCATGAATTAATTTAAATGATATTATTACATAACATGCTACAATATTATTTGGTAGAATACTGAAGCTGTTACTACAACAGACAACCCCAAAGCAGTTACTACTTCCTCTGATACAAACTGAAGGTAAGATCCTCAATTTGACAATTTTTCAAGCTCAATATTAGTTACCTGCACGTCTCGGCATTAGCACCAGGACTCGCTTTGAATGATTTCTTTAATTTGGCAGATTTGTAAAGATATAATGATGGCTCGTATTTCATCTGTTCGATATGAAATAAGAAACTATATGAGTTCGGCATGATGACTCTACATAAGATCCGAGTATGTACTGTCGCAGTCACACAGTTGGCTTTGGAATGCTTCGGAGGACCATGCTTGTATCAGTCCAACATTTTCTTATGAATACGAGTTGGCTTTTATAGAGCTCTTTTCCCATTGACTGCTGCCAATCACCAATAAAATATATAGTGCATTATTTATACCTTTGTCTTTGCTAGCTATTTCTATCTATCTGTGCCTTGCTCATACTTTTTGCATGCCTCCTTTGATACATAATATGGGCTGAAATATTATAACAGCATCTGTACATAAACAGAGCCGGTTTTATACAAGTCGCTGTTTAGAGATAACAACCATGTTATTGTA
The DNA here is from genome assembly GCA_945261195.1 of Cryptosula pallasiana. NCBI lineage: Eukaryota > Metazoa > Bryozoa > Gymnolaemata > Cheilostomatida > Cryptosulidae > Cryptosula > Cryptosula pallasiana. Next base: position 22,609,891 of record OX183130.1, read on the forward strand.
CTTGTTTTATGCGAAATATTTTGCAAAATATATACTCATTAATCTCCAGCAGATGCTTTTGTTACAAAACATTCAACAGTTATATAATGCAGGATTGAAGTATGGCATGTCCATTTAGCAAGCAGACAGTTGCGGCATTGAAAAGTCATTTAAAGGAGCACAAACTGTCCACCATCGGCAAAAAGGCATTGTTGGTACAAAGGTGTAACAAGCATGTTGCCAGGTGCCATTAGGCATTTTCGGATCAAGAACGTCCATGCCTTGAAAAAATTGGCACGGGAAAGCGCTTCCGAATGCAATTTTGACGTTCGTTCCTGGCATAATTTCTATGCATGAACGTTCAAAATCAAAAGTTCACTTCATCGGAGTTATCTTCTTTTTTTTTTCTAGTGTCGCAGTGAATAGTAAAATACGCATCCTGCTGAGGTGACAGCTTTTTGGTTATATATTATAAAAAAGTAAATAATAATTTTGATAATTATTACCAGTTACTTATGTGTTTTACTAATTACTATTTTTCATTTTTAACAATATTTATTATCAGTTGGTTGGTGATGTTTGGCTATTTGAACAATTGTTTTTTTTACTAACTAAAGTATAATAAAATAATTAAAAAAACTATAAGAACTTATAATAATATTAATAATGATTATCATACATTTTTCTTATATTATAATTATTTATTACAATTTTATTTTAATTCACCATCCTCAGTAAAACGTGTCCAAAAATAATTTCAACATCAACATGCTTCAAGACTTGTTATTATTTATTTTATTATTATTGTTAGAAATGAAACTTGAGGCCTCATCACTCTTGTCTTGTTATTGTAACTAACGTAAAAGGGCTCATTATTTGCAAAAATATTTATTATAGGAGAACTCTACGCATTCGGATCAAGAACGTCATAGGGTGGACGACCCCCTGAACGGTAAAACCACCGTTCAGCATAGAGTTCCAAAAAACAGGTTTTGTACTCGCCGAAAAACGAAAATTTCGCCCATTTTGGAATGAACGTTCTCGATCCGAAAATGCCTATTGTACAATGTGCACCTACTGACGAACTAGCCACGCACGAAGAGTTGTCAGAAATTGTCAAAACTATAGCATGGACAGATAGCTTACAAAACTGGCCACAGTTAAGCCACATATGTATTCATGCATTTAAAGCGTCTGATAAACATCTGACACAAGGCTACAACTTGTTGAAATATAATAAAATAGAAAATATGCGTGTAGGCATTGCAGACAATTTGTGCTACACCCAAGGTAGAGTTTCACCAAGTATGAAAAAGGCAAGGTATTCCACAGTATTACAGATGGAAGGTATCAACGTCAGAAACTGTGACTGCACGCGCCCTGCAGGTAAAGGAAAGTGTAAACATTCCGTTGCACTATTGTATGCTCTCATCGACCGTATTATGTCCGGCAGACTTAGTATTCCACCTTCGCCAGCTTGCACAGAGCAACCACGACAGTGGGACCATGTAAATCATGTCATCTTGATTGAAGCATTCTAAAATTTAAAGAAAATGTTTCTGACAATAGCAAAGGACATTACACAATTTCATATGACAAAGTGAACAGGCTGGTGCTTGATTGTCAAGACTTGTTAAACATCATTGGAGATCTATACATTGTGAAACGTGCTAGCAAGCAGTAATGAATAAATTTAATCCAAGACTTTTTTCTATACAGCAATACCATAGGACAACAATGAAAATGTGGTCAGGGCAGTACTATCATGGAATAGGTGGCAAGTAACAATATTATTAATTACATATTTTATTTTGAGATGTATGTTTGAACTTTACAAAAATATTTCAATTATTACTGATTATGATAAGAGAAATTATGTCTTATCATTAAATTTTATCAGAAAAATGTTTTAAAACTACCATGTGTTGTGTTACATGTAATAAATATGAGGTTTATTTTTAATAATTTATTTAAATGTAACTAATAATACTAATTATCATATACATTTCATAATAATAATTCTTATTAAAATGATTTTTTATTATCATATTATTGTAATTAAAATCATCCACAACAACCAAAACAACAACCAAAACAATAAAAAATATTATAATAGCCATCATCATCAAAAACTTAATACCTCTAGAACACTGTTGATCACCATCTGGCGAAAGTGGAGCGCCTCATTTTTAAGCAGTGTGTATGTTTGTGTGTGTAGGGTCAGGGATACAGCTTATTGCTGATTAAATTCATTTCTCAGATTGATTTTTATTTACTGTCACATCTCTGATAGTTTTTGTGAGAAAATGTTGTAGTAGACTTGAGTAGTAGTGGTAGTAGTAATAATGATTATCAGCTACTTAAATTAAAATGATAATCAATAATAAGTTCAATTATGTTATAATAATAATAACATTATTATTTAATTAATAAATAATAATAAATAAATAATAGAAAGAAGTTGGTTGGATATATTTTTTATTAAAAATTACCTAATACAAACAACAATAATAATAATAGTTAATAACTTACTTATTATTATTATTATAATTATAATAATTATTATTAAATTTAATGACATTGTTGTTGTTATGATGCTTTGTGTTTATAAAAGCAGAATCACACTTTGGTGTTATGATATTGGTTATTAACAATAATAAATAAATAACTTGATGAATAAAATAAATAATAAAAACAATTACATTAGTATTATTAATTATAATAACTTATTATTAAAAATTAAAAAAAAATATAATAAAAATAATAATAATAAAAATCCATAAGTAAATAAAGGAATGGCACTGATTAACAACGATATAATTTACTTTTTATGTACGAAGGATGGAGAATAATCAGTATGCATCGTTTTTGCTAATTTTTGTACCTGGAAACTGTTGTAATGCAGTAATGTTATCCAAAAGAAGTTGAGCACAACAAAGAATGAATACAAATTTCACATCGTTTCAACAACATCGCCTCCGGATATCCGGCGCATGCGCGGCATGTGCAAGGGGGAGGAGCTTATCACATAAGGCTTATTGGGTGGTGCTTTTGTCACCTGCACCAAATGACCACAAAACATGGAAATGCCTTTAATTCTTTTAGTTTAATTTTTTCAAACTATGTTTTTGCTGCTCACAGATGATGAAAGTAATGACATTAGCAAAGGCCAATAAAATGTTTTATACTGTATATTACATATTGTAATAGAATTTAGTGAGCAAGTGCCAGTGATCAGACGCACCAGGAGTTGCCCTACCTTGGAATGGATTTTAGATGGATGCTTAGCAACGAGAGACAGCCTTCGTACCCAGGATGATGGAGACGACCTATCCAGATGACTTGAGAGAACATCGTACTAGGAATTGTTCTGGTGACGTCAACTAACTATCGCTATTGCAGGGCTCGTAATGCAAGCGTTTATCCTTATTAATCTTATATGTCTATGACCTGACGCTTCAGAGCGTACAATTGTTTGCGCTTGTTTCTTGTCAGTTATTACTTTTGAGTCAGCCAATGGTATTGCTGTATTTTATCCTATCATATGCTTTTATTTCAACTGTACTTTTTTGCATTTATTTTCTGTAAATACTGGGGCAAATCGCCCACTGCTTCAGAGCTCCGGAGTCGTGTAAGAGTTGAACTGTATAACCTGGTGTAACGTTGTGTTCCTCTCAGTCATTTACTGGAATGTATTGCAATTCGTTTGTCAAACGTACCAGGATTGTTAATAGCGCTTCGAAACATCTCTCACTACTATTGTACGTTTCGTCTCTTTACTCGAGAATGTATTTATTATTATAATCTGAAACTATCTCCTTTGCTGAACATCTCGTGAAGTAGGATAAAGCTTGTGAATCACAATACCCTTGATAGTAACTGAATGCTTAGATATTGTCCAAGTCTACTAAACTTGAGCGCCGAAGAAGATAACCAAAGTTAAGCCTAAGTAGAAAAGATTGTCAATTGTTGCTGTAATTGGCTGATTTAGCTGAATTGATAGACGAAGGGATCTCATTATAACGTGTAATTGATCCTCGTATTGTTCGTGTACTTATCCCGTGCTTTGAGGGATCGACTAAATAATTAATTAAATACCGGCTGCCAGCCAGGGGCGTATATTACCGGGTCCGACTGACGACTCCTCGTGAGTCAAATTTCAGTCGTGGTTCATCAGTGAAAAGTCGTGGGTCAGTATCATAGAAACAAATTTGAATTGATTATCTCTCTGTGGCAATAGTAAAACTCAATTGATAAATACAACTGTTCATCTTTTATCTGATTGTCGCCTTATTATTAGTTTTAAAGGGGTTGTGCCACGGTGTTTTTACCAAATTGCAATTGCTTTTGTCTGTTTCAGGTCTGGATAATAATAAAATTATTTGTTGGAGTTGCGTTCTCCTCCCCGCTCTCATTCATATAGACGCAATTGCGGCTGACCTAAACGACTTTTAGAAAAATAGACGGCGCAAGTCATATAACGCTATATAGCAGAAAACCAAAAAATTGGCTTGTTTGACTAGTTATTGGCCGTTCTATAAAAATTCTGGATGCAAGCACTATACTGAATCCTAAAAAATTATATTTGAATGGTTTCTAGAATTATTTGGGGGGTTTTGAAAAGTCAGCAGGTGCCTGTTGACTTTGATAGGATTGCTATTGCCAAAGGTGTCCGCCGTTTTATCAAAGATATTGCTACGATATATGTAATCTTTGGTTGTAGCCTCAGAGGTGTTCTTTGAATTACTAGAGAGTGGAATACCAAAATCCCCAATAAAATGATGAGCAGCACAGTTGTTATTAGCTATGCACGTGACTGCAGACTGCGTCAACCCGCTCCTCCTATTAGTACTACTACTTGTGCTGCTTCAGCTCCTCGCCTGTGATTTACACTCCATTCAACAACTACTAAATACCTTCTTGGGTTTACTATTTTATACTATTTAGAATCTCGCTACTCAGCTCAGGTGTGATGCCAATACATACTACATCTTATTTTATAATGGTAGTTAGTTAGTTTTGCTAGCTTCTTCTTCTTGCTACTACTACTAACAAACAACAACTTCTTCTTCGTTCGTAGGTAGTAGTAGTTGTTGTGTTGTTGTTAGTTGCAGTAGTAACGAGTAAGTTATTACTACTAACTACCTACTTACCCCTTGCTTAAAAACTATTACTACTATTATTATATTTTATTACTACTATTCATATAATTAAAATAATCAATAAATATAAATTTATTATATATTTATTTATTATAATAAACAAACTAGATATAAATATATATATAAATAATAATACATACATATATAATATACTGCAACAAAAAATAACAAGTAATAATATTACAAATATAATAATATAACAACAACTAGTACTACAATAATATATAAATAATAATAATAATAATAATAATAATAATAATAATAATAATAATAATAATAATAATAATAATAATAATAATAATAATAATAATAATAATAATAATAATAATAATAATAATAATAATAATAATAATAATAATAATAATAATAATAATAATAATAATAATAATAATAATAATACTAACGTAGTAGTATTATTATAATAATTATTATTGTTTGTTTGTATTATTATTATTATATGTACTGATACTACAACAGCAGTAGTAGGATATAAGTATATATACATACAAAGAAAAAACACAACAGACGGCAACAAAATTATTATTATTATAATTATTATACTACTACCTACATTATTGTACTACTTGTTGTTACTACTGATACTACTACTACTATGACAATACTGATTTGTATTATTATTATGCCAAATTCTTTTAGGATTAATTTGCATAATTTATATAAATTAACTTATAAATAATCGAGAAGTAGTAGTACTACTAACTAATAGTAGTAGTAGTAGTTCAGTGTCCTAATAAAAATTACAAGTTATTTTTCCTCTACTACTGTTGCTGCAACTGCAAGAGGTTCTTGTTGTTTATCATCAGGTTGTTGTTGTTTTAGTTTTAATTCTTCATTTTTCTGCTATTGAAATTTTATTGATTGTATTTGATATGTAATATTATTATAATAGATAATTACGATCAAATAATTGTTATCTTACTATTGTAAATTATAATAATCTAAAGCAATAAACAAGAACATCATAAATGGAATTTATAGGAGACAGACAAGTAGTCATTGTGGTGGTGGTTACCACTTTCTTAGGTTGGAATTTGAATGTCTGTAAAGTGCATAATGATACTGGATTACTTTTAGTATGCATAACACGATGAACTGTTCGTCTACATGTAACAACTGTCGTGTCATTGCAATTTTTAGATGCACTAATTAACTACGCTTCTTATTTTTGATTGACTTTACTGAGTTGTTCTTATGTATTATTATGGCACTCTTGTGCTAAGTTGCGAAGAAACATTAATCACAAGGTAATTCTGTTATAATATTTGATGTTTTGTTTTATAAAATGTCGTTGTTGGAAGTTGTTACACACTCATGGCATACAATATACTTCATAGAAATGCAAAATTATACAGTGTAACATATTGCCTGACTGCAAATAACTATTATGGTTGCTTAAATTTTGTATGCATAAAAATGGCTTGCCCAAAAAATACAAATATCTAGCCTGGCATTGTGTCTGGTCACATTCTTTCACACGCGTCGGCATATTTCCATTTTTTAGAGGAGTCAGACTAACAACTCCAGTGTTGCCATGGAGAAGCACGTGTTTGTTGAAGGCCTGGGGGAGATAAAGAGCAAGCTAATCATCAAGCATGTGGTAACGGACAGGCACCCTGGCGTCAATGCCTACATGCGGACTGCGCAGGAAGAGCCGAGAGTGGCACACTAGTTTGATTGCTGGCATGTGGTGAAAGGTATCTATACAAGTATTACTGCATGCTATATGTATTAGCTCTTATCTATACAAGTATTACTGATGCTATATGTATTAGCTCTTATCTATACAAGTATTACTGCATGCTATATGTACTAGCTCGTATCTATATAAGTATTACTGCATGCTATATGTACTAGCTCTTATCTATACAAGTATTACTGCATGCTATATGTACTAGCTCTTATCTATACAAGTATTACTGCATGCTATATGTATTAGCTCTTATCTATACAAGTATTACTGATGCTATATGTATTAGCTCTTATCTATACAAGTATTACTGCATGCTATATGTATTAGCTCTTATCTATACAAGTATTACTGCATGCTATATGTACTAGCTCTTATCTATACAAGTATTACTGCATGCTATATGTACTAGCTCTTATCTATACAAGTATTACTGCATGCTACATGTACTAGCTCTTATCTATACAAGTATTACTGCATGCTATATGTTCTAGCTCGTATCTATATAAGTATTACTGCATGCTAAATGTACTAGCTCTTATCTATACAAGTATTGCTGCATGCTATATGTATTAGCTCTTATCTATACAAGTATTACTGCATGCTATATGTATTAGCTCTTATCTATACAAGTATTACTGATGCTATATGTATTAGCTCTTATCTATACAAGTATTACTGCATGCTATATGTACTAGCTCTTATCTATACAAGTATTACTGCATGCTATATGTATCATTAGTCAGTCAGTGCAATGGGAAAATAATTCATGTGAAAAAGTGTGCCAATGGAGAATAGATGATGGTGATACTTTCTGGATAGCTGCTAACGTATACATTTGCTAGCTACTACTTGCTATTTTGTAGACTATGTCCGGAAGCTTCAGGCTGTAGTGCTGCGTATGATGACAGACGAGGAATTTGATTCCACTCTTCATCTGCCAACAGCACCTATCACCATGACACATGCTCTAGATGTTGTAAAAGACAAGGAGGCTGCTATTGCTCTGCACGAAACCAGATTCTCGTTTGTGTAGAGACGGTAAAAGGGTGGCTTGGGAGTGATTGTGCGTCAGGGTGAATGAGGGCTAAGTAACCTAGCCATCACTTCCTTGTGCACCGCCAGGTAGCGTGTGCGTGGCGTTAGTAGGCTGGTGCCCGCCCCCGAACTGGAAGGTGAGCTCTAGTCACTTTAACCTTCACGAGGTGCTCTCTGTGAGTAGTCTATCACAATTGCTGGTCAATACTTTGTGATAGATGAATCTAATAAGTGGCTGACATACTTGTAGATATGTTGTAACATTTCCTACTGCTTAGCATATAACCCAGTGTTGTAGATGAGGCTCATATTTTTTACCCATGCTATTATTAAATTGTTGTGCGATAGTTGCTTGGATGGTGTCTTATCCTGTCTAACAGCTATTTGCATTAAAACACCATATGGCATATGTTTCACTTGTAGCTTCCATATTTAATTTATATAATATAAGGTTAGTCTAATGATTGATGAGATAAATTTCTGTGCATGTCATTTTTTTAATTCTGTGATAATATCGTATGAATGCTATTACATGGTGCCTTGTTGTATATATGTTTATAAAACAATAAAAAAATTTATTTATTGTTCGTTGTAACTTTGTCGCTGGTATGTTTTTTATTATCGTGTCAATAACATGAAAGATTAATTAGGATTAAATTATCGCAGTGTTAAAATTAATCGCAATTGAAAATCTAGTCTCTGCTATTGCTTTGGTAAATGGGCTACAACAGTCAACCGAGTTTTTGAACATAAATTTATAGTTGATGTCATTCAGTAATCTTTTCGTTTGGATGAACTATGTATATTTATAATGCCAAACTAATTTTGATTAATTAATCTTGAAGATCGATAAAAATATATTTCCCAACAGCACATTGGCCTTTACAATATTAACGATAAACTTATGGTTTTATCAGCCAATGTCTGCATGCAGGCAGGAGAATGACTGGAATATTTACCGAATAATACATAGGCTGAAATCCTTCACACAAGTCAATCTGAATGAAGTTTATTTTGTATAGTAGTTGTAACAGCAGTAATTGTGTTCATGAACAACTCTATGAATTGGTGGCTCTGAAAAGAGCCGTTAGATAAGGAAGCAAGTGTACTAGGTTAGGACAAGTGGTAGGTGGACAATCACTCTAAACCTGGATCATAGTTGTCAGCATAGTGGAAGCCTTCATAGACTTCAAGGTTATGTTTAGGAAACCCATGTCGGATTGCATGAACTACACAAGCAGGTATTACTTTCCCAATGTGTTTCCCGCAGTAACCATATGTCCACCGTATGAACTCACGATATGTGATGTATCGCATCAGACGGTGTTCATTACGAAATCTCAAGCTACCCTGACCATAATCAGCACGGTAACGATGTATAGAGCTCTGTAAGTTGCGTTCATAGAGACAGAGTGCCCAGAATGCATGGTGTTCTGTTACACACTTGTGAGAAAATGGACCACTTGAGGTTTGTGTTTCCCCAGGTGGCACCTCCAGCAAAAGTGATCTGACATGTTCACCTGCATTTGGGGCACCATTATCTCTGCAACAAACACACTCTAACACACACGTCAGCGTGAGGATGGCAGTTACCACACTGACACCAGTCATCTTCACGAGTGCCTATCCCAGCCCTTTCTCGTGCTCCTTGTTCCTCCTGTTGTTGGATCTCTGCAATCTCAGCTTCTGTATACTGTGGTTCTAACCCATAACCTTCGGAAGATGCATCACTGTCATGAAATTCAGGCCTTTGCTCAGCATCAGGAGCACTACTGCACGGAATGCTATATCGGGCTCCCGAATGTTGAGGTTGATGTGATTATAATAATAATAATTTATTATTTATTATTATTATTTATTCTGTTGTTGATGATGGATGCTCAATATTGATTCTTCTTCAATCATCTACATTACATACATTTCCAAATCAACTGAATTTAATCACCTTTAGTTAATTGTAATTATGTAGTTAATCACATCAACCTCAACATTCGGAAGCCCGATATAGCTTTTCCTTCTTCTCTCTTTTTTTCTTTTGCAACCTGCGTCGGCCATGTTGTTATTTGTATAGTTACCCGTGAAATAAACAAAAAGATTTTTATTAAAAAACAGTAATAAATTTGGTTAAAAGCTGAATTTATGAAATAATTCATGAAATTTCTTTCGCTTATTTATATTGCATTCTTTATTATTGCATATATTGTATTTTTGTATAATAAAATTCATTATTATAGATTACACCAGCGATTCCATTTTTTACTGTCGGAGATAACTCTACAACCGAATGTCGTCTATTTTCGGCGTGGCACGACCCCTTTAAGTCTATGATGTAAAAAGAGCTACAATTTTACCTCATGTGCCAAAGAAATCCTAGTAGTTTAAAAGTGTCCTCTATGTTTGAGGAATTGCACTGTAGTTTATTATGAGTCTTACTACTTTCAAATTAAAAAGACTATTTCCCCTTTTGCATTATCCTGTGAGCCAGCAGCTTTGCGTGTAATGTTGAGCAGAAGAATGATGCTAAGAGTAGGCCAACATCTTCTTGGCTAGATAAATAATGCCTGATAGAGAGATGCTCATTGATTTTATAAATAAAGATTGAAATCTCAAACTTCTATTATTATGATTGGAAATATCTAACAGAGTAAGGAAGACTGACTAAATATTTTTTAAGATTATTATTGCCATCAATCAAATTCAATCATCATCCCCACTGTGACTGTCTGTAATAATAATAATTATTAATAATAATAATTATATTATTATTATAATTATGAAAATAATAATTATTCACCATCATCATCGGTATGGTTATTACTCATTTTGTTATAGTATTAATTATTAATGATTACTAACAACAATAATAATAATAATAATAAATACAGATTATAATTAATAATAAAATGATCATAATAATTATAATAAGTTTATTAATTGATAAATAATAATAAATGATGATAATAATGAATAATAATTATTAATATACTAGTGTGTTGTTATTCTTTTATTATTGTTATTGTACAGGATTTCGTGTCTGGGTGGTAGCCACCTGTACACTCTCCCGATATGCTCTGTTCGACCTCAAGTCAGCGTTCAATAATGTGCTTATTATTGTTTACAGTGCGTACATTGACTGGTGCAGTTTTGCGTGCGGCCGAATCTGGTGTGGAGTGAGTGCAATAATTATCTGTAATTATTTGCTATGTTCGAACCCTTACAAGGTCCGACAATAATTGTAAATTATTGTCTAGTTTATAGTTTGTTTCGAACTGTGCTCTGACATTAATTCCTCAGGAATTACTTGTCTAGTTTATAGTTTGTTTCGAACTGTGCTCTGGCAATAATTATGCTGAAGTTTTGTAGCCGAATCTGGACTCAGTCGAGATCGACAATAACTTCCTGCAATTATTATTTGACTAGCTTGTTGGATTCCCCGAATCCGAATTTGATATGTCGAACTATTAGTGCACTAGGCCTTGTGTTGTAATCCTTGCCTCAGGCAAGGGTATACACAGTGATAGGGCGTACCGTTCTCACTTTCCACCTTAGCGTCGTGCTTGCTAACAGTCGACTTGTCCAGCGCTGGTAGTTTAGGTGCTCCTAGTAGTGCTTGCTTCAAGAGAGAGAAATTCTTCTGAGAGTCAGGCTAACTCTGAACTTTATTGCATGAACATCCATTTAAATACAGGGAAGGCGGGTACACATTACTAACCACGCCTGAGTAAAAATACTGGTGCAAGCCACGCCTTGCCCTTACATCAACACCCACTTTGTAATAATTAAAAACGTGGAAAAAGATAATAAGTGATAGTAAATAATTATTTGGTACAAGGTAGAACGCAGTAAATAGACTCTAGCAACATAGGCACAGGTAAACAATAGAACGCAGACATAGACATAGACAATGAGTACGTATTGAGATATAATAGTAGACGTTGCGTAGACAGACAGTTGTTGGTGAGTTAAAGGCTTAACTCCTGCACAATAGAAATACACAATGAGAGAATATCTCAGCCGATAATTGCGAGAGATTGTCTTAGTAAGTTGTCTTGGGTAAATAATAACTGTGAGAGAGTATTGGCGTCCCTCACACACTCCCCCCCATTGGCAATAATAGGGCCAATAAAAATATGAAGGGGCGCACAGTGTGTAAAAAGATGTAATTGTCCAAAAATATATGAAATTGTCCACTTGCCCATTATGCTTAGAGGAGTCCTCGTTCTCTTTGAATGGATGTTTTAATTTCCTCCACTCGTTGCAACTGTCTAAAAGCCTCACGGGTGGCTTGATATAATTCATCCTCTAACCTCTGAATTCGTCTATATCGATCTTCTCTCCTTCCTTCTTCTGCTCGTTCTCTCTGCCTTCTATTCTCTTTATCTGCTGTCGGCGACGTGTGAATGTTATTATGAGTGAGGTGTCGCTGGAATGCTGCCTCTTTTCCTCCTAACGGCATCCTTGCTACTTTCTTCTCCCAGCTGTGGTCAGTGATGCTGACTCTTGCCACTTTCATTGGTGCCTCGTTGGTTTTATCTCCCAGTCTCTTTTGTATTGCTGATTTCTCCGTCTCTTTGATAGGTGTTGGTGTACCAAAAGGTGCTGGCTTATTCCATCTCATCGTGCGGCAAAATTCGGGGTAAGATTGTGCATCTACTTCATAGAGAGGTCGGGTCTCTCCACCGTGTGATGGTTCCCCTTTCCTTTCCCGAATATGTTTTAGGATAGTATCGCGAGAGCTGCTCTTCTTCCCACAGGCACAGAAATAGTACGTGAATTGCTGATGCACATGGTATAGTATGCGCTTTTTATTTAACTGTAAGCTGCATACCTTGCATCCCCATGTGTCTCCATCGACTTGGTAAACAGCTCTCTTTATTGCTTGTGCAGTCTCGTCGGATTTCCATGTCTCTTTGGCATGTTGGATAGTGGAAGAGGTTGGTGGTGCTGCTTGTTCACGTACCCGACATCTTGCTGCTCCTTCTTCTGCCATGGTTATTTTGTTAATTCTCGTCGGTGCTGAGTTGTTTCTTTTTCTTGGCCGACTTGGTTGTGTGCTGGCTACTAATGCTTCAGCAAAGGTCGGGTCCTCTTCTGTTGATATCACTCCATCGTTCTCCATGCTGTCGAGTATAGCTGTAATGTTCTGCAGGCACTGTGTTCTGTATTGTGATGAATTTACTAGCTCTCCAGCGTTTTTATTTGCACAGCGATTTTTTCTGGACATACCTCCTTCTGCTGATTGTACCACCTCTCCTATTGTTCTCGTGGGCCACGTGTTATGGTGGGTGTGTTTCGTTGGCGCGTGGGCGTTTATGGTAGTAGACTGGTGAGTTGTCTCCTCTTTTCGGGGTGGTGGTGTTCCCGACGGCCGCGTTGTAGCGGAGTTGTTCTCTCTTGGTAGTTTTAGTAATTTCGCTGTTTCTTCTTCGTTTTTCCACGGTAAGTAAGCTAGCGTCCTCGTTTCTTTTTGTTTTTTACTTCGTTCGACTTCCTCTACCCTTTCTTGTGTCCTATAGCATTGGTAGTCTGCGAATTTGACTGGTTTTTTTGGTTCTCTCCTAGGTCTGTCATAGGCCGTGGTGGTTTCTGGTCTGGGTGGTAGGGGTGGCCACTCGCTAGTGTCCAGTTCTTGGCCTGTTGTATTTTGAGGTGGGGGCGTACCCCTAGGTGGGGTCGGGGCCCTGATTGTGGGTGGTGGCATCTCCTCTTGGGGCTCCGTGTGTAGTGGGGTGTTTGGCACTGGGTCTTCGGTGATTACTGGAGGGGGAGGTCTATCAATCTCTCTCCTTCTTTCTTCGACATCCCTAGGTACTTCGGCGACCGGTTCTTCGGGGGTGTGCTCTTCGGCCTCTGTACCCTCTCGGGGTGGGGGGCGTCTGAGGTACGCTCCCCGCATGTTTGGACGCACAGCCTGCTCTCGACTGGGGGGAGCTCGGCCAACAGGCTCTTGGCATGACCGGTAGTGTTTTAGGCGCCGGCCATTCTGTGTGAAACCCTGGCCGTTTCGCTCTAAGCGATACGTGTGATTTGGGTATGCTCGAGTGACTGTGTAGGGGCCGATGTAGCTAGGTTGGAGCTTCGGATTGGTCCCTTTGGTCCGGCGCTTGTTCTCGATTACGACCAAGTCTCCTTCTGCAAACCTAGGTGGCTCGTCGTCCTCTTCTTGGCGCACCCGTTGCTGTAGGTCGCGCACATACTCGTGGGCTATGGCCAGGTTCTCTTGGGTGCGCATTGTATGCTCTGTGATGGTGGTTCTGTCCAAGGTGGGTGCATTTCCTGTGAGTTGGTCAGGTAGTCGTACCTCTCTGCCCATCATTAATAGATTTGGTGTCTCACCGGTGGTGGAGTTGGGGGTTGCTCTGCATGCCCGCATTATCTGGGGTAGTAAGCTATCCCACTCGTCTTGTCCTTTGGTGAGGATTAGTGACCGCAGGGCATCTCCTAGTGTCCTGTTTTGACGTTCTACCATCCCGTTGCCTTGGGGGTGGTAGGGGGTGGTACGTGTTTTTCGTACGCTCCACAAGGTGCACAGCTCCTCCAGCAGTGTTGACTCGAACTGCGCACCTTGGTCGGTGTGGAGTTGCTCTGGGAGGCCCCAGTAGCTGAACACCCGTTCGTCTAGTATGGCGGCCACTGTTGGGGCGGTGGCATCAGGTATGGCAATGGCATCCTGCCAACGGGTGAAATGATCTGTGAGGACGAGGATCCATCGATTTCTTCGACGGGTGGGGGGTAGAGGTCCTACCAAGTCCACGGCGAGCTTTTGGAATGGCCTTCCAGCATATAGTCGTTGTCCTTCTGGGGCACTAGGGTTTCGGCTCCTCTTTGCCACTTGACAAACTTCGCAGTCTCGCACCAAGCGTCGTATCATGGCGGCCATGCCCGGCCAGTACCAATCTAGCATCACCCGCTTTCTGGTCCGGTTGATGCCGGCGTGTGCTAATTTGTGCGTTTCCCACACGATGTTCTCCCGACACGAAGGGGGGCAGACGGCACAGTACTTGGTCCTTCCTTGGTGTTCCAAGTGGATGGTAAGTACCCCCGTCGGGCCTTATACACAGGCGCTCCCTTCGGTCGTGAAGAACGCGCAGCTCTGTGCTGCCTTCGTCTAGCTCTTGGCGTAAGATGGGCTCCTGCTCCTGGACTGCTCTATACATTCGGGCTACAGGGTGGCCGCCTTCCTTCTGTGCTTGGACCAATTCTTTGGTGTTGTGTGCGGGGTCCGTTATCGTTAGGTGGATCCGAGTTTGGGCCTCCTCTCCGGCGAGGTCGGCATGTGAGGGTCCTCCGTCCCGTCGCTCAATGGCATTGCACTGTTTACAGTCTACGCATTGGTCCTGCCGACTTAGTCCGTCGGCGTTAGCATGGTTGGTTCCTGCCCGGTGCTCCAGCTGGTAGGTGAATTCGGCTAGAATCTCTAACCAGCGTGCGATCTGATTTGAGGGTTCCTTTCGACGGCACAGCCACCATAAGGAGGCGTGATCCGTTCTCAGTCGGAACTTCCTGCCATATAGGTATGGCCGAAAGTGCTTTACGGCTTTAACTACGGCCAAGAGTTCCCTTCTAGTCACGCAATAATTCCGTTCTGCCGGGGCCAAGGTCTTGCTATAGTAGGCAATTACACGTTCTTTGCCTTCTTGTTCTTGTGAGAGGACCGCTCCCATTCCCACAGCACTAGCGTCTGTATCTAGGATGTAGGTGACGGACGGGTCTGGGTACCCCAATATGGGGGCCTGGCTCAGTCTGGACTTGAGGCTGTAAAAGGCCTGTCTCTCTTCTTCTCCCCATCTCCAACTGGCTCCTTTTCCTGTCAGGACCGTGAGGGGTTTGGCTAGCGTGGCGTACTCCGGAATGTACTGGCGGTAGTACCCGGCGGTGCCCAGGAAGGCCTGGAGGGCTTTCACATCTCTGGGGTCCTCCCAGTTCTTGACGGCTTCCACCTTACCAGGGTCGGTGGCCACTCCTTCAGCGCTCACGATGTGGCCCAGGTATCTCACTTTCTGGCTGAGTAGCTCGCACTTCGAGGGTTTGACCTTGAGGTCGGCTTGTTGGAGTCTGTCTAGCACTTCTCCTAATCGATGTAGATGGGTCTGGAAGTCTGGCGCGATTATTATGACATCGTCCAGGTATAGTAGCAACGTCTTCCAGTGCAATCCTTTTAGGACCCTCTCCATGAGACGCTGGAAGGTGGCGGGTGCTGAGGTGAGTCCGAAGGGAAGGACCTTCCATCTCCATAGGCCGCTCCTTGTGATGAAGGTGGATTTCTGCTGGGCATCGGGGTCTAGAGGCACCTGCCAATAGCCGCTAGTGAGGTCTAAGGTGGAGAAGTATCTGCTGCCAGCCAACGCGTCCAAGGAGTCATCTATTCGAGGGATAGGGTAGGCGTCCTGGCGGGTGACATCGTTGAGCTTACGATAGTCCACACAGAACCTCCAACTGGAATCCTTCTTTCGCACTAGGACGACAGGTGAGCTCCAGGCGCTGTCTGCGGGCTCAATCAAATCTTTTGCCAGGAGTTCCTTGACCTGCCGTTCTGCCTCGGCCTCTTTCTCCGCTCCCAGGCGGTGAGGGGGGCAGCGTATGGGTCTTGTACCGGGTGCCACTGGAATGGAGTGTTCAGCCAAGTGGGTGCGCCCTATGTCGCCGTCATTCTTGCTGAACACGGCTTGGTATCGTGTCAGAAGTTCGTGGAGTTGCCTCTCCTCTCGGGTATTCTGGCAGCCTTGCCGTGCCTGTAAAAATAGGTCTTGAAGGTGGGGGGGCAGGTCCTGGCCTTTTGAGGTTCTTGTTGTCGGGGGGTTTGAGGTGGATTGGACCTCCTCTGGTCCCACACCCGTGAACGTTCCTATTATTTCTCCAGCCGGTACACAGATGCTTTCTGGGGAAGGGTTGAGACACCTTACCAGGACTCTTCCTTGGTCGTCGGGGGTGTTCACGCTGGTGGCCAAGAGTAGTCCACCTTCTACGCTCTCTATGACTCCCTGGGAGCATGGTTCCTTACTGGTGAGATGGCATAGGATGGTGGTTTCGGTTTGGGGAGGTAGGTATGTGTCCCGTTGCACCTGTACCTTCGATATCAGATCTCTTCCGTGCCTATCAGTGCAGGTGAGCTCTTTGCCGTTTACTTTCAGGAGGGGCTGGTTGAATCCCATCTGGCAATTCTGGTTTGTGAGGAATGGCATGCCCAGGATCACGTCCTCGTTGATCTGGCTTACCACGAAGGTTTCTTCATAGTGGATATGCCGAATGCGCCCGGTCAAGGTGAGCAGACCGTAGAATGGTAGCCGGGTTCCATCCGCCATCAACCCATGTGAATCGTACTGCTGTATACCCTGCTGGACGCGGGGTGAGAGTTGGTCGAAGACCTTCTTGGCTAGCAGGTTGGTATTGCACCCGGTGTCAATGAGGTAGGTGACGGCTCGACCTTCCACCTTTCCTGGCAAATAGTAGCTGGACCGATATGGTCTCTCGATCTGGTTGAGGTGGATCGTCTGAGGGTGACTGGTTTCTGGTCGGCTCCATCTTGCTGTCTCCTGCTGCGGCGTGCCCTCCGTTTCCTCGTCTTCGCTGGGGGGGTATGGTTCCCCTTCTTCTTCCTCGCTGTCCAACGGAGTAAACCGGTTGGTTAAGGTGATAGGACCTGGGTCTATTAGTGTTGGGGTTCTCTGGTAGCGGTTGTTCTTATAGGGGGTGGTTTGTCGCGGGTTTGCCCTTATGCAGTGAGTAGGTGGCCCTACTACTGCGGGCCGAGCCCGTTTCCCTGTCGAGCGGTCCAGGGAGCAGTCTTGCATTGACTGCGTAGGTGCCCAGTTCGCTGGCAGCCCAAGCATCGCTTGGGGGGAACTCCTTGTGGCTTCTGCTTTAGGTCGGCTATTTCCTTGCTCAGTGCTTCGACTGTTTTTAGCAATTTGGAAAGAGGGTCCTCCACCTCTTGACAAGAGATCTCGTCGGGGGGTGGATCTATTCCGCTTTCTCGTGGTCCTTCGTGGATGGTCCGAACGTTGGAGTGGGGGAGGGGGTGGTGCTGAATCTGCAGGTAATCGTTTCCTGCCCTTACTGCTTCTTCCAGATTGGTCGGCCGGATGGCCAGTAGGTGCCGTTGCAGGTAGGCGTGCCCCAGTGTGCTCTGAAAGGTCTGGAGCGTCAGTTCTGTTCTATTCTCCTGTGGGAGCTCCTCGTAGGCTGCCTCTACCAACTTCTCAACACTGATGGCGTGTTCTCGTAGGGAGTCTCTGGGGTGCTTGCGATAGCTCATTAATTTAGTTTGTGCCTCCGTTCGGGTCATTCCAAAGCTGGCCCTCAGTGCTTCTATGATGGTGAGGTGCGTGGGGCCGCGCCCACATTGTTCGGCCTTGCCAGTGAGTGCATGGCGGAGGTGGACTGTGGCTTCCTCTGGTGTCCATCGGTTCATTCCTACTACTTCCTCGAAGCGTTGAATGAAATAGTGTACGTCTCCTTCTCCATCAAAGGAGGGCACCTTGAATCTGCTCTTCGGGGCGGATGTCGTCATCCTCTCTAGGATGTCGGTGAGTGTGCCCATGATTTGCATGGAGGAGCCTTCTCGGTCGGAGCTGACTGACCTCCGTCTGTACGTCATCTTCGGCTACTTGGGTCGACCGTCGGGAGGTCGAGATCTTGTGGGTATACACAATCCCACTGCTGCCACCAATGTACAGGATTTCGTGTCTGGGTGGTAGCCACCTGTACACTCTCCCGATATGCTCTGTTCGACCTCAAGTCAGCGTTCAATAATGTGCTTATTATTGTTTACAGTGCGTACATTGACTGGTGCAGTTTTGCGTGCGGCCGAATCTGGTGTGGAGTGAGTGCAATAATTATCTGTAATTATTTGCTATGTTCGAACCCTTACAAGGTCCGACAATAATTGTAAATTATTGTCTAGTTTATAGTTTGTTTCGAACTGTGCTCTGACATTAATTCCTCAGGAATTACTTGTCTAGTTTATAGTTTGTTTCGAACTGTGCTCTGGCAATAATTATGCTGAAGTTTTGTAGCCGAATCTGGACTCAGTCGAGATCGACAATAACTTCCTGCAATTATTATTTGACTAGCTTGTTGGATTCCCCGAATCCGAATTTGATATGTCGAACTATTAGTGCACTAGGCCTTGTGTTGTAATCCTTGCCTCAGGCAAGGGTATACACAGTGATAGGGCGTACCGTTCTCACTTTCCACCTTAGCGTCGTGCTTGCTAACAGTCGACTTGTCCAGCGCTGGTAGTTTAGGTGCTCCTAGTAGTGCTTGCTTCAAGAGAGAGAAATTCTTCTGAGAGTCAGGCTAACTCTGAACTTTATTGCATGAACATCCATTTAAATACAGGGAAGGCGGGTACACATTACTAACCACGCCTGAGTAAAAATACTGGTGCAAGCCACGCCTTGCCCTTACATCAACACCCACTTTGTAATAATTAAAAACGTGGAAAAAGATAATAAGTGATAGTAAATAATTATTTGGTACAAGGTAGAACGCAGTAAATAGACTCTAGCAACATAGGCACAGGTAAACAATAGAACGCAGACATAGACATAGACAATGAGTACGTATTGAGATATAATAGTAGACGTTGCGTAGACAGACAGTTGTTGGTGAGTTAAAGGCTTAACTCCTGCACAATAGAAATACACAATGAGAGAATATCTCAGCCGATAATTGCGAGAGATTGTCTTAGTAAGTTGTCTTGGGTAAATAATAACTGTGAGAGAGTATTGGCGTCCCTCACATTATTACCATTATTATATAATATTATATAATAATTTATGATTATCATTGTTATGATTTTTATTATAATAATTAGATCTTATAAATCATATATATAAATAGGATTATATTATTATATGGGTGTTCAGTAATATGATTATTAAACATATGAATAAATAAGTGTTTATTTTATAAAATTATTATTAAACATAAATAATGCATCCATATTTAACATTATTATTATTATAACATTATTATCTTATTAATAACTTTTTAATTTCCTTTTTATCACTGGTATTTTTATTTTTCATTTACTAAATTTTTATTTTGTATTACCATCAACTAATGAATATTTAATAAAATAATAAAATTATTATTATGACATTATTAATCATACTTTTTGTTATTGTTCTGTTATTACCATAATGATAATTAATAATGCTAATTATTATTATTATTAATGAATGAATAATAATACTACTGTAACTTGAAATAATGATCTTGTTTTTTATTATTATTTGTAGTTTATATTAATTAATTATTATTATAATTATTGTTATTATGATAACGGTTATTTATATTATTTATATATTTGGTTACATAATAACCACTATATTTGTTTGTTTTTAAGTTTTATTGATAATAAGCGGCCAGTGTCACGAAGTTCAAATATTTTGGATCGACAGTTATGTGTAGCAACAAAAGGATGACGAGATAAATACCAGGATGTCCAATGCTTCATTCTCCTTTGGCCGACTCAAGTCAAAGGTGTGCTACAACAATGATCGGACATTCAAAACAAAATGCTCGGTTTATCAGGCAATTGTTCTTTCATCATCTCTGTTATATGGAGCTGAGACCTGGTCAGGCTAGCTGCTCACACTCAAAACCTATATGGTGATACACCTACGTCAGATTCTGATTCTTAATGTGAAATGGCGGGACTTCATCTCAAATGAGGAGATTCTAGCCCAGGCCAACCTACCTAATATGTATGAACTCCTCATTCAAAGAAACCTGAGATGGGTTGGACATGTGCACAGAATCGAGAACAATAGGCTACCCAAACAGATCCTTTATTCACAACTCAAAGAAGGGGCCTGAGGTATTGGCACACCGAGACTGAGATTCAAAGACACTGTAAAACGGAACCTCAAGGACAAGAAGATCCAGTTGGAAGCTGGCAATCTCAGCAAAAACCAAAGTCAGTGGAAAGGTCTGGTTCACCAGAGGTGATCTTCGGAGACAAAGAACAGCTGATGATGATGGTGATGATCAATAATAATAATTTTGATGATTTGTTCACTATCTACTTACTATTTATCTACTACTGCTATCAGTTTATTATCATCGTTGATTATTATTATTTATATTATTAATCTGTTATCATAGATTATTTTATAAAATCATGTATATGATGGTAATCTTGTGATGATGACGATAATAATTGTATGAAATTCAAGTTTATTTAACTTGCATAATAGTAGTTAGTGTCACTACCGTTCATCACTGCTAATACTGACTTCTAAACTAAATGTTCACATTACTGCTTTCCAAATTAATACTAGTTGTTGATTGCAATGTTGTTATTTATTATTATTATTCATTAACGCAAATGCATATAAATACAAACTTATTCAAGTGATGTGTTCTTTTGCTTGTGGTGCTAAGCAATTTAGTGCTAGTTTGAAGGTGTTTTGCATGTACTGCATTTTTGCACCTGAATCGCCATTTCCATGCATCTGAGACACAGTGTTTTCAAAGTTTTCCGCTAGCGCGGGGCATATGCCGGTGAGGGGTGCCCTGCACCCCACCCCTCCCCCGCACCCCCTCCCACCCAACAATAGTAGTGAGTCAAATTTTTGAGAACCTACGCCCCTGCTGCCAGCAGTTGTAATGCGCTACGTAACACTTCAGTAGTTGTAATTGCCACTCACAGAGACATTCACTGACTTGATTGCTAATATAATGATGGCATTAGTACTCTAAACTGCTTGAACCAACAAGTAGATTGAGTTTACACTTTGACAATGAGTTTCTAAAGTCCTTCAATAACATCATCTATATTGGTTGAGATATCCCAGTTTTGGGTAAACCCTTTCAGAGATGAAAGGCACCAAAATCTGTCACATCCTTGCCTCTCCAGGTTTAGAACATTCATGCAGTTGAAGAAGTCTATAGGAAACCCTACGTTGTACTCAGCTGATTGAAAAACTTCCTTAACTCATCGCCATCTCATGTTCATCCAGAAACAACAAAAACTCTCTCTGTAGCATCCACAGCTTAGCTAACAGAATGCCTTACTCAGCCATCTTACCTTGTTATATGTTAGTAGATCCTTATGTTCAGTATCAAAGCTCTCTGTATCACCTACAGCTTAGCTAACAGACTGCCTTACTCAGCCATCTTACCTTGTTATATGTTAGTAGATCCTTATGTTCAGTGTCAAAGCTCTCTGTATTACCTACAGCTTAGCTAACAGACTGTCTTACTCAGCCATCTTACCTTGTTATATGTTAGTAGATCCTTATGTTCAGTGTCAAAGCTCTCTGTATCACCTACAGCTTAGCATTGCCTTACTCAGCCATCTTACGTTGTTATATGTTAGTAGATCCTTATGTTCAGTATCAAAGCTCTCTGTATCACCTACAGCTTAGCTAACAGATTGCCTTACTCAGCCATCTTACCTTGTTATATGTTAGTAGATCCTTATGTTCAGTATCAAAGCTCTCTGTATCACCTACAGCTTAGCTAACAGACTGTCTTACTCAGCCATCTTACCTTGTTATATGTTAGTAGATCCTTATATTCAGTATCAAAGCTCTCTGTATCACCTACAGCTTAGCGAACAGATTGCCTTACTCAGCCATCTTACCTTGTTATATGTTAGTAGATCCTTATGTTCAGTATCAAAGCTCCCTGTATCACCCACAGCTTAGCTAACAGATCGCCTTACTCAACCATCTTACCTTGTTATATGTTAGTAGATTCTTATGTTCAATATCAAAGCTCTCTGTATCACCTACAGCTTAGCTAACAGATTGCCTTACTCAGCCATCTTACCTTGTTATATGTTAGTAGATCCTTATGTTCAGTATCTAAGCTCTCTGTATCACCTACAACTTAGCTAACAGATTGCCTTACTCAGCCATCTTACCTTGTTATATGTTAGTAGATCCTTATGTTCAGTATCAAAGCTCTCTGTATCACCTACAGCTTAGCATTGCCTTACTCAGCCATCTTACCTTGTTATATGTTAGTAGATCCTTATGTTCAGTGTCAAAGCTCTCTGTATCACCTACAGCTTAGCTAACAGATTGCCTTACTCAGCCATCTTACCTTGTTATATGTTAGTAGATCCTTATGTTCAGTGTCAAAGCTCTCTGTATCACCTACAGCTTAGCCAACAGACTGCCTTACTCAGCCATCTTACCTTGTTATATGTTAGTAGACCCTTATGTTCAGTATCAAAGCTCTCTGTATCACCTACAGCTTAGCTAACAGATTGCCTTACTCACCTATCTTACCTTGTTATATGTTAGTAGATACTTATGTTCAGTATCAAAGCTCTCTGTATCACCTACAGCTTAGCTAACAGATTGCCTTACTCAGTCATCTTACCTTGTTATATGTTAGTAGATACTTATGTTCAGTATCAAAGCTCTCTGTATCACCTACAGCTTAGCTAACAGATTGCCTTACTCAGCCATCTTACCTTGTTATATGTTAGTAGATCCTTATGTTCAGCATCAAAGCTCTCTGTACCACTTACAGCTTAGCTAACAGATTGCCTTACTCACCCATCTTACCTTGTTATATGTTAGTAGATCCTTATGTTCAGTGTCAAAGCTCTCTGTATCACCTACAGCTTAGCTAACAGATAGCCTTACTGAGCTATCTTACCTAGTTATATGTTAGTAGATCCTTATGTTCAGTGTTTCGTGTTGGATGATTTGGATTTGTTAGCAGAATCAGCAATAAACAACATTTGTCATTAGCGTCGCCAGAACAAACGAGTGCGTGTTATATTCTGTTAACATGACAAACGACACAACGATTATAATAAATGAGTATAATAATAGGTTGATGAGAATAAAATATGTTAACGAGTATAATATGAGTATTTACTAAACAACTAACACAATGATTGCCAAATTGATAATATTGTTTGTGTGGCATTAGTTGACTGTGCATCCACATCCTCAACATCCCCTCCGTTCGGTACATTGTGACAGCTGATGAGTTTTGAGTTACAAACGGGGAGTTTACATTACATAATCATCCAGCCAAGCTGGTGGTTTTCGGTTTCTTGTTGACCGGCGAATATCTGTGGTTTTACTGACTTCTGGATTAGGAGGTCCTGTGCCGGGTATGTCCATATTAGAATGGGCCTGTTCCTCGATTGGGCATGGTACTGTTGCGATAGGACGTAGGTCTCGACTGTTCCTACGAAGAAGGTTGTCATCAATGAGTACTGAGTATGATCGGTCGCTAAGCTGTTTCTCAACAACACTTTCTTTCCACTGACGTCGATGGTTTTGCCAGTCACGGACTAAGACTGCTTGTCCTTGTTGTAGGGGTGGTAAGTCCTGTGCTGACTTGTTGTAGTGTTGTTGTATTTTAAGTCTTTTCTGCAGCTTCTTGTCCAGCAATCGGTTTTCTTTAGTGGTTTCTGGCTTTTGAGGCAGCACTGACCTGGTAGGTTTTCCAATTAATTGTTGAATGGGGCTTTTATCTATTCCTTCTACAGGAGTGTTGCGATATTCCAGTATGGCCAACTCCGGATCTTCGCATGTTTGAAGGATGCGTTTAGCAATTTTGACTGCGGACTCCACCTTTCCATTCGACTGCGGAAAATGTGGTGAGCTGGTGATGTGGTTGAACATCCAGCTCTTGCTGAAGTTTTCGAACTGGTGGGCTGTAAACTGTGGTCCATTGTCCGACATCACCGTATTTGGTATTCCCAGGCGGCCAAAGCATTTTTTCAGGAAGTCGATCACCGCCAGAGCAGATTGGTTGGGTAGTTTTTCGTACTCGAGGTAGTCGGTAGTGTAGTCAACCACTACCGCGTAGTGGACATTTTGATTTTCAAAGAGGTCGACCCCCACCTTCGTCCAGGGTGCACTGGGTATTTCGTGACTCTGCATGGTCTCCTTCTGTTGCTTGGGTGCACTTTTCTGGCATACTAGACAGCTTTTGATATGCTCAGTGATGTGGGCGGTCATGCCAACCCAAAATACAGTATGGCGAGCCCTGCGTAGTGTAGAGTTTACTCCATTATGTCTGACATGCAGCAGCCTCAAAATCTGTTTTTGCATTGCTTGCGGAATGACAATGCGGGAGCTTTTGTAAATCAACCCATCTTCTACTGTCAGCTCTGTTTTGAAGTGTTGGTAGGTCCCAACGATGGGAGAGTCTGCTGTCCATCCACTGCTAATGAGCCTGTTCAGGGCTTGTAACTCTTGATCCTGCATGGTGGCCGTCCTCAGCTTTTTCATCAACCCATTCGGTAATGGAGGGTCTGGGTTACTCTGGGCAACTGCGAATAGGTGCTCTGGGGGCTGTTGATAGCCAGGTACCTCAAAGTATGAATCGCGAGATAGTAGATCAGCAGTGATCTGCTCGGTACCTTTCTTCCAAGTGATCTTTATTCTTGGATATCTCTGAAGTTGAAGAAGCATGGCCTGAAGTCTTCTTGACACTTGATGAATAGACTTCTTGAAAATGGAAACGAGTGGCTCATGGTCGGTGTGTATTGTTACGTCTCTATGTCCAAATATGTATTGATCAAAACGGTTTGTGCCAAACACGATGGCCAGACATTCTAGTTCCAGAGGCACATAATTTTGTTCACATCTTGTCAAGCTCCTTGAGGCATAAGCTACAGGCTTATCATGCTGCAGCAGAGCGGCGCCAATGCCTGCTGTTGAGGCATCTGTTTGTATCACTACCAGCTGTGAGGGATCAAAGTACTGTAGGGTTTCAGCATCTGTGAGCCTGCTCTTGATTTTGTTAAAGGAATTTATTTGATCATCGCTCCAATCGAATTGATTTTCTTGTTGGAGTAGCCTTCTGAGCGGCTCAGATTCCGCTGATAGGTTACTGACAAACTTGGACATGTAAGTTACGTGTCCAAGAAAGCGCTTTACTCCTTGTGGTGTACTCGGAGGCTGCATTTCCACAATCGCTTGAATCTTTTTCGGATCAGGCTTGAGCCCTTCAGACGTTAGCAGGTGGCCAATGTATGGTAGTTCATCCTGAATAAATCTGCATTTGTCTTTGTTCAGCCGGAGTCCAATTTTGCGGGCTCTTGTGAAAAGAGCACGTAAGTTACTGTCATGCTGATGGCGATCTTCTCCGTAAATCAGCAGATCATCGGCCACAACTGTCACACCAGAAAGCCCCGTCAGTCCTTCATTCAGTCTTCATTGGAACTCTTCGGGCGCTGACGCAATCCCAAAGGGCATACGCAGGTATTTGTATTTGCCTATCGGTGTCCAAAAGGTGGTAAGACTTGTTGAGATATCTGCCAGTGGTATTTGATAGAATCCTTCCTTAGCATCACAGACAGAGAAATATTTAGCTTTGTTCAGTTGTGGAAGGACATCATCGAGAGTAGTAATATATGAGCAGATCTCCCTACCAAGTGTTTTTTTGTGGATCTGGCCTTGGGGGTTATGCAATGAGTTACGACGTTGGGTGAATTCGCCGAGTTTATATTGTATTTCATTTGAGAGGTATTTGAGTGGCATTTGAGTGGCATTTAAGTGGCATTTGAGTTTTGATTATTTTTTTACTTGATTTGAACTCATATGCCAGCTAGATTTTGAATGTATGGCATTTAAGTTTTGATACTTTTTTCACATAATTTGAACTCATATGGCATCTTGAGAGAGAGGAGAGAGAAGACAGAGAGGAGAGAGGAGAGAGAAAGGAGAGAGGAGTTTTATCTACATTGAATAACTATATTGATCAAAAATGAAACATTATATGATTATATACATTGATTACATAATAAGTAGGGCAAATCTTCCTATATAATATAGCTAGAGTCAGTAAATACTAAGTAATACAAAGCACTACAACTTGTAATGACAATCAATGTATACATACATACATATGGTATCTTGAGAGAAAGAAAGAGAGAGAGGAGAGAGGGAGAGAGAGAGGAAGAGAGAGAGAGGAGAGAGGAGAGAAGAGATATATCTACATTGAATAAATATATTGATCAAAAATGAATCATTATATGATTATATACATTTATTACATAATAAGTATGGAAAATCTTCCTATATAATATAGCTAGAGTCAGTAAATACTAAGTAATACAAAGCACTACAACTTGTGATGACAATCAATGCATTCATACATACATACATACACACATACATATGGTATCTTGAGAGAGAGAAAGAGAGAGATGAGAGAGATCTTTTAGTTTTCTATACATTCATGTACATATGGTTGATTATGTACATATTTATGGGTATATTTATATCTACATAGAGAGAGGAGATATATCTAAATTGAATAAATACATTGATTAAAAATGAATCATTATATGATTATATACATTTATTACATAATAAGTAAAGAAAATCTCTCCATATAATATAGCTAGAGTTAGTAAATACTAAGTAATACAAAGCACTACAACTTGTAATAAATACAAAGTAATAACAGTTATTGCATAGTTTGTTCCTTTACAATAATGTTTTTGATGTACTGATGTTTGGTAAAAAATCTACATTAGTTAAGTTTTAAATTCATATGAAAAAAATTTGTGTCAATTTAGTATCTACTCCATTATATATTTACAATATTACTTTGTAATTATTAGTGAAAGAAATTATGAAATACTGGGGAGTAATTAAGTAATTCAGTAAGGAAATTGGTTGGAATTGAAGTAATATTATTTAAATACAACATTGCTTTGCAACAACTATTAATAAAAGCAATTATGAATGTTGATGAGTTACTAAGTAATCTAGTAAAGAAAACTGATTGAAATTACGGTAATATTTGTTAAAAGATACTTGCGACATGTTTTATCAACGAAAAAATCAAACAATTTTCAAAATAATTACGATTAACTAAGTGATTCAGTAGGAAAAACCAACTGAAACACACAATATCCGTTTTGAAATATTTACAATAAACACAATTGGGTAATATTTGTTAAAAGATACTTGCAACATGTTTTATCAACGAAAAATTCAAACAATTTTCAAATGTTTACGAGTAACTAAGTGATTCAGTAGGAAAAACCAACTGAAACACGCAATATCCGTTTTTGAAATATTTACGATAAACACAATTGGGATATTGCTGTTATCAAAGAAATCAAGCGAGTATCAAATGTTTACGAGTAACTAGGTGTTTCAGTTGAAAAAAATCGATTGAGATCGTGTGACATCCGTTACAAAATATTTTACGTCAAGTTACCAACGAGAAAATAAATATTTCTTAGAATATCCGCTATAGCGAGTTACGATAATTTTTACGCACCTTGAAGGTTTTCAGTCCATTTTCAGTCAGATCAAAATTTATGCGAGACGTTTTAGGTATTATTTCAGTCGACGTAATGTTACCAGTTCATTTTTAAAAAGTAATTAATTATAATATAACGCAAGTGTCATTTTACTAATAAACTCATTCCAGAAAAGACATTAATCATCATCTCGCTTAATCCTATATGTTTTGATCTTTTTAATATCAAGTGTTATAAAGCCGCTCGAGAAAAGTCATTAATTACACCTAAGCACTATTTATTATCATGCTATTTCTATCTAAAACAAAACAACAAACGTCCATAGATGATGGAATTATAGGTCGAATTCAACCTAAAAAGGAAGAGAACTTGATTGCATCTATCTCCTGTTTTTTATTGTTTCATTACATATTAGTTAATACAGATACAGCCTTCCACCAAAACGGATTTGTGGTTTTACTTTTAATCCTAGTTATCTCCGCTATCGTCTAAAAAACATGAGCAAAGCATGACTTTATCCACTTGTTTTATTAGTTAGACTGTTACTTTTTTTAAAATATCTCATTGTTTTTTGTGTGAAATACAAATAATGTATCAACATACATAGTATATTTTCTATTTTTAGGAAGCTGTTTTGTCTAATAAATCAAGAGTTATATGTTACATATACATATTTAAATGCTATCAGATATCTTTAAAGTGTTTATTACATTCCTAACTCATACTTAATGTTGTAAACTATAATTGAAGCTCTCACATTTTAATTTACTGTCTGATGATATAAAGATGGAGCTACACTACATCATTGTTTTGCTGATGATGTGTCTATATGATTGTTTGTGGTAGTGTGTGTTATAGTAGAGTATATCAATAAACTGCAATTGAACTAGTTATTAAATGCTATCAGTACCTGTAAAGTATTTTATTACATTCCGAACTCATACTTAATGTTGTAAACTATAATTGAAGCTCTCACATATTAATTTACTGTCTGATGATATAAAGATGGAACTACACCGCATCAATGTTTTGCTGTTGATGTGTCTATATGAAAATTGTTGCTATAAAAATATGTTTGAAGGATGTGAGTTGTCATTCAAATGAAATGTAAGTTTCATCCTAGCTAGTTATATTTAAAAGAGTATCAACCTAGAGGTTGTAAAATTTGTTTATCCAACGCTCTACATTCAAAAATTTTAGCTAGATGGAAAGACAGTTTACAGGGGTGTATGTGGTGGTTAAGCTTATTAATCTATCTAATCTCTATCTTCCTATTTTTTTAACCAACTTCCTAATTGTCTTCCACTTTTTTAAAAAAACAATATCATTTATCATAGTAATAATCAGAAAATCAGTCTACAAATTAATCTTGATAAATGACTTCAATGTTTTGTATATAAGAGAAACTATTTTTTTAAACAGTATCAGTTTTCATTTGTACTTCATTTCAAGTATTAGTCTGCGAAACTACAAAAAATGGCTAGCAATATTCCTACAACAAATGAGTAAGTTATTTATACTATCTTTTACAATTTTGTTGCAGTTACATTTATAAATTTATACAAATGTATATATATATATATATATATATTACTTGTAGGTCTACAACCTCAAATGATGCATTAGAACTAAATATAGATGAAATAGATTTCAGTGCCATGTAAGTATATTATTGAAACTTTATTATTCAACTGTATTATATAGAGTTTTTAATTAATCACAATCTTGATTTATTGTTTTATTAAGCTCTACGGATGATGAAACGTTGAGATGGATTGAGGAATGCTTTGGCGAAGAAGAGAAGGTGAAAAAGACCAAGCCTACCACGCACATTGCTATGAGTAAGTATTTTTCTGTATTATGAAAAATGTAAATTTTTCTGTAGGTAAAATAATAACGACTCTACATTTACTACGTTATTTTTGTAGAGAAAACATCTACACGCTTTATTGCAAGCGCATGCTATATAGGGAAAGATGAATCCTTTCTCTCCTATGATCGCCACACATTTGAATGTAAGTATGAAAAAAATATTATTTACTACATACTCATTCAATTTTAATAAATTTTTTTCAAAAACTAACATAATTACATTCGTATTTTCTATTTTAGTTCAAGCAGAGAACCTGCAGCTAGAACAGTACAGAAGCAGAAGTGTTATAGATGGGGAAATAAAAGATGATAAGGAGTGCTTCAAGTGTAAGTGATATGCATTATCTTTATATACATATACCATACTCAAGACAGTTATCTATATATATATATATATATATATATATATATATATATATATATATATATATATATATATATATATATATATATATATATATATATATAATGAGAATTTGTTTATTTTGCTTGTAGATATCGATAACAAAAACACAAGGTATTTTCTTTCAGTGCTTACGTTATTATTGATAGCATATTGTACAAAGACGCTGAGCGAAGCACTGAAAGAAAAAAAAAGACAGTATTTCGTGTATATTTTGTGGTAAGAAGTTTAAATTAGGGAAGATGCATGAGCCTGGCCGAGTTCTTTCAAGACATTTTTTTGCTCACTTGTTTATTTTTTATTGTTTATGCGGAAAATCACATACAACTTTGAGAGAACTCCAGCAACATACTTGTATTTTGAAAACTAAAATGTTTTTTGTTGTTGATATTGTGCAGGATTTCACTGTGGGGGTGTGAGGTGGTAGCTCGGCCTACCTGCACAACCTCCCGAACTGTAATGGCAACTGTGTCTAGTGTGCTAGCGATACAACCCTTCCACAGGTCGACTTAGTATACTGGAGAATGGTGGTCGACCATCTCAGTAACTAGTGAGCTGCCGGTTGCGTTAGCTGTTATCTCTGTAAGTATTGAGTTCGAACTTTGAGGGGCGAACTAGTAAAGACTAGGTTCGGCCAGCAGAGGTTCGGCTGTCTTATTGCAGTGCTGTGCAGAGGTCGAACATTGAAGGCGAAGTTAGGCAAGCTAAGTTCGGCCAGCAGAGGTTCGGCTGTCTTATTGTAATGCTGTGCAGAGGTCGAACATTGAAGGCGAAGGTAGACAAAGCTAAGTTCGGCCAGCAGAGGTTCAGACTGATCTGCCTGTATATTACTACTCGAGTAATGGTGCGCAGTGAAGTTATTTGTTAGAACAAAGAAACTTCTGAGAGTGTGCAAGCTGACTCTGATTTATTGATACACAACATCCATATTTATGTACATGGTTACATAACTGATTGAACTGATAAGTGATAATACACAAGGTAGCCACACCTAGCACAGCAATTGGCTAGCGTGAGTAGTAATATATGAGCAGATCTCCCTACCAAGTGTTTTTTTGTGGGGTCATAATCTGGGGTGATGCAATGGGTTACGACGTTGGATGGATTCGCCGAGTTTATATTGTATTTTATTTGAGGGGTACTTGAGTGGCATTTGAGTGGCATTTAAGTGGCATTCGAGTTTTGATTATTATTTTACTTAATTTGAACTTATATGGTATATACATTTTGAATGTATGGCATTTAAGTTTTGATAATTTCTTTTCATAACTCGAGCTCATATGGCATCTTGAGAGAAAGGAGAGAGGAAAAGAGGAGAGAGAGGAGAGAGGAGATACATCTAGCTTGAATAAATTCATTGATTAAAAGCGAATCAATGTATGACTATATACATTTATTACATAATAAGTAGGGGTAAAATCTCCTCATATAATATAGCTAGATACATAATTCGAACTCATATATACATTGAATGCTATAAAATATATCAGATGATAAAGTTAAATATTCATCTATTCTTTATCGATATTTATAAGGATGATGAAAGATTTTTTGTATTTTATATACATATATAGTTATAGTAACTGTGGTAAAAGAAGTCTATTATGAAGGTTTTTATTTAAGCCAAAGTAGGCTCGGTAGATACTCCATCAGAACACACTCGTCTTTTAGCATAAAAATATGTGAGACCTCGTTTTATTTGGTTGTATGTCAACATTTTTTGATCCTTTACTACAAATCCTCGATTTTTACCCATAAACGACTTTTTTGTGTTCAATACATTTAGATAACTGTCTTTGTTCAATTGATTAATTCGTTTGTTCAAACCTTTTGAGCTAAACTTGTTTCCTTTTTCTCCCCAGCAGTAATAGGATTTAGAGTTAAGTGCAACAATTCCATCTCCGGTAAATTCCTCTTTAAACAGCCCAGGTGTTCTTTTTCCGTGTTTTAGTACTTTTTCACAACAGTCTTGCATGCTCCATTCTAAACCCATTGTTTTGGTTCTTAAAAACTCATCCCTATGTTTGTCACAGTATGGGCGTGGAAACCAATCACCATATTCATTGTAAAACTCTTTTTTCATACTTGGTTTTACCAGTGTTTCTAATGTTCCGCTCAACGCCATGTATGCGCTATCTGTATCCATTTCAACATATTGGAAATCACTTCTGTCAATATATCTATAAATAAAAAGTTTGTTTCGATTTCAATTATTTGGAAGTTTTACTTACTTACACATAATAATGGTAGGGAATTAGGTTTCACTTACTTATCCATAAAGTCGTAGTAAAACTGTAGCATTCTCAGTTTAGCATACTGTAGCACGGAGAAACCCAAGTGTACTGGAACATTCATAGTTAGCTGAAATGATGGTGATACTGATTAGCAAAGTAAACTTATGGAATATAAATTTTGAATTGCAAAATAATTGTTTTAAAACTTACTAGCTGTTTACAGGTTACGATTTCATAAAAATCATCTGCTATCTCTTCCATGGCGATAAATTTGTTTCCTCTGATACGAAATGAAGCTTTTCTGGCGCCTTCGATGAACTTGATGTTGGTATGTTTTTCTTTATCAGTGATTGTTTTTCCATAAGCAGCATTTCCTACCAACTTGCTAGTAGTAGCGAGTAATTCTTGACTAGGGTCTGCATCTCCCATTCTCCTAGCGTCTGAAACCGATGTTCCAAAAGCTTCAAAAGCTTTTCTAGGAATATATTCTATTAGCTGATAAACTTTGGTGACTTTCAATCCTTGTTTCAAGTACCATTTCAACAAAGGACTCATTAGCAATATCTTATCTCCGTACATACTTCCAACTAATGACCGTTGAGGAGTCTTTAAAAACCCTTCGGCTTCAGCAAAGACTTTCATTTCATCGCTCAAGTGTTCTCTGGTTAACATCGTATTTTTAAAAATCGGAGGCATTTCGGAGAACTTTTCTTCCTCTTCCTCAGGAACTTCGATGTCACATTCAACAAATCCGAAGAATTCTTCTGATTGAACTCTCTCCAACACTTCTTCTTGATTCAGCTTTTTTTCAAGTATTTTAGGGTAGAAAGAATTGTAAAACGTGTTGACAAATTTTTGTAAATTTGTATGAGTTTTTACACGCTTCATCCAGTCACACTCCCAAATCGAGATTACAGTGTAACCTAATGCTCGAAGATATTCTTCATTTTCCATCGTAGTTTTAAACAGATCTGCTTTTGATTTTCTTCCAGTAGCTTGAAGCTCTTGTTCTTTAGCGTTGTTATAAGAGCAGTCGTGTCCATGCCAAAAACATCCATGGAATTGAAAGACATGACGATTTTCAACACAGAAACCATCAACTGGTAATCCTCGCTGTCCGAGAGTAACTTCTCCTCCATTGAGCTGATGTCTGATATTGATTTTTTTTGAGAACATTTGGAACTGTAACCAGCTATGAGCTATCTTGCTAAATTTTACTGGTTCAGCGACAAATGAGTTTTCGATTTTTCTTCTTCGAGGAGAGCCAGTAGGCATTGATTGCATCATACACCATAAATAGAGCGCATTTGCATCAACTCCATAGATTCTATCACAAATCTTTGCTTCTTTTCCCAACCAATGTTCTCTAATTTTAGTTATACCTTTTTCGTGATATCTATGCATCACTAGACTTGGTCCACCAACTATATTTTTCTTTATTAGAGGATAAAGTTCTGCATTGCAGTTGTCAAGCAGACAAATTGGGAGAGTCTGACGAAACGAGTTACCAAGTTCATCAAAATTCAAGTATGTAGAGAGGTATGGAGGGGGTGGTTGAGGTGCTTTGTTAAACATCCATCGGATCGCTAATCCTGGTAAAGATATACCATCTTTTAACATATCAATCCCATGCTCTCTGTAGATTGATCTTTGTCTTTCCAACGCTTGAACAAATGGTTTTACATCCAAGTTGTTGTACCATTTTAAAAAATCCCTCATTGTCTTCATGTCGTTATTTTTCCATGCTTCTTGACAAATTATGTACTCTTCTTCACTGATATTCTTTTGTTTTAAAGAACTGTAAAAAGCTTCTCTTGGAGGTAGATGTTCTTGATTAAGTTGTTCCAAGTCTTTCATCCATTCATAAGGAAAAAATCCTTTTCCGGCTTCACATTTGTATGCTTTGAGATACATTTCATAGCTATATCCAGGAGCGATGAAGTTTGTGCAATCTAAAAACAAAAAAGATCCTATTCCGATAACAGGCATCTTGGTTCCTTTTTTTATAACAAAATCAAAATCTGTGTCGGAGACATCTTTCAATTTTTGAAGCAGTTTTCCTTTCATCACATTGACATCATAAGTCTGTGAATTGAAACCTAGAATAGGGAGTTTTTTCATATAGCTGTACAAATCATCCAGAACTTTTTCAGCTCCTGTTCTACGTCTGAAACGATTTTTTTCAAAATCACTACGAAACTTTTCTTCAGCTTCTTCCAGTCGTTGTAATTCACCTTCTATCTGTTTTATGATTCGCGAAAACTGTTTTTCCAATCGGCTATATGATTCTTCACTAATATCATCCAAGTATTCAATGAACTTTCCAACGCATTCATCATCATCCCCATTATTGACAATACAACGTGGGTTGTTGAAGCCTGGTACGTTTGAACAAATTGAAATACTTAAAAGTTTATGCTCATTCATGTAAATGGTTGTGTCTGTATCTCGATCTTTTTCGCAATTAGGTAACAAACACTCTATGTCAAATGTTGCAAAAAACGGATAGTATCTCAAGGAATCATCTGACCCGATATCTATTCCGAATTGAACCTTCAGTTTGTCGAATATTGTAGCAGTAGGACTGTATTGCCCTCCAGAAAACTGCATAGTTGTTGCCTCTGAGATTGAACATCTGTGTCTTTTCAGATTCCCCAATCTATCATAACAAGTAGAACAGGTTGGACATCTGTAGGCTTTGACATATCCTTCCAAGTTTGTAATAAGACTGAAGTGATTGATATAAAGATCCAAATATAGATTCTCCTTATAACTGGAGTTTGAATTCCAAATAACTGTTGAAGTCATATCATCATTTAAAGAAAACACTGTTATCTTCAGTTGAAATGCTCGCTCCAAAAGCAATAAATCAGCTTCTGTCACTCCTTTCCCATCACACCTTTTACCACTATCACCATAGATGAAACTATGATATTGTTGTTGGTACTCCTTCACCTCCTTAATTATCGGATCTTTTGCAATTCCACCGTTTTTTTGTAGTTCTTTGTGTAATGCTAGACATCTAAAAAAACAAAGATTGTCGGTAATTCGTTTTCCTTTTGTGTTTTTTAACATGGTTCGTATGTGTCTGTTGTTAAGGAGGTGAGAGGGTAAATGCTCTGGTGGTGATCCAACTTTTCCCATTCCGAGTAGCTTGTAGAAATAAAACGAAATGTTTGTGATCAACATCAATCTCCAAGTCGTATTTGGTCTCCGTCTCAAGCTATTTGTACGATGATCAGTCTCCATAACATCAACAAAGAAGTCATCAAGATCTCCTTCAGTTTCAATCAGTTTAGCTTTTGGATATACAGTAGCATTGTTTGATGATGAGTGAAAGTATCGGAGTTCACCATCATTTTTATTTTCTAGTATACAACCTACGCTACAGTTGACTTTTGCTCTCGAGCTCAATTGTCTCCAAACTTTTTTTAGCAATTCTAACACTCTTGAATCATGATAGTCATTTTGGTAGGTATCAGCTTGGTCTCTTGGAATCCCATCCCAAAGTCTTACATTTAAAAGTTCTATGACTTTTCCAGCTCTATGTTTCGTTTTCATAGCTCCCCAATATCTAGCTATCAAATCATCCCATTCTTCATCTTGAAAAGTTGGAGCTGTGCTATCATCAACAATACCTAGGGTTGATGCTCGGGTAGGTCTTTCAAAATTTAAATCTTCCATTTCTTCTTCTTGTTCTTCCTCTTGTGCTTCTTCCTCTTCTTCTTCTTCTTCTTCTTCTTCTTCTTCTTCTTCATTTTCTATCATTGGATCATTCTCATTTTCTTCAACTATCTCCTCCACAACCGGCTCTATATCTTGAGCTATTATGCTAGTCTTTGGTGGTGAAGGCTCAGCACCAAATCCTATTTGATTGATTGTTTCATCGGGTAAACGAAAACAAATGAGATTTTCTTCTAACCATTTCCAATTGGGGGAAATTTCAGGGTTTTTTTCTTCTACATTTTCCTCCTGATAATTTAAACTTTGTCTACAATAGAAATGTTAACACATAATAGTTGTTCTATAAAACATTCACATACATTTTACATAAAATGTAACAGAAGAAAAAAATGACTTAAACACCATTATCAATTAATTTTTAAAATGGAATTAGGAAAAAAGACTCAAACATTATTATTAGTTAAGTTTTTAAAACTTACTGTGTACTATGACATGAATTCCCAACTCCCTCTTTTACATTAATTCTCTGATATTCTGAGCCCTGTCTACAATAAAGAGATAACGCATTATTTTTGCTGATTCATGAGATGAGTATAAGAAAAAAGCAAAAAAATTACTCTACTAATGTTATTAATTTATGATTTTAAAAACTTACTGCTTATCAAAGGCTATTGTATTTTCAGCAGTTGCTGAAACTTGAAAAGTCGAAGGTTTGTCTTGAAAAGCATTTTCAAGTTCCATCTCCATTTCATTTTCATATTCAGCATTGCTTTCATCATTCATGTATTCATTATCAGCGTTTGAAAAACCGATATCATTTTGATTTTTCATGAGCCATTCCCATTCCTTATGTATGTCTACATCAGTATCATCCTCTTCTGTTTCCATAGCACTATAATAACAATAAAATCATTACTTTTTAATAGAAGTGACAATAGCACATAAAAAGGTAAGTTAAATGTCTCAGCTAATAAATTTTACCTTGTGAATAAATCTCCTAGTAGTCAGTTGGTATATTATATAGTAGATGTTGAGGCTTCAGTTACTGTTGTTAGAACGAGTGATTTATTATGTGAAAGCATTACTTTTTAAGTAGACAAAAACTTAAGTGAGATAATTAAGACGGATAATTAAGTCTTAGCTTCAATGAAAATTTTCAAATTCACACAGAAAAACTTTTAATAGTCAGTGGATGTAGTAGTAGATGTTGCTCCTCCGATCACTGTTGTAGAACTGGATGCTTTCTGTGTGAAAACAGTGGCTCTTAAATAGGTAAAGTTGCACTGGTTGAACTCTATGAATACCAACCTTCTTTATAATATAACTATGAATCAGAATTTTGTCCACGCGAAAACCAATGCTTTCGCGGGAATAAATAATTTATTTTCACGCGAATACAAACTGTTGCTTTCGCGGGAATGCAAATTTTATTTTCACGCGGATACAAACCAATGCTTTCGCGGGAATAAAGACTTTATTTTCACACGAATGGAAACAGTTGTTTTCGCGGGAATAAATAATTTATTTTCACGCGAATACAAACCGTTGTTTTCGCGGGAATAAATAATTTATTTTCACGCGAATAGAAACTGTTGCTTTCGCGGGAATAAATAATTTATTTTCACCCGAATACAAACTGTTGCTTTCGCGGGAATGCAAATTTTATTTTCACACGGATACAAACCAATGCTTTCGCGGGAATAAATAATTTATTTTCACGCGAATACAAACCATTGTTTTCGCGGGAATAAATAATTTATTTTCACGCGAATACAAACCGTTGTTTTCGCGGGAATAAATAATTTATTTTCACGCGAATAGAAACTGTTGCTTTCGCGGGAATACAAATTTTATTTTCACACGGATACAATCCAATGCTTTCGCGGGAATAAAGACTTTATTTTCACACGAATGGAAACAGTTGTTTTCGCGGGAATAAATACTTTCATGCAAAAGCATTGGTTTGTATCCGCGTGAAAATAAAATTTGTATTCCCGCGAAAGCAACTGTTTCCATTCGTGTGAAAATAAAGTCTTTATTCCCGCGAAAGCATTGGATTGTATCCGCGTGAAAATAAAATTTGTATTCCCGCGAAAGCAACAGTTTCTATTCGCGTGAAAATAAATTATTTATTCCCGCGAAAACAATGGTTTGTATTCGCGTGAAAATAAATTATTTATTCCCGCGAAAACATTGGTTTGTATCCGCGTGAAAATAAAATTTGTATTCCCGCGAAAGCAACAGTTTCTATTCGCGTGAAAATAAATGATTCATTCCCGCGAAAACAACTGTTTCCATTCGCGTGAAAATAAAGTTTTTATTCCCGCGAAAGCATTGGTTTGTATCCGCGTGAAAATAAAATTTGTATTCCCGCGAAAGCAACAGTTTCCATTCGCGTGAAAATAAAGTCTTTATTCCCGCGAAAGCATTGGATTGTATCCGCGTGAAAATAAAATTTGTATTCCCGCGAAAGCAACAGTTTCTATTCGCGTGAAAATAAAGTCTTTATTCCCGCGAAAGCATTGGTTTGTATCTGCGTGAAAATAAAATTTGTATTCCCGCGAAAGCAACAGTTTCTATTCGCGTAAAAATAAATTATTTATTCCCGCGAAAGCAAAAGTTTCCATTCGCGTGAAAATAAAGTATTTATTCCCGCGAAAACAACAGTTTCTATTCGCGTGAAAATAAATTATTTATTCCCGCGAAAGCATTGGTTTTCGCGTGGACAAAATTCTGATTCATAGTTATATTATAAAGAAGGTTGGTATTCATAGAGTTCAACCAGTGCAACTTTACCTATTTAAGAGCCACTGTTTTCACACAGAAAGCATCCAGTTCTACAACAGTGATCGGAGGAGCAACATCTACTACACTTTCCATTGCAACTACTAGAAACTTTCTCTTTATAAAAGGTAAAATTTAAAACTTATTATTCCCTACCTAACAAAGAGCAAAATTAGTTTAGCTATAATGTAAAGTATGAAATAAATAATCTTTTAGTTCCACATGAAAAGCTGAAGTATATGTTATTTCTTTCTTTTTTAGAACACTATGGAGAATTTTTCTGCTTCTTACACGGATTTAAAGCCAATCGAAAGTAGTAATATATGAGCAGATCTCCCTACCAAGTGTTTTTTTGTGGATTAGATCTTGGAGTTTAGGCAATGGGTTACGACGTTGGATGAATTCGCCGAGTTTATATTGTATTTTATTTGAGGGGTACTTGAGTGGCATTTGAGTGGCATTTAAGTGGCATTTGAGTTTTGATTCTTTTTTTACTTAATTTGAACTTATATGGCATATAGATTTTGAATGTATGGCTTTCAAGTTTTAATAACTTTTTTTACATAACTCGAACTCATATGGTATCTTGAGAGAGAGGGGAGAGGAGAGAGGAGAGATGGGAGATGAGAGAGGAGAGAGAGAGAGAGGAGAGAGATTTTTTAGTTTTCTATACATTCATGTATATATGGTTAATTATGTACATATTTATGGTTATATCTACATAGAGAGG
Source organism: Cryptosula pallasiana (assembly GCA_945261195.1). NCBI lineage: Eukaryota > Metazoa > Bryozoa > Gymnolaemata > Cheilostomatida > Cryptosulidae > Cryptosula > Cryptosula pallasiana. The sequence goes on from OX183130.1 coordinate 22,649,697, forward strand.
GAGAGGTAGATCTTTTAGTTTTCTATACATTCATGTATATATGGTTAATTATGGACGTATTTATGGATATATTTATATCTACATAGAGAGAGGAGATATATCTACATTGAATAAATATATTGATCAAAAATGAAAATTATATGATTATATACCTGATTACATAATAAGTAGGGAAAATCTTCCTATATAATATAGCTAGAGTCAGTAAATACTAAGTTATACAAAGCAATACAACTTGTAATGACATTCAATGCATTCATACATACATACATATGGTATCTTGAGAGAGAGAAAGAGAGAGAGGAGAGAGATCTTTTAGTTTTCTAGCAATTAATGTATATATGGTCAATTATGTACATATTTATGGGTATATTTCTATCTACATAGAGAGAGAAGAGAGGAGTTATATCTAAATTGAATAAATACATTGATTAAAAATGAATCATTATATGATTATATACATTTATTACATAATAAGTAAGGAAAATCTCCCCACATAATATAGCTAGAGTCAGTAAATACTACGTAATACAAAGCGCTACAACTTGTAATAAATACAAAGTAATAACAGTTAATGCATAGTTTGTTCCTTTACAATGTTGTCTTTGATGTACTGATGTTGTATCTTAGGAAGGAAGACTTCTGTTCTATGTGCTTTTAATTTCGTAACGAACTAAAATAAAAAAATTATGTATTAGTATAGAATGATTAAGCAAAAATGTAAAATAATTACATGAATTTGAATTATAGTTCTAGTTACATTAGATAATTTACATTATTAGAAAAGGGAAATAACTCACCAAGTTACATTGTTCAACTTGTTCTTTCTTGAGCATTATTTTCACCAAGTGCTTTTGATTCTCTTTCATCTATCTAAAACAAAACAAAAAATACTTGCTTTATAAATATGTTGTAAAAAAATACACTAATTACACCAAAAAAGTGTTTGTTTTTTTTACCTGAAAAAAATGTATATGTTCAACATTTTTGTTGTAAAAACTACGTTAATTACACCCAAAAAGTCCTTTTCTTTACCATGAAAATGTATATATTCAGCATTTTGTTGTAAAAAATACACTAATTACATCAAAAAAGTCCTTTTTTTCACCTAGAAAATGTATATATTCAGCATTTTGTTTAATTTATGGTAAAAATTAGTAAAACTCACCTATAGTGATATGATTGCCTTGAGTTATAGATTAGCTTTTTGAACTCTTGTTCTAGACAGTTTTTTCAGCATCATCGAAATATAATATAAGTAATTTTTAGAGTCTTCATTGGTTTGGTATCATCTAAGTAGGTGATAGATCTTGAAAGAAATTTTTGCTGTGTTGGAGAAGTGTGCTGTCTTCAGAATCCATGTAGTTTGAGTCTTCATTGATTTGGTATCATCTAAGTAAGTCGTAGATCTTGAAAGGAATTCTTGCTGTGTTGGAGAAGTTGACTGTCTTCAAAATTCATGTAGTTTGAGTCTTCATTGGTTTGGTATCATTTAAGTAGGTGGTAGATCTTGAAATGAATTTTTGCTGTGTTGGAGAAGTATGCTGTCTTCAAAATTCATGTAGTTTGAGTCTTCATTGGTTTGGTATCATCTAAGTAGGTGGTAGAGCTTGAAAGGAATTCTTTCTGTGTTGGAGAAGTATGCTGTCTTCAAAATTCATGTAGTTTGAGTCTTCATTGGTTTGGTATCATCTAAGTAGGTGGTAGATCTTGAAATGAATTCTTGCTGTGTTGGAGAAGTGCGTTGTCTTCAAAATCAATGTAGTTTGAGTCTTCATTGATTTGGTATCATCTAATTAAGTCGTAGATCTTGAAAGGAATTCTTGCTGTGTTGGAGAAGTATACTGTCTTCAAAATTCATGTAGTTTGAGTCTTCATTGGTTTGGCATCATTTAAGTAGGTGGTAGATCTTGAAATGAATTTTTGCTGTGTTGGAGAAGTGTGCTGTCTTCAAAATTCATGTAGTTTGAGTCTTCATTGGTTTGGTATCATCTAAGTAGGTGGTAGATCTTGAAAGGAGTTCTTGCTGTGTTGGAGAAGTCGGCTGTCTTCAAAATTCATGTAGTTTGAGTCTTCATTGGTTTGGTATCATCTAAGTAGGTGGTAGATCTTGAAATGAACTCTTGCTGTGTTGGAGAAGTGTGCTGTCTTCAAAATTCATGTAGTTTGAGTCTTCATTGGTTTGGTATCATCTAAGTAGGTGGTAGATATTGAAAGAAATTCTTGCTGTGTTGGAGAAGTCGACTGTCTTCAAAATTCATGTAGTTTGAGTCTTCATTGGTTTGGTATCATCTAAGCAGGTGGTAGATCTTGAAAGGAGTTCTTGCTGTGTTGGAGAAGTCGACTGTCTTCAAAATTCATGTAGTTTGAGTCTTCATTGGTTTGGTATCATCTAAGCAGGTGGTAGATCTTGAAATGAATTCTTGCTGTGTTGGAGAAGTGCGCTGTCTTCAAAATTGATGTAGTTTGAGTCTTCATTGGTTTGGTATCATCTAAGTAGGTGGTAGATCTTGAAAGAAATTCTTGCTGTGTTGGAAAAGTCGACTGTCTTCAAAATTCATGTAGTTTGAGTCTTCATTGGTTTGGTATCATCTAAGTAGGTGGTAGATCTTGAAATGAATTCTTGCTGTGTTGGAGAAGTGCGCTGTCTTCAAAATCAATGTAGTTTGAGTCTTCATTGATTTGGTATCAGGTATCATCTAATTAAGTCGTAGATCTTGAAAGGAATTCTTGCTGTGTTGGAGAAGTATGCTGTCTTCAAAATTCATGTAGTTTGAGTCTTCATTGGTTTGGTATCATTTAAGTAGGTGGTAGATCTTGAAATGAATAAATATTTGCTGTGTTGGAGAAGTATGCTGTCTTCAAAATTCATGTAGTTTGAGTCTTCATTGGTTTGGTATCATCTAAGTAGGTGGTAGATCTTGAAAGGAGTTCTTGCTGTGTTGGAGAAGTTGACTGTCTTCAAAATTCATGTAGTTTGAGTCTTCATTGGTTTGGTATCATCTAAGTAGGTGGTAGATCTTGAAATGAACTCTTGCTGTGTTGGAGAAGTGTGCTGTCTTCAAAATTGATGTAGTTTGAGTCTTCATTGGTTTGGTATCATCTAAGTAGGTGGTAGATCTTGAAAGAAATTCTTGCTGTGTTGGAGAAGTGTGCTGTCTTCATCTTCATTGGCTTGGTATCATCTAAGTAGGTGGTAGATCTTGAAATGAATTCTTGTTGTGTTGGGGAAGTATGCTGTCTTCAAAATCTATGTAGTTTGAGTCTTCATTGGTTTGGTATCATCTAAGTAGGTGGTAGATCTTGAAAGGAATTCTTGCTCTTGCTGTGTTGGAGAAGTGTGCTGTCTTGAAAATTGATGTAGTTTGAGTCTTCATTGGTTTGGTATCATCTAAGTAGGTGGATCTTGAAAGGAATTCTTGCTGTGTCACATAAGTAGGAGAGAAAGTCATGTTGTTTTACATCTATCATTGGTGTTGGTAGATCTTGACCACATGTTTATAGTCTTTGCTACTGCTGCATTTCGTCTCAAACAAGACTCCAAAGTAGACATCATAACTACAAAATACAAAAAAATTGATTGTTACAATTGATTCATTTATTTTCATCGGCTTTAGCTTTATCTACATAGAGTAGCGAAGAAAAAGTTTGTGTGAGTATAAAACTATCTAGTAGAGATAAATTTATATCTAGGTTCAACTAGCATTGAATAATTATTATTATTTTGTTAATAATAAATAAGTAGAGTCTGCTACTTTACTAGAGCTTGGACAAACACTTATTTTAAAAATGAATAATTAGAGCTTTCTACTAGTGTTAAATAATTATTGATAATAATTTACCTTATCACCACTTAGAGCCAGATGATTTAATTAACTAAAAACAAATAATTATTTTAGCATTTCTTACCTTGATGCTGGATGTTCTCCTAGTAGCTGTAGTAGATGATGGTTCTCCGCTTGCTGTTGAAGAACTGGATGCTTTCTGTGTGAAAACAGTGGCTCTTAAATAGCTAAAGTTGCACTGATTAAACCCTATGAATCAGCATTTTTTCCAATGCTTTCGCGGGAATAAATAATTTATTTTCACGCGAATAGAAACAGTTGCTTTCGCGGGAATAAATAGTTTATTTTCACGCGAATAGAAACTGTTGCTTTCGCGGGAATAAATAGTTTATTTTCACGCGAATAGAAACAGTTGCTTTCGCGGGAATAAATAATTTATTTTCACACGAATAGAAACAGTTGCTTTCGCGGGAATAAATAGTTTATTTTCACGCGGATAGAAACAGTTGCTTTCGCGGGAATAAATAATTTATTTTCACACGAATAGAAACAGTTGCTTTCGCGGGAATAAATAGTTTATTTTCACGCGAATAGAAACAGTTGCTTTCGCGGGAATAAATAATTTATTTTCACACGAATAGAAACAGTTGCTTTCGCGGGAATAAATAGTTTATTTTCACGCGGATAGAAACAGTTGCTTTCGCGGGAATAAATAATTTATTTTCACACGAATAGAAACAGTTGCTTTCGCGGGAATAAATAATTTATTTTCACACGAATAGAAACAGTTGCTTTCGCGGGAATAAATAGTTTATTTTCACGCGGATAGAAACAGTTGCTTTCGCGGGAATAAAGAGTTTATTTTCACGCGAATAGAAACAGTTGCTTTCGCGGGAATAAATAATTTATTTTCACACGAATAGAAACAGTTGCTTTCGCGGGAATAAATAGTTTATTTTCACGCGAATAGAAACAGTTGCTTTCGCGGGAATAAATAGTTTATTTTCACGCGAATAGAAACTGTTGCTTTCGCGGGAATAAATAGTTTATTTTCACGCGAATAGAAACAGTTGCTTTCGCGGGAATAAATAATTTATTTTCACGCGAATAGAAACAGTTGCTTTCGCGGGAATAAATAGTTTATTTTCCCGCGAATAGAAACAGTTGCTTTCGCGGGAATAAATAGTTTATTTTCACGCGAATAGAAACAGTTGCTTTCGCGGGAATAAATAGTTTATTTTCACGCGAATAGAAACAGTTGCTTTCGCGGGAATAAACAGTTTTTATTCCCGCGAAAGCATTGGAAAAAATGCTGATTCATAGGGTTTAATCAGTGCAACTTTAGCTATTTAAGAGCCACTGTTTTCACTTAGAAAGCATCCAGTTCTTCAACAGCAAGCGGAGAAGCATCATCTACTACAGCTACTAGGAGAGCATCAAGGTAAGAAATGCTAAAATAATTATTTGTCTTTAGTTAATTAAATCATCTGGCTCTAAGTGGTGATAAGGTAAAAAATAATCAACAATCATTTAACACTAGTAGAACGCTCTAATTATTTATTTTTAAAATAAATATTAAAAACTTGTGAAAATGAACTGGTAACATTACGTCGACTGAAATAATGCCTAAAACGACTCGCATAAATTTTGGTCTGACCAAAAACGGACTGAAAACCTTTACCTTTAGAGCGAGTACAAAATTATCATAACTTGCTATAGCGAATATTCTAAGAAATATTTGTTTTTTCCGTTGCTAACTTAACGTAAATATTTGTAACGGATGTCACATGATCTCAATCGGTTTTTGTCAACTGAAACACTTAGTTACTCGTAAACATTTGATACTCGCTTGATTTTTTGGTTGATAACAGCAATATCCCAATTTGGTTTATCGTAAATATTTCAAAAACGGATATCGAGTGATTTCTGTTAGTATTTTCTACCAAATCGCTTAGTTACTCGTAAACATTTGAAAATCGCTTGATTTTTTCGTTGATAAAACATGTCGCAAGTATCTATTAACAAATATTACCGTGATTTCAATCAGTTTTCCTTACTAGATTACTTAGTTACTCATCAACATTTCATAATCGCTTTCATTAATAGTCGTTGCAAAGCAATGTTGTATTTAAAAAATATTACTACGATTCCAATCAATTTGGTTTTAATTATTTATATTTAAAATAATCGAACCTCAACTAGAATTCACTCCTAGGTAATTTATCTTTACTAGATAATTTTATGCTAATAGTAATAGTATCTAAGTTATTTCTTTGTAAGATCGCAGACTTTGACATTAACAAAATTGTGTGTTTGTCCGAGCACTAGTAAAGTAACTGACTCTAATTATTTATTGTTAACAAAGTAATTAATATTTAATGCTAGTTGAACCTAGATATTAATTTATCTCTACTAGATAGTTTCATACTCACACAAACTGTTTCTTCGCTACTTTATGTATATGAAGATAAAACCAATGAAAATAAATGAAACAATTGTAACAATCAATTTTTTGTATTTTGTAGACACAATGCCTACTTTGGACTCTTGTTTGAGACAAAACGCAGTAGCAGCAAAGACTATAAAACATCTGGATAAGATCCAATTGAAGTAACTGCAGAGATAACTAAAGGAAAAACATGTGCTACAGCATACAGAGTGAACAAGGTGTGTGTAGATTATTACTCAGTCTCATTACACTACTATTACTAAGAATTATTGTAGGTGTTGGATAAAGGATTGAGTATAACAAAGTCATGTTTGAGCTAATAAGTTGTTGCTAAGATGTTTGAATTAACAACTAGGTAGCTAAAATAAGTTTTTCATGAGGATCTCCTGACAGTTGTGATTCCTTGAGTGGTGAGCAGACTTTTAAATCTACTGTAGTTATCTTTTGTTGATCTTATTGAGTCTTTATCAGTTAGTACATCTTGCAACAAATTCTTTGATAGCTTAGCGCTAAGCCATCTTCCCTTGAGTTTTATCCTGTCAGTATCCAGATCGTATTTTCCAGAATCTCTCAATTGATACAATATTTTTACACCTAACGCTTGATTGTCTTTACTAGCTGTCATGTCGGATACTTTCTTTTTAAACTCTTCTAATTCTTGCATCATTCTCTCCGAATCTCTATTGCTATCATCGTCAATTGTGTTTCTATCAAACGATGATGGTGAGAGCTTTGGTGTTTTAGCAGAGCTCCAGCTCTTTGGTTGCTTGTACTCTCCCCTAATCTTTCCAACATCACTCCGATAGGTTTTTGTGCTTTGAACATTTTCATTTGTCTTTTTGCGCTCAAGCAACTCGTTTTTGATTCCCATTACTATTTCATTCGTTTCAACCAAAATATTCTGGATTTTCTCGATATCTCTCACCATTTTGTCTTTTGTCGAGTTGTCATACAATGATGATGCAAACTTGTCTTGGTCTGTTGATTTAGCCCCACTGTTCTTTTCCATCAAACTATGATACTCCTCTTCTGGTATAACAAAATAACGTTCACCATATTTTAAAGGAGGAAGATTCATTTTGTATTGATATTAAAACCTGTGCAATCAGGATGATTATAGGGTCTAAAAAAAGCTACCTCTCCCAATCTGCATTAAAATTTGTTGTTTGTCAGCAATCAGTGTTTGTACCTCCTTGAAGCGCTACTACCTAATAAACTGAGTTGTGTACTGATTAGTTTTTTTGTAGCTCTTTTTTGAAGCCTCCTCTCTCCTCTACCAAATACTCCTCTCTCCTCTCTTGCAGTTATTTCCCAAATACTGTAAATTTTAACCATCTAGAGGACTAATTTGGTGATTTTCCAACATATTTTATAGCATTCAATATAGTTATTATGTCATAGATGTATATTATTCAATCTAGATATAAATATATCCGTAAATATGTACATAATTATCCATATATACATGGTTGTATAAAAAACTAAAAAATCTCTCTCTCTCTCTCCTCTCTTCTCTCTCCTCTGTACATAGCTATAAAATGTTAATATGGATATGAATTTGGACATGCGCATGTACATAAATATGAACATAGGTATGTACATAAATGGACATGATTAACCATCTAGAGGACTAATTTGGTGATTTTTCAACATATTTTATAGCATTCAATATAGTTATTATGTCATAGATGTATATTATTCATTCTAGATATAAATATATCCGTAAATATGTACATAATTATCCATATATACATGGTTGTATAAAAAACTAAAAAATCTCTCTCTCTCTCTCCTCTCTTCTCTCTCCTCTGTACATAGCTATAAAATGTTAATATGGATATGAATTTGGACATGCACATGTACATAAATATGGACATAGGTATGTACATAAATGGACATGAATATGGACATGTACATAAATGGACATGAATATGGACATGAATATGGACATGAATATGGACATAGGTATGTACATAAATGGACATGAATATGGACATGTACATAAATGGACATGAATATGGACATGAATATGGACATGAATATGGACATGAATATGGACATGAATATGGACATGAATATGGACATGAATATGGACATGAATATGGACATGTACCTATTCATGTCCATTTATGCACATGTACATGAATATGGACATGTGCGTATTTACTGACTCTAGCTATATTATATAGGAAGATTTTCCCTACTTATTATGTAATAAATGTATATAATCATACAATGATTCATTTTCGATCAATATATTTATTCAATTTAGATATATCTCCTCTCTCATCTCTCTATGTAGATATAAATATACTCATAAATATGTACATAATCAACCATATATACATGAATGTATAGAAAACTAAAAAATCTCTCTCCTCTCTCTCTCCTCTCTCTCTTTCTTTCTCTCATGATACCATATATATGTATGCATTGATTGTCATTACGAGTTGTGGTGCTTTGTATTACTTAGTATTTACAGACTCTAGCTATGTTATATAGGAAGATTTTCCCTACTTATTATGTAATCAGGTATATAATCAGATAATGTTTCATTTTTGATCAATATATTTATTCAATGTAGATATATCTCCTCTCTCTCTATGTAGATATAAATATATCCATAAATATGTACATAATTAACCATATATATATATAGGAATGTATAGAAAACTAAAGAATCTCCCTCTCCTCTCTCTCTCCCTCTCTCCTCTCTCTCCCTCTCTCCTCTATCTCTTTCTTTCTCTCAAGATACCATATGTATGTATGTATGTATGTATGTATTGATTTTCGTTACAGGTTGTAGTGCTTTGTATTACTTAGTATTTACTGACTCTAGCTATATTATATAGGATAGCTATATTATATAGGAAGATTTTCCCTACTTATTATGTAATCAGGTATATAATCATATAGTTTTCATTTTTGATCAATATATTTGTTCAATGTAGATATATCTCCTCTCTCTATGTAGATATAAATATACCCATAAATACATCCATAATAAACCATATATACATGAATGTATAGAAAACTAAAAAATCTCTCTCTCCTCTCTCTCTCCCTCTCTCCTCCCTCTCTCTCCTCTATCTCTTTCTTTCTCTCAAGTATGTATATAATTATGTAAAAAAATTATCAAAACTTGAATGCCATACATTCAAAATCTATATGTCATATAAGTTCAAATCAAGTAAAAAAAATAATCAAAACTCAAATGCCACTTAAATGCCACTCAAATGCCACTCAAGTACCCCTCAAATGAAATACAATATAAACTCGGCGAATCCATCCAACGCCGTAACCCATTGTTTTCACCCCAAGGTCTAATCCACAAAAAAACACTTGGTAGGGAGATCTGCTCATATATTACTACTATCGAAAACAAACAAAAAACGTTCAAAACACCCAAAAGAAAAAACTCTAACTCTGTCACAAAAGAAGCAGCGATAAAGAAACGAGCTCTTCCAAAACTGGTTTTACCCACAACATCAAACAATATGGAACAAAAAGAATTGCTCACTGATGCTGACAGAGCTCTCCAGATGGCCAAATCTCTCCAAAAATGGAAGTCATGTGATTTGAAAAAGATTGGAGGGTTTCTTACACTAGCATCACTTCCTGTTCCATCAGTTTTGCAAATCGTTTCTATTGAGCAGAGTACTGGTGCATACGGAAACTACTACATTCTCACTTATCTTGATAATTCAACTGGAGCGAATTTTCAGAAAGTCGTTTGTCCAAGTAGAGTATTTGAAAGCTTCAATGTTGATAACTACCCATTACCTTTCAACATTTTGTACTTGGGTGAGATGGAAAACTCAAAAAAACCAGAGACTACTTACTACAATGTCAAACGTATCAGTACAAAACGATTAACCACAATGGAAGCTACTGCTGAAGCTGAAAAACTGAGAAAAATGAGTGAAGAAGAACTCAAACTCGCTTACGACATCGAGTATCTCAGTAATTTCAAAGATTGTTCCATTTTTGCTTACATCGAAGTTGTAGAAAGATTCATTCCTTTCCGATTCAATGGAGAAGAATCCATTGTAAATTGCATTCGCTATGTCACTGAAAAGAATGGAAAAAGAGAGACGAAAACGCTTTTACTACCAATCAGATATAACGAGGAAGCTAAAAGATGTGCACCTGGTGTGATGATTTACAAAGGAAAAAAACAGAGTAAGAATGGAAATCCTATTCCATACCACAATGTTGTCTTCATTTCTTCAACCAACGCTAGTGATTGGGAGCAATATTGCGCACAAACAAGTTCCAATGAGGTGCTAACAAAAACGAATAATGAGGATGAAGTTCTTAAGGAATTCCTAGAAAACGAATTACAAGATTTTGATGAACCACTTGGTGTTGATGGTATGTAAACTCAATATCAAATGCTGACAACAGGTAGTCTCAAGCGGATAATGAATGAATAAAAAAAAAAGCCTGTGTATTCATTGTCATTACAAGTTGTACTGTTTTGTATTACTTACTATTTACCGACTCTAACTATATTATATGGAAAGATTTTCCCTACTTATTATACAATAAGTCTATATAATCATATAATAATTCATAGAAAAGTCTAAAGGTTCTCAGGTGATTAACTCACCAAAAGTTCCGGTTTTGCAAAACATTTGAAGATCTTCCTATCCTAAGCATTATACGAGTGACTGTACTTTTTTATCCAGTTGAAATATCTAAAAACTTCAGTAACTTAGTATTTACTGACTCTAGCTATATTATATGAGATTTTCCCTACTTATTACACAATAAATGTATATATTCACATATTCTTTCATTTTTAATCACTGTATTTATTCAATGTAGATATATTTCCTCTCTCTCCTCTCTCTCAAGATATCGTATGACTCGGAATTACAAAAAATTATCAAACCTTAAATGCCTCACATTCAAAATCTAGACATCCTATGAGTTATAATTATGTATACAATTATGTAAAAAATTATCATAACTTAAATGCCATACATTCAAAATCTATATACCATATAAGTTCAAATTAAGTAAAAAAATAATCAAAACTCAAATGCCACTTAAATGCCATTCAAATGCCACTCAAATACCCCTCAAGTAAAATACAATATAAACTCGGCGAATTCATCCAACGCCGTAACCCATTGTCTCAACTCCAAGATCAGATCCACAAAAAAACACTTGGTAGGGAGATCTGCTCATATATTACTACTAGCGTGTGCCAATAAGGAAAAAGGGGTGGCTCTAGAGTACATGCATGGTTGAGCTCACATGGTGCACATATAAGATTGTATGGTTAAAATAATAATGATAAAATGTGCATAGAGTTACTGGCTTTAAAGTGTAAACAATAGAAATAATGATGTAGTTACTGATTGTCCCATAGAATTGTCCGATCGATATAACATAGGCTAAGTGAGTGTTTTGCATAGAACGGTTCTGATAGAACTTACTAACATAGTGTTCAAGATGGCGCCGATCCTCTACAATATTGCTAGTTATAATAATTTCGTTTTATTTATTAATAAAAAATATTCTGAGTTAGTTATGAACATTACTTTTCCAAAAAATTTTATGTTAGTATATCTCTATCCAATAGAAGGTTATTTTTCTGGAAACATCGATTTAGATTTTGAATTAGGGTGTAAATGGTTGGCAATAGCTAAAAAACCGGTTGCTGGAGATCGAAAGCTTTTACTTAAAAACCAGCGTAAAAAAATGAGAGCACTTATATCTTCAGATTCTGATTTTTCAGAAACTGAAGAAAGTAATAATGACTTAATTTCTGTTGCTAGTTCACAGTGCAGTCCAAAAACCAGTGTTTTAGAATCTAATACTGTAACAGATAACCCACAAACTCAAGTAGATTTAAAACAAAGCCAAAAGATTGATATAACTTCACTTAAATTAATTTTGAATATAAAAGATGGACTGAAAAAAAAGGGTTTTAATGATTGTGTTAAATTGAAATTAGCGTCTATTAGACAGAAAATGCAAAAAAATTCAGATTTTCCTCAAGAAGAAATTCTTGTATTAACTGCACTCTTAGGTGAGTTTTAAAATTTTTATTTCACTATATTTTTTAATATTATCATGGCTCTGGAATAGGCTTTATGCAACTATCCTATTTTATAATTTCTTACCACAAAATATATAGTTAATAGGATGTTTTTTATAAATACTCTCTATATATATATTATATATACAGACAATAGTCTGTGTTTTTATGAATACTTTATTCATATGTATACACTTCATGTAAAATTGTTCTGTCATTAGTTTACCTAATGCATTATTTTTATTTGTTTTGTGGTTGAGAACTCCATACGCTTCATTCTTACTGTATTACTTTGCATAATATTACAAAATAAATATTACATCAACTACCTTCATACTGCATCCAAGTGATGAAACAGTAAATTTCACATCTGTATTACTGAATCTATAGCATTGTTATGAAAAAGACTATAATTACTTAATTATTATGTCATATCGTGACAAACTATCAACACCCAATTCACAAAACTGTAAAACCTAAAGTATAATGCTTGTGGTTGTAAAAAGTCTTCTACTGTTTTGGTTTCTCAAACAAATTATAAAACATTTTTCACAATTTTTTGTGTAAAAGCGGAGTTGTCTTACCATTTTGACACAATGTGCCGACAACTTTTACATATTTTTCAAAAACGAAGTTTAGAAATTATAAATGGGAGTTGTCTTAACATTTTTGAAAAATGAGACGATGACTTGAAATATTTATTTTTGTGTCGGAACATTGAAATTTTGTAACATTTTAGAGTTGTAACCCCGAAAGTTTTACAAATTGACTAAATTACTAATGTTAAATATGAATAAAATACTTTATTACACTAAATATATACAAATTATTGCACAATACAAATAATATATAATTTAATGTTCATGAGTTGTTGCTGATAGATTTGGCGAGCCGACGGTCATTCACTTGTACACGTATTCTATCTAAAAGCATACATAGATGTCGTTATAACAACTACATTATACTATGATGAAAAATACGGCTATTAGTAGTTACTTATTACTAGTGAAGATTAACATATCTTAATTAAATTTCCGATATCGAAATCCTGCTAGCTTCGCTTGAAATGTGATTGTTATCTTCATTGCTTTTCTCACTATCATTGTCGACAACTTCATCTTTTTCCTCAAATTTTTTGTTTTCAGAGTCATCATCCGTCATATTATCATCTTCTTCATCAGTATAAGCATCAATGTTATCATCGTCATCATCATCATCATCATCATCAGCAGCAACATCATCATCATAACTTTTCATCAGCTCAGCATCATCAAATAGAGAAAGTCTGAAAGCTATTCCTTCTTTTTCACTTGAAGTAGATAGAAGCATCAAAGCTTCTTCAACACTCAGAATCGTGAGAATGTGTTTCTTTGTGCCGCTTTCAGTTGTCATCGTACTTTTATAGTGGATCATACCACATTCATGATTTTTGATTTTCAAAACGTTCTCAGGAGGGACAACAATCTTCCCAGTCATCAAAGATCCATCATTCATCATGTATCTGTAAGTGACAGTGTGAGTGATACGTAGAGGCGATGTATCTTGTTTTCGTTTTCGCTGCTTCGACTTCAAATTTTTCCAAACTGAAAGTCTAGTGAATGTCAGAAGAGTGTTGACAGGAATATTATCGAAAGTGATGATATCAAAGTATGCTTGCAACTGTTTCAATGATTTTTTTCTCAAGATTTTGGCTATAACTCGTTGTTTTAGCCCTTGATGATGATTATCTCCTACAATACGCAGATCGGGTTGATTTTCTTCTAGCTTTCCCATGTACACTAGGATTTGTGAAGAGCCGGGATCAAGTTCCTGTAGCTCCACCGTAAGTTCTTTGTCAATCAGTGACTTGACTCGAATTCGATGATTGTTTTTTAAAACATATTCATAGTCCAATATACCATAATCTTCAACGTAATTAACATCGAAAACCTCCAATATCGTAGGAATTGGTAAATCCAACAAACTCACAAAATTTCCGATTTCCAACATTCCTTTCTGCATAGCTCCTGTCATTATTCCACCCATCTCGAGCAATTCAAACTCTCTAAGTTTGTTTACGGTATTATTCTTGGTGTTGCTGAATAAAAAGGAAATTGAAGCTCGAGATAATGTCACTGTCGGTTTTTTGTTATCCTCCGTTCGTTTGACTTCACTGTTCTCATGCAGATATGTGTAGTCCGGTGTGGGACTCAAAGGAGAGTCAGCTGAAACTACATGATGTTTCATTGCTATATCAGCAGGAGTATTGGTGTTTGAGCGAGAAGATGTATCATTAAAGGTGTTAGGATTGGATCTTCTATCATCAATATGAATGTCGTTGGTGGTGGAAATGATGGTTGTAGTGGAAATAGCGTTAGTGTTGTTGGTAGCTGTGGTTGGTTCAATATGGAGCTTAGGAAGTGCTTTGGAGTGTGATGTCATCATACCTGCAAAAAGTAAAAGAACTTAGTTTAATGATGTAAATATACTGAAATTATTGTTTTATTAAAAGATTGTTTTTAAAAACTAAGATTCAAAACCTAGATGTTTCAATTAATTAAAAACAAATAATTATTTTAGTGCTTCTTACCTTGTTGCTCTCCTAATAGCTGTAGTAGATGTTGCTCCTCTGTTAGCCGCTGTAGAACTGGATGCTTTCTGTGTGAAAACGATGGCTCTTATATAGCTAAATTTGTACTGATTAAAGCCTATGAACCCCATCTCGTGTCAATCTCTATGAATCAGCATCTTTTCACGCGAAGGAAAGTCAATGTTTTCGCGGGAATAAATGAATTATTTTCACGCGAATACAAACCAATGCTTTTGCGGGAATAAATAATTTATTTTCACGAGAATAGAAACCAATGCTTTCGCGGGAATAAATGATTTTATTTCCCGCGGATGAAAGTCAATGTTGTCGCGGGAATAAATACTTTATTTTCACGCGAATACAAACCGTTGCTTTCGCGGGAATAAATAATTTATTTTCACGCGAATAGAAACCAATGCTTTCGCGGGAATAAATGATTTCATTTCCCGCGAATGAAAGTCAATGTTGTCGCGGGAATAAATGCTTTATTTTCACGCGAATACAAACCGTTGCTTTCGCGGGAATAAATACTTTATTTTCACGCGAATGGAAACCGTTGCTTTCGCGGGAGTAATTAAATTATTTACTCCCGCGAAAGCAACATTCCATTCGCGTGAAAATAAAACTTGTATTCCCGCGAAAGCAACGGTTTGTATTCGCGTGAAAATAAAGTATTTATTCCCGCGACAACATTGACTTTCATTCGCGGGAAATTAAATCATTTATTCCCGCGAAAGCATTGGTTTCTATTCGCGTGAAAATAAATCAGTTACTCCCGCGAAAGCAATGGTTTCCATTCGCGTGAAAATAAATTATTTATTGCCGCGAAAGCATTGGTTTCTATTCGCGTGAAAATAAACTATTTACTCCCGCGAAAGCAACGGTTTCCATTCGCGTGAAAATAAGTTATTTATTCCCGCGACAACATTGACTTTCATTCGCGGGAAATTAAATCATTTATTCCCGCGAAAGCATTGGTTTCTATTCGCGTGAAAATAAAGTATTTATTCCCGCGACAACATTGACTTTCATTCGCGGGAAATTAAATCATTTATTCCCGCGAAAGCATTGGTTTCTATTCGTGTGAAAATAAATTATTTATTCCCGCGAAAGCAGTGGTTTGTATTCGCGTGAAAATAATTCATTTATTCCCGCGAAAACATTGACTTTCCTTCGCGTGAAAAGATGCTGATTCATAGAGATTGACACGAGATGAGGTTCATAGGGTTTAATCAGTACAACTTTAGCTATATAAGAGCCATCGTTTTCACACAGAAAGCATCCAGTTCTACAACAGCTAACTGAGAAGCAACATCTACTATAGCTATTAGGAGAGCATCAAGGTAAAAACTTAATAAATTACAGTTTTTACTCATGCATTATTTATTATACTAAAACAACTGAAAAAAATTAATTATCTGTATTTTTTTAGATTCAACCACAAAAAATGGAAATAGTTAACAACACAGAATCAGAAACTCAGCCTAAACCTTTGACTCAAGAGGACTTGATACTTCTACAAAACCTATGCAATAAAAAAATTGAAGAGAGAGTGCGAATTATCTCAAACAATTGTAAATTCATCCAGAAAGACTTGATAAAACAGCTAAATAATTTTCGAACTGAATCTTTTCTAACATTAAAGCTCTTAGAGAATGAAGTTACATCAGACATTCAGAGATTACATTATGTATTACAACAACGACAATATCAACTAGAACAGGTAAGCACACCAATTTCTATCGAGTGTGCTCGTAAAGATCTTGCTCTAAAAAAAAGAAACATGCAACGACAGTCCGCTCAAAGACAAGCTAGAAGGGTAAGGACTCAACAACGTAAGGCACGACAAGCTACAAAAACATCTGATTAACAGTCAATTTTTGATGATAAGGTAATAATTAATAAAAAAAACACTATTTAGTAAAAGTTTGTAGTTGTTTTAAATTTTCTGTTTAACCATTCTATACTAATACATAACTTTCATTTTTGTTTAATCATCCTATGCTAATACATAACTTTTTATTTTAGTTCATTATGGAATCAAAAGTACATAGAACAGAAGTCTTCCTTCCTAAGATATAACATCAGTACATCAAGTACATCATTGATGACATTGTAAAAAAGATTATGTATTGATTATCATTACAAGTTGTAGTGCTTTGTATTACTTAGTATTTACTAACTCTAGGTATATTATACAAGGATATTTTCCTACTTATTATGTAATAAATGTATATAATCATATATTGGTTTAATGTAGTTATATCTCCTTGTTCTTCTCTCCTCTCTCTCCAAATATCATATGAGTTCGAGTTATGTAAAACAATTATCAAAACTTAAATGCCATACATTCAAAATCTAGCTGCCATATGAGTTCAAATTAAGTAAAAAAAATAATCAAAACTCAAATGCCACTTAAATGCCACTCAAATGCCACTCAAGTACCCCTCAAATGAAATACAATATAAACTCGGCGAATTCATCCAACGTCGTAACCCATTGCCTAAACTCCAAGGTCTAATCCACAAAAAAACACTTGGTAGGGAGATCTGCTCATATATTACTACTATCGAGGGTGGGCATAACAGTATGATTTCGTTTTATTGCCTTATTTAGGTTTTGGGGATCAATACAGAGCCGTATTTTACCATTAGGCTTCCTTACTGGCTGCAAGTGGCTTATCCAGTCTGTGGGCTCATCAACCTTGGCAATGATCCCACGCTCTTCTAGTTTTTTAATTTCCTCTATAAGGTCACTTTTTATGCTGAGAGGCACCTTGCGAGGTCGGACCTGTATCGGTCGACAATCATCTTCCAGTTCAATTCTGTACTCTCCCTGGAGCCGCCCAAGACCTGTGAATACGTCTGCGTACTCAGTCAGCAGAGCCTCAATGTTCTCATCTTTGGTGGATATGGCATGAATTTGTTCATTCAACTGCAATAGCTTCATTTCCTGACAGGTCTCCCATGAAAGAAGGCTTTGCTGTGCTGTGTCTACTACCAAAAATGAGCGTTTTGTATAATTCTTATCCTTACCTTGCAGATGCAGGTGTGCCCAGCCCCTGGGGACACACTTGCTCTGATCGTACAGTGTGAGAGTTGTCTTTGTTGGTGTCAGCTCTGGTTGGCCAAGCAAGTTATAATCCTTTGTGTTTAATGTATTGCATGTCGCAGCTGTGTCCAATTGAAACTCCAGGCAATGTGTGCCATTGTTCGCCAACACAGTTATGTTAGCCAGAAGTTTACGATGTCTTACCTCAGTTGTAATGCAGTTGACTTGTTCAGTGTCACTGTCGGACTAGTAATTCCACGAGACTTGATTAGCTACTTCTGTGTGGCGTGACCTACGCTTGGATCGACATAAAGCGGCAAAATGATTATACTTGTTGCAGTTGCTGCATTGCCGGCCATAAGCTGGGCATGACCGTGGAGGATGATTTGTCCCACAATTCCCACAGCTTGATTTGGTATGGTTGGCAGTATTGGCTTCTCTTGATCGGGCAGTTCTTGCCCCCCTGTCAGCACTCGAGTTGTAGGCAGGTTTGTGTCTAATTGCGTACGCCTGCTCTTCCTTGTTTTGACCAGTCATTGGCTGGAAGTCTCTGGCAGTGGTCTCTTCTTGTCTGCACAGCTCGATTGCCCTGGCTAAGTCAATTTTCGGCTGTTCAATTAATTTTTTTCTTGTACTGTCTTGTTCGAGTCCCAGTACCAAAGCATGCAGAACCATGCGGTCATACATGGTTTTGGAATCACATAGGCTTGCAATGGTATGCAGTTCAGTAATGAACTCATCGACAGTTTTGTTACCTTGTTTATATGTCAGCAGGGCATGCGTTTTGGCGATTAAATTGACCCGAGGTCTGCAATATTCATCAAACTTCGAGATGATAGCATCATACTTGGTCTTGTCTGCAGTATCTGTCCATGAGAATGATTCATATATCTGGTTGCCACGCCTTCCAATTGTTCGTAGCAGGAGTGCAGATTTAACTTTGGATTCGGCGTCATCTTTGGATTTGGCAACCAGAAAAAGTTCGAAGTCACGCTTAAAATTCTTCCACTCTTCAGGCAAATCTAGACCATCAGCAAGTGGTTTGGGTACTAATAGTTGCTCCATTTTGTTGTTGATTTGGTGTGTTACTTTTTTAAATTAATTCCTCACTCGGGGCACCATGTTTCGTGTTGGATGATTTGGATTTGTTAGCAGAATCAGCAATAAACAACATTTGTTATTAGCGTCACTATTAGCACCGCTGGAACAAACGAGTGCGTGTTATATTCTGTTAACATGACAAACGACACAATGATTATAATAAATGAGTATAATAATAGGTTGATGAGAATAAAATATGTTAACGAGTATAATATGAGTATTTACTGAACAACTAACAGTAGTAATATATGAGCAGATCTCCCTACCAAGTGTTTTTTTGTGGATTAGATCTTGGGGGTTATGCAATGGGTTACGGCGTTGGATGGATTCGCCGAGTTTATATTGTATTTTATTTGAGGGGCATTTGAGTGGCATTTGAGTGGCATTTAAGTGGCATTTGAGTTTTGATTCTTTTTTTACTTAATTTGAACTTATATGGCATATAGATTTTGAGTGTATGGCATTCAAGTTTTAATAACTTTTTTACATAACTCGAACTCATATGGTATCTTGAGAGAGAGGGGAGAGGAGAGAGGAGAGATGGGAGATGAGAGAGGAGAGAGAGAGAGAGGAGAGAGATTTTTTAGTTTTCTATACATTCATGTATATATGGTTAATTATGTACATATTTATGGCTATATTTATATCTACATAGAGAGAGGGGAGATATATCTACATTGAATAAATATATTGATCAAAAATGAAACATTATATGATTATATACCTGATTACATAATAAGTAGGGAAAATCTTCCTATATAATATAGCTAGAGTCAGTTAATACTAAGTAACACAAAGCACTACAACTTGTAATGACAATCAATGCATTCATACATACATACATATGGTATCTTGAGAGAGAGAAAGAGAGAGAGGAGTGAGAGATCTTTTAGTTTTCTATACGTTAATGTATATATGGTCAATTATGTACATATTTATGGGTATATTTATATCTACATAGAGAGAGAGGAGAGAGGAGATATATCTAAATTGAATAAATACATTGATTAAAAATGAATCATTGTATGATTATATACATTTATTACATAATAAGTAAGGAAAATCTCCCCATATAATATAGCTAGAGTCAGTAAATACTAAGTAATACAAAGCACTACAACTTGTAATAAAGACAAAGTAATAACAGTTAATGCATAGTTTGTTCCTTTACAATGATGTCTTTGATGTACTGATGTTATATCTTAGGAAGGAAGACTTCTGTTCTATGTGCTTTTAATTTCGTAATGAACTAAAATAAAAAAGTTATGTATTAGTATAGAATGATTAAGCAAAATGTAAAATAATTACATGAATTTGAATTATAGTTCTAGTTACATTGGATAGTTTACATTATTAGTGTTAAATAGTTGTTTATTATTTCTCACCTTAATATAGAAAATCTTCTAGTAGTTGTAGTAGATGGTGATCCTTCAGTCACTGTTGTTGAAGTGGATGCTTTCTGTGTAAAAGTGGTGCTTCTTATATAGCTAGGTTGTACTAGGTTGTACTAGGTAGGTACCGATTGACACTCATCATCTATGTATTCATCATCAGCATCCAGAAGTCTGATAACATTATGATTTTTCATGAGCCATTCCCAATCCTCCTGTATATTTATATCACTTCCCTCCTCCATCTCCATAATTCCTGCTAAAATAACAACATTATTTTTTTTAGAAGTAACAATAGACTATATATATATATATAGTTATATATAAATGTACTTGAAACACAAATTATTTATTTGAAAAATAAATAATTATTTAACACTAGTAAAAGACTCTAATTATTTATTTTTCAATTTTTATTAAAACTTACCTTTCACTGAAGATTCAGTAGCTCTGGTAGATGTTGGTCTTTAAAATGCTGGTCTTTGAGAGGATGGTTTCAGTCTGAAAAAGTTGCTGCTTTTATAGTTCTCTGTTATCCGTGGAATGCTAATTATTTTTGTTGTGCTTAGTTGTTTTTCAGACATTAACTTTGTTAGGGATTCCAATTTTGGTTGGGAAATCCATAACAGCGCAATAGAGACAATAAGACACTATTGACCATTCTAGGGGTTCCAAAAATCAGATTGGGAAGTTCATAACAACGCAATAAGACGCGAGCGGTAAAACTAGGAATTCCCAAATTTGTTGGAATTCCGTAACAACGCAATAAGACACTATCGACCAAAGTCCAACTTTTTCTGACAATCAAACAGTATGTAACGATCGCCAATCTAGGGATTCCAAAAAACGTATTGGAATTCCGTAACAACGCAATAAGACACGATCGACCAAAGTCCAAATTTTTCTGACAATCAAACTGTATGTAACGATCGCCAATCTAGGGATTCCAAAAAAATGTATTGGAAATCCGTAACAACGCAATAAGGGAGGTAGGTGCAGAACTGCCTATTTTGCGGCGATGCCCATGTTATTTTCCCATCTAACCATAGACCTATAGGTCTATGTATCTAACTTACAAAAATCGTCTACCTTTTGTCCCCAAGAGTATTATCACAATAAATCTCGCCTGTTCTGCGGTTATGTGAAACAATATAAATTTTTTTCAAACTTTTCAGGAATATTTTAATAATTTTAGAAATAAATAATTTGTACAGATTTTTTTTGTCAAATTTGAAAATAAATCAACAAGTTATTGTTATGAAATTCATGCGTGACTTTCATGGATGAAATGTATTTAATCCATGGTGACTTTATACAAATTTTAATGCCAGGATTTTGAGATCGTTACTTACTGTTAGATTGTTAGGTTGTTAGATTGTCAGAAAAAATTTGGACTTTGGTCGATCGTGTCTTATTGCGTTGTTACGGAATTCCAAAACATTTTTTTGGAATCCCTAGATTGGCGATCGTTACATACTGTTTGATTGTCAGAAAAATTTGTACTTTGGTCGATCGTGTCTTATTGCGTTGTTACGGAATTCCAATACCTTTTTTGGAATCCCTAGATTGGCGATCGTTACATATACTGTTTGATTGTCAGAAAAAGTTAGACTTTGGTCGATAGTGCCTTATTGCGTTGTTACGGAATTCCAACAAATTTGGGAATTCCTAGTTTGAGCGCTCGCGTCTTATTGCCTTGTTATGAACTTCCCAATCTGATTTTTGGAATCCCTAGAATGGTCAATAGTGTCTTATTGTCTCTATTGCGCTGTTATGGATTTCCCAACCAAAATTGGAATCCCTAACAAAGATAATGTCTGAAAAACAACTAACCACAACAAAAATAATTAGCATTCCACGGATAACAGAGAACTATAAAAGCAGCAACTTTTTCAGACTGAAACCATCCTCTCAAAGACCAGCATTTTAAAGACCAACATCTACCAGAGCTACTGAATCTTCAGTGAAGGGTAAGTTTTAATAAAAATTATGATCACAAAACAATAGTGATGAGCTCAACTGCTAGCACTGGAGATGGGAAATTTCCTTGAATCTATGGTGAAGTGCTTTCAAGACTTTACAGTTGACACTAAAGATAAAGTACCTAGGAGTGAATTCTAGTCGAGGGTTCATATTTTTATTAATAAGTAATTGAAATCGCTTGGACAAACAGACAGATTTGTCAATGACACAGCTTGCGTTCTTGCGAGCGAATAGCTTAGACACCGTGCGTATAAAAATTATCTTTTGGTCAGACCAAAATTTATGCGAGACGTTTTAGGCATTATTTCAGTCGACGTAATGTTACCAGTTCATTTTCACAAGTTTTTAATATTTATTTTAAAAATAAATAATTAGAGCTTTCTACTAGTGTTAAATGATTATTGATTATTTTTTACCTTATCACCACTTAGAGCCAGATGATTTAATTAACTAAAGACAAATAATTATTTTAGCGTTTCTTACCTTGATGCTCTCCTAGTAGCTGTAGTAGATGATGCTTCTCCGCTTGCTGTTGAAAAACTGGATGCTTTCTAAGTGAAAACAGTGGCTCTTAAATAGCTAAAGTTGCAATGATTAAACCCTATGAATCAGCATTTTTTCCAATGCTTTCGCGGGAATAAAAACTGTTTATTCCCACGAAAGCAACGGTTTCCATTCGCGTGAAAATAAATTATTTATTCCCGCGAAAGCAACGGTTTCTATTCGCGTGAAAATAAATTATTTATTCCCGCGAAAGCAACGGTTTCTATTCGCGTGAAAATAAACTATTCATTCCCGCGAAAGCAACTGTTTCTATTCGTGTGAAAATAAATTATTTATTCCCGCGAAAGCAACGGTTTCTAGTCGCGTGAAAATAAATTATTTATTCCCGCGAAAGCAACGGTTTCTATTCGCGTGAAAATAAACTATTTATTCCCGCGAAAGCAACAGTTTCTATTCGCGTGAAAATAAATTATTTATTCCCGCGAAAGCAACAGTTTCTATTCGCGTGAAAATAAACTATTTATTCCCGCGAAAGCATTGGAAAAAATGCTGATTCATAGGGTTTAATCAGTGCAACTTTAGCTATTTAAGAGCCACTGTTTTCACACAGAAAGCATCCAGTTCTTCAACAGCAAGCGGAGAACCATCATCTACTACAGCTACTAGGAGAACATCCAGCATCAAGGTCTACTACAGCTACTAGGAGAACATCCAGCATCAAGGTAAGAAATGCTAAAATAATTATTTGTCTTTAGTTAATTAAATCATCTGGCTCTAAGTGGTGATAAGGTAAATTATTATCAATAATTATTTAACACTAGTAGAAAGCTCTAATTATTCATTTTTAAAATAAGTGTTTTTCCAAGCTCTAGTAAAGTAGCCGACTCTACTTATTTATTATTAACAAAATAATAATAATTATTCAATGCTAGTTGAACCTAGATATAAATTTATCTCTACTAGGTAGTTTTATACTCACACAAACTTTTTCTTCGCTACTCTATGTAGATAAAGCCAATGAAAATAAATGAATCGATTGTAACAATCAATTTTTTGTATTTTGTAGTTATGATGTCTACTTTGGACTCTTGTTTGAGACGAAATGCAGCAGTAGCAAAGACTATAAACATGTGGTCAAGATCTACCAACACCAACGATAGATGTAAAACAATATGACTTTCTCTCCTACTTATGTGACACAGCAAGAATTCCTTTCAATATCCACCTACTTAGATGATGCCAAACCAATGAAGACTCAAACTACATCAATTTTCAAGACAGCACACTTCTCCAACACAGCAAGAATTCCTATCAAGATCTACCACCTACTTAGATGATACCAAACCAATGAAGACTCAAACTACATAGATTTTGAAGACAGCATACTTCCCCAACACAGCAAGAATTCATTTCAAGATCTACCACCTACTTAGATGATACCAAGCTAATGAAGATGAAGACAGCACACTTCTCCAACACAGCAAGAATTTCTTTCAAGATCTACCACCTACTTAGATGATACCAAACCAATGAAGACTCAAACTACATCAATTTTGAAGACAGCGCACTTCTCCAACACAGCAAGAATTCATTTCAAGATCTACCACCTACTTAGATGATACCAAACCAATGAAGACTCAAACTACATGAATTTTGAAGACAGTCGACTTCTCCAACACAGCAAGAACTCCTTTCAAGATCTACCACCTACTTAGATGATACCAAACCAATGAAGACTCAAACTACATGAATTTTGAAGACAGCATACTTCTCCAACACAGCAAAAATTCATTTCAAGATCTACCACCTACTTAAATGATACCAAACCAATGAAGACTCAAACTACATGAATTTTGAAGACAGTATACTTCTCCAACACAGCAAGAATTCCTTTCAAGATCTACGACTTAATTAGATGATACCAAATCAATGAAGACTCAAACTACATCAATTTTCAAGACAGTATACTTCTCCAACACAGCAAGAATTCCTTTCAAGATCTACGACTTAATTAGATGATACCAAATCAATGAAGACTCAAACTACATCAATTTTCAAGACAGCACACTTCTCCAACACAGCAAGAATTCCTTTCAAGATCCACCTACTTAGATGATGCCAAACCAATGAAGACTCAAACTACATCAATTTTCAAGACAGCACACTTCTCCAACACAGCAAAAATTCATTTCAAGATCTACCACCTACTTAAATGATACCAAACCAATGAAGACTCAAACTACATGAATTTTGAAGACAGTATACTTCTCCAACACAGCAAGAATTCCTTTCAAGATCTACGACTTAATTAGATGATACCAAATCAATGAAGACTCAAACTACATCAATTTTCAAGACAGCACACTTTTCCAACACAGCAAGAATTCCTTTCAAGATCCACCTACTTAGATGATGCCAAACCAATGAAGACTCAAACTACATCAATTTTCAAGACAGCACACTTCTCCAACACAGCAAGAATTCCTTTCAAGATCTACGACTTAATTAGATGATACCAAATCAATGAAGACTCAAACTACATCGATTTTGAAGACAGCGCACTTCTCCAACACAGCAAGAATTCATTTCAAGATCTACCACCTACTTAGATGATACCAAACCAATGAAGACTCAAACTACATGAATTTTGAAGACAGTCGACTTCTCCAACACAGCAAGAATTTCTTTCAAGATCTACCACCTACTTAGATGATACCAAACCAATGAAGACTCAAACTACATCAATTTTGAAGACAGCGCACTTCTCCAACACAGCAAGAATTCATTTCAAGATCTACCACCTACTTAGATGATACCAAACCAATGAAGACTCAAACTACATGAATTTTGAAGACAGTCGACTTCTCCAACACAGCAAGAACTCCTTTCAAGATCTACCACCTACTTAGATGATACCAAACCAATGAAGACTCAAACTACATGAATTTTGAAGACAGCATACTTCTCCAACACAGCAAAAATTCATTTCAAGATCTACCACCTACTTAAATGATACCAAACCAATGAAGACTCAAACTACATGAATTTTGAAGACAGTCTACTTCTCCAACACAGCAAGAATTCCTTTCAAGATCTACGACTTACTTAGATGATACCAAATCAATGAAGACTCAAACTACATGGATTCTGAAGACAGCACACTTCTCCAACACAGCAAGAATTTCTCTCAAGATCTTCTCCAACACAGCAAGAATTTCTTTCAAGATCTATCACCTACTTAGATGATACCAAACCAATGAAGACTCTAAAAATTACTTATATTATATTTCGATGATGCTGAAAAAAACTGTCCAGAACAAGAGTTCAAAAATCTAATCTATAACTCAAGGCAATCATATCACTATAGGTGAGTTTTACTAATTTTTACCATAAATTAAACAAAATGCTGAATATATACATTTTCTAGGTGAAAAAAGGACTTTTTTGATGTAATTAGTGTATTTTTTACAACAAAATGCTGAATATATACATTTTCATGGTAAAGAAAAGGACTTTTTGGGTGTAATTAACGTAGTTTTTACAACAAAATGTTGAACATATACATTTTTTCAGGTAAAAAAAAGCGCTTTTTTGGTGTAATTAGTGTATTTTTTTACAACATATTTATAAAGCAAGTATTTTTTGTTTTGTTTTAGATAGATGAAAGAGAATCAAAAGCACTTGGTGAAAATAATGCTCAAGAAAGAACAAGTTGAACAATGTAACTTGGTGAGTTATTTCCCTTTTCTAATAATGTAAACTATCCAATGTAACTAGAACTATAATTCAAATTCATGTAATTATTTTACATTTTTGCTTAATCATTCTATACTAATACATAATTTTTTTATTTTAGTTCATTACAAAATTAAACCACATAGAACAGAAGTCTTCCTTCCTAAGATATAACATCACTACATCAAAGACAACATTGTAAAGGAACAAACTATGCATTAACTGTTATTACTTTGTATTTATTACAAGTTGTAGTGCTTTGTATTACGTAGTATTTACTGACTCTAGCTATATTATGTGGGGAGATTTTCCTTACTTATTATGTAATAAATGTATATAATCATATAATGATTCATTTTTAATCAATGTATTTATTCAATTTAGATATATCTCCTCTCTTCTCTCTCTATGTAGATATAAATATACCCATAAATATGTACATAATTGACCATATATATATTAATTGCTAGAAAACTAAAAGATCTCTCTCCTCTCTCTCTTTCTCTCTCTCAAGATACCATATGTATGTATGTATGAATGCATTGAATGTCATTACAAGTTGTATTGCTTTGTATAACTTAGTATTTACTGACTCTAGCTATATTATATAGGAAGATTTTCCCTACTTATTATGTAATCAGGTATATAATCATATAATTTTCATTTTTGATCAATATATTTATTCAATGTAGATATATCTCCTCTCTCTATGTAGATATAAATATATCCATAAATACGTCCATAATTAACCATATATACATGAATGTATAGAAAACTAAAAAGTCTCTCTCTCCTCTCTCTCTCCCTCTCTCCTCCCTCTCTCTCCTCTATCTCTCAAGTATGTATATAATTATGTAAAAAAATTATCAAAACTTGAATGCCATACATTCAAAATCTATATGTCATATAAGTTCAAATCAAGTAAAAAAATAATCAAAACTCAAATGCCACTTAAGTACCACTCAAATGCCACTCAAATACCCCTCAAATGAAATACAATATAAACTCTATATGACATATAAGTTCAAATTAAGTAAAAAAATAATCAAAACTCAAATGCCACTTAAATGCCACTCAAATGCCCCTCAAATGAAATACAATATTAACTCGGCGAATCCCCCCAACGCCGTAACCCATTGTTTTCACCCCAAGGTCTAATCCACAAAAAAATACTTGGTAGGGAGATCTGCTCATATATTACTACTACTAACACAATGATTGCCAAATTGATAATATTGTTTGTGTGGCATTAGTTGACTGTGCATCCACATCCTCAACATTCAGTGTCAAAGCTCTCTGTATCACCTACAACTTAGCTAACAGATTGCCTTACTCAGCCATCTTACCTTGTTATATGTTAGTAGATCCTTATGTTCAGTATCAAAGCTCTCTGTACCACCCACAGCTTAGCTAACAGATTGCCTTACTCAGCCATCTTACTTTGTTATATGTTAGTAGATCCTTATGTTCAGTATCGAAGCTCTCTGTATCACCTACAGCTTAGCTAACAGATTGCCTTACTCAGCCATCTTACCTTGTTATATATTAGTAGATCCTTATGTTCAGTGTCAAAGCTCTCTGTAGCACCTACAGCTTAGCTAACAGATTGCCTTACTCAGCCATCTTACCTCGTTATATGTTAGTAGATACTTATGTTCAGTATCAAAGCTCTCTGTAGCACCTACAGCTTAGCTAACAGATTGCCTTACTCAGTCATCTTACCTTGTTATATGTTAGTAGATCCTTATGTTCAGTATCAAAGCTCTCTGTATCACCTACAGCTTAGCTAACAGATTGCCTTACTCAGTCATCTTACCTTGTTATATGTTAGTAGATCCTTATGTTCAGTATCAAAGCTCTCTGTATCACCTACAGCTTAGCTAACAGATTGCCTTAAGCTGCGTTTACACTATGCGTCTCCGACTCCGACACCAGTGAATTTACTAGATTGTCGGAGGCGCAGACGCATGTTGCATTTACACTACTGCGACACCCTGATTTTTTTATTTCCGGGACTTCGGAGTTGCCCAACCATCTTAGCTTAAATAATTTATTGCGTTCCTGCGCTCAAGTAGTTGGATTGATGAGTTGTAATTTAATTATTATCAGTTTTCGACCAGACAGTAGTTCTCTATGCATCTTGTGAATTTTTTATTTACCTATAAAATGAGATTTTTACTTCTATATAAATAATAATACTACTTGCCAAAATTAAATAATAATTTGAACAAAATCTAACGTTATTTTTATGTTTGCATCCAAAATAATAATGATAGCTACTCCAAATATGAATTTTCTATTATTGTTGAACATATATAGTTTGATTCTTTTGATAAGAAAAATAATAAACACACATGTCAACAATGCTGATAATAATTAATTATTTAATAACAACCTTACGATCTTACAACAATCATTGTTTACATTATATCTAGGCCAAAATAAACCAAATATTGGAGCCGCTATATAGAGCAACTCAATTGGTTAAGCTGTGTCACGTGGCTATGAAAAAGCTGCGACTTGTCGCTCAAACCCAACACTGCTGGGTTGCTGCGTCTCCGACTCCGACAACCCTGCAATTTCACAGGAAGCTGTCCACAGGAAGATGCGCCAAGTCGCAGGCGGCAAACTACAAAGGAATCGGAGTCGGAGACGCATAGTGTAAACGCAGCTTTACTCAGTCATCTTACCTTGTTATATGTTAGTAGATCCTTATGTTCAGTGTCAAAGCTCTCCAACAAAAACTTACATGTCAAAACTATGAGCTTTCTTTCAGAAATTTTTTTAATTTTGTGGAGGTTTTCATGACAGCTTTGAAGTTGTTATGAATTTTAGTAAGCAAAAACACTTTTTTGATAATACAAAGAAAGTCAAGAAGGTGAAGGTAGAAGTTTTTCATTTTCCCATCCAGTCTATGAGTCCGTCGTGCCAAGGCCTTTGCACCAGCCTTTGCTGTGACAGTGAAAACTTTTTTAAGGTCCTGCTTGAGGTCTCTCCATGTTTGAATCAACGCCTAAAAAGCTGCCAACCCTGTTTTCCTGCCTTGCATAACAATGAAGGCGATGAGCGTCTCTCTGAATAAGTGACCATTGAAAATTTCATGACGAAAGCCAGTTGTGCCAAAATTAGACATTAGTTGACTCAAAAAAGTTTTTGACAACCATTTTTGTAGAACGAGGGCCCCGAGGCCGCAATATCAGTTGCTGGGCACCACTTTTGCTCCTGGGGCCGCAGTTTGAGTAGCCTTGTTCTTGACCATCATATCTATTAACTGGTGCACACACTTTGATAGGAGTTGTCACTGCTAGAGCTGAGACGGTCTCATAAACTAACTTTGTGTACGGAAACAGTCTTTGGTACATCAATTATTTAGTTTTGTTTGAACCCATTGTTATGATAAGGTAGTCATTGCTCAGGTAACCCAACCAGTCTCAGAGGGACAACAACTATACAGGTGTTGTCAGCTTACATAACAATTAGGTAATATGAGCAGTCACGTGTAACTCGTGCAGGGGCTGGTGCTGCCTGCTTTTACTATTATTTCTTTTCTTCTTTCGCGGAAAACTTTATGCAACTGTTGCCACTTTTTCTGTAATAGATGGAGCTACAAAGTTTTTTTGCTACGCAATCGATAGGCATCGGGCCAAAAGGTAAGTTGGCTTACAAAGTTACAGAACATTCCAGGACATCGCAATTTAAGTGCAAAAACAATTAAACAATCGTTTTTGAGAGCATCAAAGTAGCTGAAAAAAACGAACCCCGATTGACGTAAACTACCAATTTTTGAAAGATGGAGCAATTTGCTCACCTTTTGATTCGTCATGCTGAAATGGTGTTAAAAAGCTGATCGGAAGTGGCCATCTTGGATTTTAATAAATTTCTCTTGTTTTTAAGCATAAAAGAGCTTCTCATCAGAGAACCAACCCGTCGATTGACTTCAATTTGGTAGCAAACATGTGCCATAGTGGAATGATGTACCATTTTGAACTTCAAAGCGATCGCGCTAAACACTTCAAGTTTTTTCATTTTCAATTTGGAAAATCCCAATAAAAACAGCACTTTTCATTGCTTTTTGAGACCAGAATGGAACTAGCCAGCAACAAGTAAAACATCAGGCCACATAGCCTGATGCCTAATCTTTTAAAAATTTCATATTCCAAGTTTCTCGCATTACCGTCAACTCAGCTATTCCAATTTTGAAAATGGTCTTCATAACAAAAAACAACTATGACTCTTAGACCAATGCTCCGAATTGCATAATTTTTGCATGGTTGCGATCGCATTGTAGCTGTCTTTCATATGACTTTCCATCAAGTTTCAGATCTTTGGTAAAAGAGTCACAGCCTACACTGGAATCGTCATGTGACACAAATGTTCGTTTTGTATTGTTTTCGCTGCGAAAATTTCTTTTAGTTTCAAATTATTATCAGAAATAGTAACTAGGTGGCAAATCGCACAATTCTGAAATAAAATTTGAAAACATTTGAGAAGTACTTAGCGATGTCAATACTCCAAGTAATTTTTTTATGTAGGCCATACATCCTTGTTGTTATCTTAAGCTGTTTATCAACAGCGTTTCATGTTATGAGATGGCCCAGCGGTTAACACTGTGACCTGCTGCTGACAGGGATTGGGTTCGACCCCAGGTGAGGAATTGTTTTTCGCATAAATGGTCTGTCAGGAGATTTATTTATTGATGATTAGCATTAAATATATTAGGGACAGACAACCAAATTCAACATGAGCATATGAAGTGAGTTTGTATTGGCAGTGGTGAAACAAGTGCTTGGGTGGCCAGAAAACAAAAAGCATCTAGGCACCTGTAAGAGCTGCTTTTTGTAAAACAAAAGATATCGCAAAATAGTTGTCGGGATGTTTTAAATTAAATCTGCCAGCAACATGTGTTTGTAGCTTGATGGCTGAGCGTGTCTCCTGCTGTTCCCAGGATCGATGTACGATTACCGTTGGCAGAAGTCTTTTTCACTTAAAAGGTCTCTGCAAGTACATATTTACTGTTGAATAAAATAATTGGATGGATGAAGTTTCTGGTAAAGCTGATGCCAATGCTTTGTATACAAAACATAGCCATTACTTGAACAAAAGTGTCTTTTTTATTGTTCAGAACCTGTTTCTGAAAAGAATTCGTTTAATGTTCCCTGGAATGGTCACTATTTTTTCTTTTTTAAAAACCCTCCAGAGGTTTCTTCCATTAACTATCTGGCTCATCAATGCTCTCCTGGAAGAACGAAATATGCACAAAAAACCCTTTGAACAAGCGATGAAGCAACTTTACTTGTTTCTACAAATATATACGACTGAGCAAACCAACGATAGTCACAGGCTATTGGAAGATTTTGTCTCGAACGACCCTATAATGTCATACGTGCTCAAGTGAAAGCATATAAATAAGAATACTGATCGGTTCATCTCACATAGAACTATAATCGGATGTATAACATGTTAGTGCAATAACTAAAGCTCTCCACCAAAAGCTGAACAGAAACGCGGCGGTGCTGTTGTCAGTCAACAATGCATCTGTTTCATTTCAAAACTCTGTGATAGCTAATGCGAAAAAAAACATCTGATTTGGACGGGGGGGGGGGGGGGGGCGCTGAGGGTATTATAAATGGACCAATCACATTGTTGATGGCTCAGTATAATCAATTACCGAGAAGCGAAAGGGATATCGCTAGCGTGGTTAGGAAATCGGCCATTGAATAAAGAAAACAATTGGGAATGATAAGTCAGCAGAGGAGAAAGGAAACACGCCACCCTTGTATTCCAACTCAATGGAGGATTTAATGATGAAGAGAAAGCGAAACGCTTCAATAGAATTGGCAAATGAAACAGACTTGTTCGAGTACAAAAAAGCAGAAAAAAATGTTTAAACCATGCAAAGCTATTCGAGTGATGTGAGAAGGACCTTTACCGCTAGTAAAGATGAAATGCCTTGAGCCTGCTGCTTTTAAAGACAAGTGGGAGCTCATCAATTCCTGGAGAAGAAGCACAAACTGATGTATTGATAAAGGACTTTACTTAATCTTTGGGTAGAACTATTTTAGCCAATGACTGCCTGTAATTCAATTGCTCATTTGCATAATTTGATTTATAAAAATTGCATTTATTGCCATATTGATCAGGGTTTGTTTTGGACTGCTAGTGTAAACACTTGTTTGCTGTAAGCCCTAGAGTAGAGATAGGAAGTAAAGTACATTACTTTGCTAGAATCCCGTCTGATCAGTCTGGAATTCCAACACGGAAATTCACTGCAGTTGTACTAATTCTACCCAGATTAGTACAGACGGCTCTGAGCCAGTCAAAGTAATTTTAGCCCGAGCATTTTAGTTGGAAGTTAAAACAGTTGTGACTCAGTAGATCTCCATGCACAAGTCCTTTACAGTATCAGGTAACTTCCTGTTTAGTTCTTGGGCTGTAGACAAAATGTCTTAAAGAACTGCGAAAACTTTTGTTTGCTAGCAGCTATTTTATTCTATCAACCAGACATAAGATAAAACTTACATAAGCATTACAATATTGTTAGAGAAGTGATTGTAGTAAGACATGGAAAGAGCAATTGTTGTGTAATACTAAATGTAAAAAAGCAAATCAAAGATAAATTGATCAAACCAGGCTGGAGTTATTGAACAGGACACCAAACTGTGGTGTTTGACAGACAGAAATCAAGATGTCAGTCTAATATAAATATGCACCCAGTACCATTGACATCAGCAAAGCATTGTGGGTCACGAGCAGAATACTCACCCAGTAAGCAATAACCAAAAGCTCAAACAAACAACAGAGCTGATACACACAAGGTATAAAATAATGAAACACAAGAGAGAGAAGACAACTCTAAGAGTGAAATAACAGCTATAACAGATAATACAAGCCACCTAGCCAAGTGAAAGTAACAGAGTACAATATATATATGTTAGTATATAGACATAGTATATCTATGAATGGAGTGTACGATGTATACAAGTAGTATGTGACAATCCCACTGTGTACAAGTACCAGCCGACACACTTACAATGTTAGAGTTGTCTCAGGTAAGATCTCAGGCTAACTCCATCTAAAACAGTCAGAAAGAGTAAAGTGAATTGTTTTACACGTTAGTTGTGGGTGCTATGTTAGTACATCTGCACTAAAGGAATACAAGTGAGCTGGTGAGGATTCATTTTGGTGAAAATCCGCTGGGATTTTTGTTGGAGATTGTCCATTCCACTTTCTGCCCTCATTGTACCCGTTTATGTTCTATTGTTCCCTCTAGTCCCAGATATTTGTAACTACACATCAATGAGAAATAGCAACAAAAAATGATAGGGAAAATTTTTAGTTCAAGAAAAACTGGTAAAAGATGA
Organism: Cryptosula pallasiana; assembly: GCA_945261195.1. Lineage (NCBI taxonomy): Eukaryota > Metazoa > Bryozoa > Gymnolaemata > Cheilostomatida > Cryptosulidae > Cryptosula > Cryptosula pallasiana. The sequence continues at coordinate 22,683,678 of OX183130.1, forward strand.
GCAAAAGTAATCCGTTATTTTTAATGTGCGAAAAATTCATTTTTCAATCTAAATATATAGCTTGTACAAAACTCATGCTAGTGTAGCGTGCATTAACACAAAAGGATTTATATGTAAATTTTTCAAGGACGTTTTTTTCAATTTTCGAAATATTCCTGCGTTAGTAATTCTTTTAATAACTTAGGGACAGAAAATGCTAGAAACAACATTTAAAAAGGCATCAAATGGACACCATTTACCGCGCAGGTTTAGCCAATCATTGCACTGCCTACATAGCTATGGACTTCAACTATAACGGGTGGAAAATGCATTGTAAATCTGCAACTTCCTATTGCGCTATGGACCCTTAAGATTTCAGTATATGTCATTCACATTCTCTGTTATTTTACCGACCCAGTGCTATACTATTTATCATGGACCAATCTCATTATGCAGACAACAAAAACAACTTTACTGTAGAGTCATATTCAAATAAATAAAAAAAACTTCTATATCCCACCATTAAGTAATTTGATGGTCATGCGTCACTGATTTTGCATCACTGCAACAATACCATTGTCAGCAATGCTCGATACTGTGACCACAAACCATTGTTTTTTATGCTAAGGTACTTTTTCTCAACTATTTTTCTGAGACAACCACTCTGGTGTCACACAAAGAACTCTTGCACCATTGGATGGACAAAAATTTTTCCTAAAAGCTGATGCTCTATTTGAGAAAAATTGTCAAAATAAAAAATTGCGCCTGTGCTAGCCCAGGTGAAGTAATTAAGGTGTGGCCAACTCCCCTGTCACGTGACCCTCTGGAGCCAAACGCTTGAGTGACTACACTATAACTTATAGAAAAATTGCTCAATTTCAACAGCTCATAACGCTGCAAATTGACAAGTTAGAGCTTAAAGCATCCCAGCATTGAACATTTTTTTGTTAATTTTGTGAATATTCATATCTTCAGCAGCGTATTGATGTATTGAACAACCCTCTCGGCCTAATCAGTGCTGATCTACAAGCCTGCAAAATGCCACTCTTCCAGAAAGGCTCGCCAATTTTTCAGCCGCTTAAAATTGACGTCATCTTCGGGTATTTACTTCTTTGCTGCGCAGTATTTATTTGACCAATCAGATCCCGCTATTTATTATTATTTTATTTATTATTATTCTACCTACGTACTACTGGCCATTCTTGTATGGTAATCACATTGAACAACCTGACGAATCCCGCAATCGTCTCTTGTTGCCATTTCACATATAAAAATTGCGTAACAAACAAGCGTTGATGTTTTTTACTATGCGTGTGCACTAATTGCGTCCATATTGATAGAAACCACTAATTCCGATTTTATGCGTGCAGCGCGCGAATCCAAACATTAAATCTTTGAATCCATTTTTGATGGGGTGTCTTCGTAAGGATTCTTTATTCCTGTTGCAATGGCCTTCAGTAGACCTAAGACTAAATGAATTGCCCAATCAGATTTAATTTTAAACGCAGACGATGTAACTTCATTTATAAAAATTTGTTATTATTTATTATAATTGACCACGCCCACAACCCGAAGATGACGTACACAGTAATAAATGGAAGCTATAGTAAGCTAAATTTCAGCTGATGCGACGAGCATTTGAGGCCAATGGTTTTTTGGCAAGCTTGTAAATCAGGACTGAGTAGGCCTAGAGGGTTATTTAATACATCAATCTGCTGCTTAAGACTTGAATATTCAGAAACTCAACCAAAAAGTGATCAGCGCTGACATGCTTTAAAAGAGCCATTTATCTGAAAGCTCAAGATGCCTCTTAGCCCACTGGGAGTTTTAAACCAAAACATTTAGTTTGAAGCTAAGTAATAAGGGCCGAAATATAGTGTTTATGTTACCACTTTTATTATAAAAATTACGAATTATAAACTAGTTTTCTTGTACCATCCAACTTTCATATCAAATTTTAAATAACTAATAACTTTAGATATAAATAATAGCCAAAAGTAATTCATAGAAGTAGTTTAAATAAAAATAACATGAATATTCCCAAAAAAAGTTAATTACTTTTTACGGTATCAATGAAATCAATCACTTTTATTTCAAAAAGAGCCCTTATTCACACTTCACTTTAGAGAAGTCTATTGCAGGTTCTTGTTGTTCAATCAGATGTTTATCAAAAAAAATGATAATAAATAATAGGTACAATAAATAACTAACATTCCATTTGTTAAATCTTATTGTTTTGTTTTTGTCACAAAACCAAGTGGCACTTCCATATTTCGGGTGTCTGCCATATGGCTGGTAACTAACGCGACTGTGCGCCTTGTATAAAATTAAAATAAACTCACATAAGGTCACTGGGCTGAAAGCAAATGGTTGCAACAAACAATAAACCTGGGATTTTACACATATCAAATGTTGATTAGAGTATGTAACGATTTCTCCTGGATACAATTTTATCAATTAGGGCATTGGCTAATCAGCAGGCATACCAATATTTCTAACGACTCATCGCACGAGCAATTAATCCTCTATATAGAGGAACCTGATGAAGCCAGGCGTAGATAATATGTTTACCCGTAACCATCAATTACACTAGTCAGAATAACCTGCGTGCGGCCAAATCAAAAGCTAAAAGAAAGTCGCGGCTGTTTTCTAATAAGTAAAGTCAAACTGATTCTGGCAGAGAATTAAATTAGTTTACAAAAGAAGCTGCAGAAACCAGTGAAACAGAAACTCTGACTTTTATGATTTAAGGTCCAACTAGTTTGTGGAAAATTATTTCCAAAAGGTTTGTGAGCTAAATAAAGCTGTTTAGCTTTCAACTGGTTGTCCGTTTTTCTCAGTTAATAAACCCTTTTTTTAAATATTTACTTCTTTTTATTTTTATTTACACTAACCATATTTTATATGCTCGATGCACTGATGAAATATGTCTGCTGGCACTTTGTATCAAAATATTTGCTGCTAGAGTTTTCATTTTTTGGCATTAGGGCAATTTCATAATAACTAGCAATACAAAAATATCTTTTGGGTGGTGTAATGAAGTTGAAAGCATTTTAACCAGATTGAAATAATCATTTGGATGCTTAACACACTTATTGTATACCTAGACTTTGTTTGTAATAATCAAGAGTGTTCAAAATTGTTGATTATTTTTATTGCAAACCGATTGCAACTTAGATAATGGAGATAATGGTATTGATCACTTGTTCAACTTCCTTTTTAATCAAACTCCACGGTGGAATGATGGCTAGAGACAAACAGGTAGATGTCTACTTTCTGATAATAAAACTTGTCGCACACAAAAAATTATTCTAGTATAGTTATGTAACCAACTGAGAGAGAGGTATTCTCTTTAAAATGAAAAGTCAAATGAACGCGTTCAAAAATACCTTACATACTCACTATCTTTGAACCAAGGGAGCACAACTCCAATGCGAAGGAGACTTTCTAGTTGTCATTGTATATTTGGTCATCGATATACTCATAGTAGACAAAGTCTTGAGACACGAGTGAACTAGCTGCAGCTGTGGAAGATCCAACAAGTGAAGAGCTGGCACCAGCAATGCTTCCATCTGGGTATATATCATGTACAATGAGCAACATTCATATTAGAGATACAAACACTTGCACTATAACGTATCTTTGTGTATTTAACCTATAGTTAAGCCTTTGATAGAGGAATTTCAACAGAGCACGAGTTACATGGACAAAGTAATGACCTTGAAATCTCCACCAAAATCTGTGAACCACAGTCTTGGTGGAGCATTACTCATTCAGTTACAACAAACTTTTCCCATTTACTGCCATCTATAAATTTCTAAAACTATTTTGAGGTTAGACGACTATAAAACACAAAAAGAGAGTCAAATGTTTGAGTTTATTCAAGCATTTAGTAACAAACCAAACTTGGTCACCAGCTCAGGTAAACAGAATGCACTTTGAAATGTAAACTTTGACAGTGATACCCACGCTGGCTCACTCACACGCATGTTTTGGATGCCTGCCAAAAGTGAGTGCTACTTTGCTAATACAACAGAGCAGTTCACCATGTGAAAGGTTGTGAATAACTTTGTATCATTGGTTGATAAAAAACTGACAGTAGAAAATAGATGAATGATGTGCGTTGCCTAAATCTCTCATCCGTTACACTCGTACATACCTGTAGTTGTAGTAGACTGGATGGTGGAGGTAGTTGTAGATGTCTGTTTGTCTCTTGCCTGGTCCCTCTGTAAACAGAGTAGATGGTGTCAAGTATCTGTTGTATTGTAATTTGTCTATTAAAAACCTTTTATTGAATCTGAAGGAGATTCAAAAGTATCATTAGCTCCACTTCACAAGATTGCATGTCTACTCAAAGTACATGTAATGCCCTCGCCACATGAGCCTGTCTGCAGTAACCAGAGTCAGAGTCTGGCAATGGATGGTATGCCACACAAGCTGGACTGGCAACTGAAATGACAGACGCAGTCTTTGATTGAGCACCGAAGTGAAATCATCAGTTTGTGTTTCCCTGTTGCTTTTATCTAATTGTCAAGCTTGAATTATTGTAGAGATGACAACTCTCAACATTTATCTCAAGTTCAATATCTGTACTGAATTACTAGAAATTATCCCCTCTCTCTCTCCTAAAGCTTAATAGAGTAAATAACTCCCAATTGGCCAATGATGTATATCAAACTGATATGCTATCACATCAGTTCAGTTTAGTCTAGAGCTAGCAACTGGCCAGTCAAATTATCTACATAAATGGAAAGAGAGATCAACATCAACTCTAAAATTCAATAGTAAACGGAATAGCTCAGCATGGAAACAACTTAAAAAGACACTCACTACCCAACCTAGCCCCAGCATTAATGGGCTGGTGAATGGAGAGTGAATGAAGTAAAAGTGAGCGATGATATTCCGTTTGACTAACATATATAGAACTAACACTGATCTGTTATGTAGATACACCACATATAGCTAACTGTGGAGACCAAACCTACTAACAGTATAGACAACTTTATGACATTTATCCACACCTACACAGCACTGTGGACAGTGTTACTTACATTGATGTGGCTATTTGAGGAGTCGATCGTACAACTGAGTCAGTTGCAACAAACAATAAACCTCGGATTTCAAACACATCATAAGAGCAGGATTAATATTTTGTGAGTCCCACATGGTTTCCTGTTTCTGATTATTTTCATAATATTTATTTTATAAAACCCTACTTTTTATTATTAATTTTATCATTATTGGTCAAGTAATTGATGAAAAACTATTATAAAATATATAATTCATTATCATTTATAACTTTTACGCCTTTGCAGAATTATTTATTTTTTTAGTTTTTCCACCACAAACGATGATTATTTTAGAAACTGTATGCTTGGGTTCTGACAAACACCAGTGGTCATATAACCATTATAATATATAATGCTATTTTAAAAAATATATATTATGTAAGCGCATGGAAAATCAAGATGACCTTGCAAATAAAATCGCTGCGGGTTAGTTAACCAATCACAGCATGACAGAGAGGATGATAAATTGATCAAGTTCGTTCTGCTTCATCCTACGCTGAATGTACCATCCTGTGCGAGGGAACGAATGATACGGATGATATTCTGGCTCGTGTGACATGCCCATAAGAGTTTAGAATTACACGCCATACCACTCTAATGGGAGACATTTTACTCTCTGTACGATATCTTCCAGCCAATTAACTCTTTTCAAGCAAGATTGATTTTCCCACTTTAAGCTCAGTGATTTTGATTTAAAGCCATGAGTTCAAACTCCAGTCAGGTGTGAGTTGTTTTATTAACCGTGGCCAAAACATGCACATTCAAGTGGCTAGAAGTATATTTGCCCTTCAAAAAGTATGCAAAGATTCTATTTCACTTGCACACCAAAGCCCGGCTCTGTCAACAAGATAACAAAGTATCACCAAAAGCCAACGGAGGATTGGAGCTTTAGTTTAACTTGACAAACAGTTTTAAGTACCGAAAACCTCAAGTATTACCTCATTGGAGGGGAGTTTTGTTCTCAATGTTTTCTTCAAAGGTACCAACTTTATGGCTTTCTGAGAGGTAACTGTAGGACCCCATAGTTCCTCATTCTCCCTGACAGACAAAACATCATCTCTCTCTTGTACTCTCTTTCCTTCTGGTAGTTTGCTACCGGCAGCACCTTCGGCAGCACCTTCGGCAGCACCTTCGGCAGCACCTTCGGCAGCACCTTCGGCAGCACCTTCGGCAGCACCTTCGGCTGCACCTTCGGCAGCTGTATTATACAGAGAGCTTATGTTACACCAAGTCAATTAAGTGTATAAGACAATAGTAGATTGACCATGAAGTCACATCAAGATGAAGTATCCATGAATGAAGAAAAAAACCTATTTTTGTTTTGGGTCGACCATTTTATCAAATTTTCATCAATTTTATAAATGGGAAGTAGAGCAGATATAATGCAGTCTGGTTGTCAAACAGCATCAAGTAAAGACTGTCATTGCGTGGAGGCAATACAGTAAATAGAGGGAGACGTTTTTACTGCCTCGAAAATAATAAAATCAAAACCTCGAAACATAAAAGTGGGTATATTAGTCAGCCAACCAAAGCAGGGGGCAACTATTTAGGCCTGAATAACCATTAGAAGGGAGGCTTACAGGTTTTGTATAAATGGAACAAAAATAGTATAAGAGTCACTTAGTTAGTCAGAACTTCACAGAAACCAAGAAGTGACAATAGCATTGTTGCAATAGCTTTACTTCACCACTTTAAATCAACAGTCTTCACACAAAGTTATGTAATGTACAGTTATGTGTACTCTACCAGCAGTTCTTGGGTACCGGTTGGACTCAAGGTTTGAGAGATATTCCTCCAGTTTCTGGATTTCACTCTCTGACAACTCGTAACCTGAAATCACATCCAAGTCATATCTAAGGAAACTGATAGATTTTAGTGTGTGTATCTTTATTAAACATTTGCGTACATACAGCTTTTAGTTAGTTACAGTCACTACTATTTGTCCACCAATGTACAAGTATGCTATTGACTTACATGGATACTTGAATGGCTTGGGAACTGAAGGTTTCTTGCTTTTTTTGACTTCTGCCTCTCTGTCACAGGTAACTGGTTGTATTCCCTGAAATCTTTCTACCAAAACTGATGCTTCTTCCGCAGCAGCAGAACTGATAGGTTGAAACCACAGTTGGTAGAAAAATTTGAAGACCTGAAATCTTTCTACCAAAACTGGTGCTTCTTCCACGGCGGTTGAATCAAAGTTTGATCGAAGTTGAAACCATCGGGGGTCAATGTCAAATGCAGGACTTGGGTCATTGAGAAAGAGGCAGTGGGAGCAGTAGAACTTGAATGACACATGGCAAGCTTTCCACTCTTGAGAGATCAATGAGAACACCGGCTGAGCTGTGTCTATAAGGCGTTTCCAGGAGTCGGCGAGTAGGCTCAGAGGAGTTGAGATCTGTAATATCACTATTCCATTCACGAAATCGTGTACCAGATGTGTAGTGTTCTCTCCGTGGTAGATTGTAGCGCCATTGTAGGTAACTTCCATGCTGTCAGTAGAGTCCAAACAACGGTTTAGCACTGTCACTGTTATAAGCTGATGTACATACTTTGGGAGTGTCAGGCCACCAAGTACGATGTCTGCACGTATTTGTAGGGGTCCATCAGTCTTCCATGAATCATCTTTGGATTTCGGAGCAAAAAATGGAATCACGTAATCAATTCCAGCTCTACTTTCGATTGGTCCAAAAACGATGCGAAAACACTGAAGTAACTTCAGGGCGACTTCAGGTGGAAACTCTGACTCTTTCTCAAGCAGATGGACTAGCAGGATCTCATCGATTACTCCAGATGAAATGAACCGCTGAATCGAAGTCTCATATTTACCTTTGCTAATTGACTGGCGGCCATAGACAAATGTTACGAAATCAGCTAAACGCTCCTTCCATTGATCCTCAGAGCTGTGATGAAAGAGAACAGTCATCATTTTAGTGACAGCAGGGATTTGGTGGAATATGTAGTCTTTAAGGCCAACCATGTTCTCAAACCACAAAATGTCACCGATGTTGTGCATGTATCTCAATATGACAAGACAGTCTTCGTTAGAGTACTTTGATGTTACATCAGCGATAGACACGTACGGTGTGTCTGCATGACTGTGTATGAATGATGCCAACTCTTCCCACAGCCGGGGAATGACAGCTTTGAAGTCTTTGCTGCGTTCTTCTAGGTTGTTCTTGAGACTTTGGATGTTGTCTGAAGTTGTTGTGATGTCACCAAACTCAAATATGTCATCAGGAGCGAACAGGGGGACATCTGTGTTGGAGAGATGCGGTATGTTGTGGAAACTCAAAGTGTGTTTAGCTTGTCGCTCTTTTTCTTCTTTCAGCACTTCCTGTCGATTAATCTCAACTTGTTTGAGAAGCTCTTTGACACAGCACTTAGCAGTGTCACTCTCCATTGTGTCCACATGAGTGACTACGAGTATGGGACGACCCAACCTGGGACAAGCTAAATAAAGGTGTGATAGCCAGTCCAAGCACACCTTCCTGGTTGCCTCCTTGGTCCCAAGAAATGATGAAAGAGAGGAAAACTCTTCAAGATTGACCACTACGAGAGGTAAGTATTGCCCTTTAATCATCATTCTGTACGCAATTTGGTAGACATCATTGCCGCCAAAGTCAATCAATTTGAGCTGAGAATTTGGTAGCTGTAAGTCTTTCAACTCAAACACTTTGGTGGTTTCATCCAATGGAGAGTTGACTTGGCGATGAGACAAGGTGCGCTGACCACTCAGGAGGCTTTTAACAACACTTGATTTACCTGACATGCTTTTTCCAATAATAGCGACTGGCACAACGGTTTTCTCTATTCCTTTAGCTACTTTGAGGTCATTGAAGAACTTTCTCACTGCAGTCACTCCTTGCATGCACACAGCGTATGGAGGGTAAACAAGAGAGTCACACAATGTACAGCCCAAACTGTTGAGTTTTGTGAGATGCAGCAAGTCATCCTCTATCCTCTCTAGTTCACTATTACAGTAGAGATATAGTGTCTCTAGTTCAGTGAGTTTGTAGACTGCAGCAGGGAGATGCTTAAACTTGTTCTCTCCAAGATTGAGCTCCCTCAGCTGCTTCAGGTTCTGAAAGCTAAATAAAAAGCTCAAATAAACAAAACAAATAAATCAAACAGTGGCTAGACAACACAAAACTTTAGTGAGTGGTTGAGACTGGTACATATGTGAGTATACTAAGTAACAAACATTCATTGGGGGAACTCAAACTCATTAAACAAACCCCTTTAGCAACTGGTAGTTCACTTATTTAGGAATTCCATTCATATGTAGTTTGAATAGCGACTCCTACATTTATTTGAGGGAAAATTCAAAGTTGAAATATTGTAAAAGTGCTTGCTTTCCTTGTTTAAAAATCTTTGTATGGTTAATTGAAAAGTACATGTAACAATCTGAAATCTTGTGAAATGTCAGTTTTCTTGTAACTTCACGCTAGTTTGGAACGAAAACAACTTTTCACATCCCAAGACAAGGGTTTTGCTAGAATGCAATAACTATATCATCAATGCAGTTTGTATACACCATGTTTTGTTTTTATTCAGATCTCACATCTGGTATAGACATGACAACATACATAATATACACAAGAAACAACAGAATATCAGTGTTCAATTTGACTGTGGAAATATATCAAAATTTTGTTTAATTGAAACACTTTATAAATGCAGAAAATAAGTGTTTGCAGTTGCCATTAACGCAGGAAACAAGGTTTGCTAGCTAACAATTACAACAGCTACATACCGTTAATGTTTGTTAGGCTGACATAGTCCTGTTATTATGTACAATTGCCTGCATAAAATAGTTTGGCCCAAGATTCATGTTATCCATAAAACAAAGGGAACCAGGTTTGTTTGTTTGTAACAACCTCTAAACTGTCCCATTAATGGTGGTGGAAAATTGGAGTTGTGCACTCTCGCTGATGTCACAATTATCATGATCAATAATTATGTTTGTTGGCATTGCCCAAGCCTCTGATTATGGTACTCAGGCTACACACAGCTGCTGAAGGGAATATTATTGTACTATAAATAGATATAAAAGTGAATATTTTTCTTTGAACTTAGAATTGTCAAAATTCAGGTTGACCTTGCCCTTTATCTACCGCTTTGGTTGGGGGCCAATGGTAGCCTCAGATAGTGTACCATATGACAGTATATATATTCTGTATGTAACACTAATGTTGATGTTACACCTTCCCACCATGTACCTGCTGCCTTGTATACTTTGTCAGTGCTATTAAATATTTGTCTAGAGAGCACTGAGTGATAAAGAAAGGCTATAGCTACAGATTAATGTATTTTGTATCAAGAAGTAAATGTTAAACCACACCCCTTGCATCTCCTGTGGCAGCTGAAACCAAAGTAATTTAAAGATAGCATATCTATGTCGGATTTATTGTACTCATTGTAGAGAAAGATATTGTTAACAAGAAAAGTTGACATAGGCAAAAACTTGCAGAACAACAAGATGTTGTCTTGGAATTATTTCAAAGTGATATTTTCTAATTCTTTGTTAGAACCAGCAAAAATCCAAGTGTGAATGACTTGACTAAATTCCTGGTTCACTTGACCAAAATCCAAGTACTTGAATAAGGTACACACACAGAAAAAAGTGGAACATTTGGGATTAAACAGGTGATTAAACGCTGTAATGATTAATATAAGAGTACAATCCGGCATCATTAGGGGTGATATCTGGTATTTCAGTAGAAAAGTTGGGAGTGTTTGCTGGAAGGAGTAATTAAGGATTAAAATCAGACAATAACTTTGCCAGAAATTGTGGGTAGGTCAATAAATCACTCTCAGGGGATTAAACTCTGGTTTTAATCAGCTAGTAAGAACTTTACTCCTCAAGTGATTACATTGTGGTTCTACAGTGTTGTTATTCTACAAGTTCTTAATTGTTAGCTTTACTGACCCAGTAAGAACTTTAATCCCAAAATGATTGAACTCTGGCTATTATCTTCAAGTTGGATTTTACTCCTGATATGATTAAATTGGAGAAAAGCCTTGGCATTTATAGTATGATTACCTAATAGCAAGTGGGGGTATCAATGATCGCCTAAGCATACAGTCTTATTGTCCCTGAATAGGCTATTATTTTCCCGCTTCAATCACTAACAAAGAAAGCACACGAAGATGATGAAGGCTTACACAGCTGTCTCAAAACTCTAAGTTAATGATGACACAGAAGCAGGTAAATAAGATATACTATGAATACACAATTGTTTGTGTATTGATTAGTAACTAAGTTAAAATACTAAACTGAACAACTGATGTTGAATGTTGTTTAGTAACTAATTGATTGTTTTCTTTTTTGTCACATTCAAAACTTTTGAACTTGAAGTGGCTGCAAATAAAAGTTGCTACTATATCATAATTCTGCATTTTAGAACAGTCACCAACTAGAGATGTCGTTCTTTAAACGAAAATTGAATTTACATGAAGTCAAGAGGTCACATGTGATGAACAAACAGCTGTGATGTTGCCCAATCTTCATTTTCAACTTCTGAAGGTTTGTTGGATTCGGTTTATTTTTTATTTTGGGATACCTTCTTATCGTAAAATGTGCCTAATGATGTCACTCTTATTTTAGGAGCTTGAAGATCAAAATCAGCCATCATCTCTCAGTTTCAACTTGGAATCTATTGCATGTACGCGGAGTGTACCCCAGTGGATCTATGTCCTAATAGACTATACTATACTAATCATCATTCAATCGACCCAGTTATTTTTATCGATTTCTTTTCTATGTTCTTAGTTGGTTTTATGTTGTAATCGCTGTATTTCATTTTTAATGGTGTTGTACTGATCTCAGTTTCCTTGTTCAATACAAGTTGCCATTACATTCTGAAATAAGCTTTGTCATTTTCTACCAGCTAGATTCAATACCAAAGAATTACCTCCAATTCAAATCGCTGCCAATATTTAATCGCTCTCAAAGAAAAACCGTACAGACATAGCACTCAAGGAAGATTAATATTGATCCTAATTTTAATCAATGACTGGACTAGCAATGCTCCAAATACAATCATCATGCGATTAACAATATGCATATACAGTGATCAGAAATGCTCTTGTTTTTAATCCTTGGGGGACTAACTCAATCCAAATTTTAATCTTAAAGTGATTGAATAAGGACCATTAACCAGTGCATTGGCTGTGGTAATAAATCACCCCCTGTTTAATCACATTTCAGTCGCTCAGGTGATTACGTTCGTGGATAGTAAGAATTGATTGAAATAGGATTGAAACTCCTCCACGTTTTTCTGTGTGTGTACGAGTCACTCAACCTTGACCTTGATTTACAATAGAGACGCTCTACCTTGACCTAGTACCAAAGCACCCTACCAAGTCAACACAAGAACTCAGTTGAGACAGAACTCAACTATGGCAACCCTCCAAACACAGTACACACATTAAAAGTCAACCAAACATTAATAGTTGTAATAGCGAAAAGTAGGTACTTTATTCAGTAACAATCCTAATTCAAGACTAACTAGATACTAAGTTTGGTCATTCTTACACAGAAAACACATTCACTTGAAAGTTAACTTTCTATTGGTGCATTTATAATCCTTCCCATTAGTAGTCCATTACATCTGTAACTAGGGCATTGGCTTGTCTGTCTCCCTCTGATCTTAGCTGTCATAGGTCACTTGTACTCTTGGCTATAACTCCTGATCTCTTGGCCATCAATTGGTTTAGAAGTTACCATCTGTTATCACTTGGAAGTGCATAACTCCACCCACTTTAGTTTATGTGTGCAGGGGCTGAAGTTTATCCGTTTGTTCATAGAGCCTTCCAACTTGCTGGAGGAGAGATCTTTGTGAAGAAGTTGAAAGGAAGAGAGGGTTGTTGGTAGCAGGAACCTGGTAGGTGGAGGGTACAAGTGTGCTCTATGGGTGTAGATGTTAGCTGTCTTTAGTTCATCTACCCTTGGTGGTGAGAAAAGCCGTCAGTTTAAGAGTTGCTATGCACTTGGGGATGGTACGTGGATGGCCCGGGGTGGATACAGGGGGTAAGGTGGATTGAACCTATTAAAAAAACTCTCTTGTCCCTCAAACTCACTAAATTATTGTGATTGGTAGTTGCCTTTTTTAGCTTGCAGATATCCTGTAAATATTTTAATAAAAGCCGGGCAACTGGCACTGCCTGGCAGGTAACTTTTGGATCTTGTTTTGGTCTGTTGTATTCTTGACTATCAGTAATAATAAAATTATTAAATCCTAACTTTGTATCAAGGTTTGACCTCCACTCCAAGCAACAGCCAACAAGCTAAGAGTTGTGGAGAGTAGATAGTAGAGGGGGGGGGGCAGTGTTGAGCAGTTGTGTGAGACTAACCAGTTCTGTAGCACATTAGCTGCAATGTTGAGCAGTTGTGTGAGACTAACCAGTCCTGTAGCACATTAGCTGCAGTGTTGAGCAGTTGTGTGAGACTAGCCAGTCCTGTAGTACATTAGCTGCAGTGTTGAGCAGTTGTGTGAGACTAGCCAGTCCTGCAGCACATTAGCTGCAGTGTTGAGCAGTTGTGTGAGACTAACCAGTCCTGTAGCACATTAGCTGCAGTGTTGAGCAGTTGTGTGAGACTAGCCAGTCCTGTAGTACATTAGCTGCAGTGTTGAGCAGTTGTATGAGACTAGCCAGTTCTGTAGCACATTAGCTGCAGTGCTGAGCAGTTGTATGAGACTAACCAGTCCTGTAGCACATTAGCTGCAGTGTTGAGCAGTTGTATGAGACTAGCCAGTTCTGTAGCACATTAGCTGCAGTGCTGAGCAGTTGTATGAGACTAACCAGTTCTGTAGCACATTAGCTGCAGTGTTGAGCAGTTGTGTGAGACTAGCCAGTCCTGTAGTACATTAGCTGTAGTGTTGAGCAGTTGTGTGAGACTAACCAGTCCTGTAGTACATTAGCTGCAGTGTTGAGCAGTTGTGTGAGACTAGCCAGTCCTGTAGTACATTAGCTGCAGTGTTGAGCAGTTGTGTGAGACTAGCCAGTCCTGTAGTACATTAGCTGTAGTGTTGAGCAGTTGTGTGAGACTAGCCAGTCCTGTAGCACATTAGCTGCAGTGTTGAGCAGTTGTGTGAGACTAACCAGTCCTGTAGCACATTAGCTGCAGTGTTGAGCAGTTGTGTGAGACTAACCAGTCCTGTAGCGCATTAGCTGCAGTGTTGAGCAGTTGTGTGAGACTAGCCAGTCCTGTAGTACATTAGCTGCAGTGTTGAGCAGTTGTGTGAGACTAGCCAGTCCTGTAGCGCATTAGCTGCAGTGTTGAGCAGTTGTGTGAGACTAGCCAGTCCTGTAGCACATTAGCTGCAGTGTTGAGCAGTTGTGTGAGACTAACCAGTCCTGTAGTACATTAGCTGCAGTGTTGAGCAGTTGTGTGAGACTAGCCAGTCCTGTAGTACATTAGCTGCAGTGTTGAGCAGTTGTGTGAGACTAGCCAGTCCTGTAGTACATTAGCTGTAGTGTTGAGCAGTTGTGTGAGACTAGCCAGTCCTGTAGCACATTAGCTGCAGTGTTGAGCAGTTGTGTGAGACTAACCAGTCCTGTAGCACATTAGTTGCAGTGTTGAGCAGTTGTGTGAGACTAACCAGTCCTGTAGCGCATTAGCTGCAGTGTTGAGCAGTTGTGTGAGACTAACCAGTCCTGTAGCGCATTAGCTGAAGTGTTGAGCAGTTGTGTCACTGAAGGTGAGGCCAAAGTCCACCACGTTATTTAGATATATTAAAACTTTTACTACTTGCGATATTTCTGTTTAGTTATTTAACAATAGCTGTATTTCACACTAACCAGACTTTCTATTATAAATTAATAAATTCATGCTAAACTTGTTCTACTGCAGCCTTCCTACCTCCATCTCTTGCACTCCATTACACCCTCTGCCTCCTGTCACTACCACAACCCTCCTACACATCTTCAAAGTCTACTCCGGGGAGCTACAGCTACCTTTGAGCCAACCCAAACCAGGAACTAAAGTTGTCTACGTAGACTACAACAGGGATAGCTGAGAGACTCTGGTTGTTCACTTCTTACCTATCACACCCCTCCCTGTGAAAAATCTTTCTGACAGATCAGATTTGAGATATGGTAAACGTATGGAAAACTATACGCCAATACATTTAGTTTCAACAGAATATAGTATTGTGATGGATTTCAACAAGAATTGATACTACAGACCTATAGAGTAGGCAATATAATGGATATAGCAGGCAAATATACTGAGAGCACTAACCAATGCAGTTTGGGTGAAGAATTACAAAAATTACCCCAACAACCAAATCTTTGTGACACGCTATTGTTGGATTAAACTTATGCGAGGCATGGGTTGTATAAGTATTTAAGTTTGTGATTGGCCGAGCCTCAATCAGACAGGATATTGCCTGTTTTATATTTTATATATGGTGGCCACTGCAGAAAATCAGCAGAAGTTAGTTGGCATCTGAAATTTTACAGTATTAGCTGTCATGTTTGAGGTGTGGAGTGACAGCGATGTCATTTAATTAATTGTACTCAAACTTTCATTGAAGTAGGGTGGAGGTCAAAAACCTCTACAACATTGCCAACAATGTTTTCTGTTGAATTAAAAACTTGATGTGTAAAATAATAAAACTGTTTCTGTTGTTGTGTACTATTTACTACTTCTTAGACTCACCCCTCAGGTAGGGTTGTCAGCTGACATCTACGCAGGTTGAGTTCATTCAAACTGTTGATCTCAGCAATGACTGTGGGTAGCCCACCACTGAAGTTATTACCAGATAGATTCAGTGCCTTGAGCTGAGTGAGTTGAGACAGACTATAACAAATAAAACATATACATTGATATATAGTAAATACAAGGAGTACTACTGTGTACACAACAGTACAACAATTACCAACCAATACAGTACATGTAACTCAATGGCAGGGATAGGACCAACGCTAAACAACAATTCCAAATAAAAGTCAATTACCTAAAATTGAAAACATTCAAATTCAAATAAAATTAAAATGTAACTGAAAAAAGTTCAGATAAAATTCAAATACCCCAGTTTTGAAACTTTAAAATTCAAATACAAATTTAAATACTTGAAAACTTAAACAATACTTCATTTTGAAATTATATTGTGTTTGGTGCTATCCCTGGTCCAATCCCTGTTGAATGGGATACAAATCGATACAAGAACATCACAATTTTATGTTTGGCCTTCCTTGATAGAGTGACAATAATGGCATTTAATTAATTGTGCTGAAACTTTCATTGAAGTAGGGTGAAGGTCAAAGCCCTCTACAACATTACCAACAATGTTTTCTGTTGAATTAAAAACTTGATGTGTAAAATAATAAAACTGTTTCTATTGTTGTGTAATATCTACTACTTCTTAGACTCACCCCTCAGGTAGGGTTGTCAGCTGACAGCTATACAGGTTGAGTACATTCAAACTGTTGATCTCAGCAATGACTGTGGGTAGCCCACCACTGAAGTTATTACCAGATAGACGCAGTACCTTGAGCTGAGTGAGTTGAGACAGACTATAACAAATAAAACATATACATTGATACATAGTAAATACAAGGAGTACTACTGTGTACACAACAGTACAACAATTACCAACCAATATAGTACATGTAATTCAATGGCGGGGATAGGACCAACTCTAAATAACAAATCCAAATAAAATTCAATTACCTAAAATTGAAAACATTCAAACTCGAAAAAAAATTTAAATATTGTAGCTGAAAACATTCAAATTTAAATACAGATTCAAATAATAGATTGGAAAAAGTTCAAGTTGAAATAAAATTAAAATACCCCAGTTTTGAAACTTTAAAACTCAAATACAAAGTTAAATACTTGAAAATGGAAAAAATACTGCATTTTAAAATCCAAATAAAAATTCAATTGTATTTGGTCCTATCCCTGCTCAATGGGATACAAATCGATCCAAGAACCTAACCATTTTATGTTTGGCCTTCCTTGTTAGAGTGGCAATAATGGTATTTAATTAATTGTGCTGAAACTTTCATTGAAGTAGGGTGAAGGTCAAAGCCCTCTACAACATTACCAACAATGTTTTCTGTTGAATTAAAAACTTGATGTGTAAAATAATAAAACTGTTTCTATTGTTGTGTAATATCTACTACATCTTAGACTCACCCCTCAGGTAGAGTTGTCAGCTGACATCTACGCAGGTTGAGTTCATTCAAACTGTTGATCTCAGCAATGACTGTGGGTAGCCCACCACTGAAGTTATTACCAGATAGATTCAGTACCTTGAGCTGAGTGAGTTGAGACAGACTATAACAAATAAAACATATACATTGATACATAGTAAATACAAGGAGTACTACTGTGTACACAACAGTACAACAATTACCAACCAATATAGTACATGTAACTAAATGGTACAATTTGTAAAACAAAGACATTCCGAAGCAACGTCGAGTACACAAACTTTATTAACCACACATCCTTTCATTCCTGTGTCTATTTTTATCTTGCATTTTTAGAGTGCCATTTAAAGCCCTTGTGCATAATAACTGATGAAATCTTGAATTTGGCTGATTTTCACAGAAGCAATAGAACTAAGGCTAATGATTGTACGCGCATTTTTCTTTGTAGAAGCAGCATTTTTCAAAATACAACAGTTTAAAAATGATATCAATATGTTGTGTGTGATATCATAGCTATGACATCACAGGGGTATCACTTTCCCATTTCTTCATTAGCATTCAACGAAAAGAGTCAGTAAATAGCTTCTAACTTGCTGCTGAAACTAGTTATCGAGTATTGACACGCATCAATTTGAACCTCCCAGCTATCTTTTTCAGTTAAAAGTAAAAAATACCTATACTTAGTAGCTACACTACAAATATAGCTCAAATGATTCGGGTATTGACTGTACGCTAAGCTAATCAAATCAGTGAAGCGTTTCACTAGTCCCGACAAAATAGATGCTCAGCGCGCACAATACCAGTGGGCGCAATACTAGATCAACGATTGACCCTTTTAGTAGTAATATATGAGCAGATCTCCCTACCAAGTGTTTTTTTGTGGATTATACTTCGGGGTGATGCAATGGGTTACGGCGTTGGATGGATTCGCTGAGTTTATATTGTATTTTATTTGAGGGGCATTTGAGTGGCATTTGAGTGGCATTTAAGTGGCATTTGAGTTTTGATTATTTTTTTACTTAATTTGAACTTATATGGTATATAGATTTTGAATGTATGGCATTTAAGTTTTGATAATTTTTTTACATAATTCGAACTCATATGACATCTTGAGAGAGAGAGGAGAGAGAAGAGAGAGAGATAGGAGAGAGAAGAGAGGAGAGAGGAGATATATCTACATTGAATAAATATATTGATCAAAAATGAATCATTATATGATTATATACATTTATTACATAATAAGTAGGGAAAATCTTCCTATATAATATAGCTAGAGTCAGTAAATACTAAGTAATACAAAGCACTACAACTTGTAAGTAATAACAGTTAATGCATAGTTTGTTCCTTTACAATGATGTCTTTGATGTACTGATGTTATATCTTAGGAAGGAAGACTTCTGTTCTATGTGCTTTTAATTTCGTAATAAACTAAAATAAAAAAGTTACGTATTAGTATAGAATGATTAAGCAAAAATGTAAAATAATTACATGAATTTGAATTTTAGTTCTAGTTACATTGGATAGTTTACATTATATGGAAAAGGAAAATAACTCACCAAGTTACATTGTTCAGCTTGTTCTTTCTTGAGCATTATTTTCACCAAGTGTTTTTGATTCTCTTTCATCCATCTAAAACAAAACAAAAAATACTTGCTTTATAAATATGTTGTAAAAAACACACTAATTACACCAAAAAAGTACTTTTTTTACCTGTAAAATATATATATTCAGCATTTTGTTGTAAAAAATACATTATTTACACCAAAAAAGTCCTTTTTTCAACTGGAAAATGTATATATTCAGCATTTTGTTGTAAAAAAATACATTATTTACACCAAAAAAGTCCTTTTTTCACCTAGAAAATGTATATATTCAGCATTTTGTTGTAAAAAAATACACTAATTACATCAAAAAAGTCCTCTTTTCACCTGGAAAATGTATATATTCAACATTTTGTTGTAAAAAATACACTAATTGCAACAAAAAAGTAATTTTTTCACCTGGAAAATGTATATATTCAGCATTTTGTTGTAAAAAACACTAATTACATCAAAAAAGTCCTCTTTTCACCTGGAAAATGTATATATTCAACATTTTGTTGTAAAAAATACACTAATTGCAACAAAAAAGTACTTTTTTCACCTGGAAAATGTATATATTCAGCATTTTGTTGTAAAAATTACACTAATTGCACCAAAAAAAGTACTTTTTTTACCTGGAAAATGTATATATTCAGCATTTTGTTTGAAAAAATACACTAAATCCAGCAAAAAGGTCCTTTTTTCACCTGGAAAATGTATATATTCAGCATTTTGTTTAATTTATGGTAAAAATTAGTAAAACTCACCGATAATGATATGATTGTCTTGAGTTATAGATTAGCTTCTTGAGCTCTTGTTCTGGACAGTTTTCTTTTTCAGCATCATCGAAGTAGAATCCATGTAGTTTGAGTCTTCATTGGTTTGGTATCATCTAAGCTGGAGAGAAAGTTATGTTGTGTAACATCTATCATTGGTGTTGGTAGATCTTGAATTGATGCTGGTTGTTGGTTTTTTTTAAAGGGGTTCTTGGTGTGTTGGAGAAGTGTGCTGTCTTCAAAATCCATATGGTCTGAGTCTTCAGGTTTGGTATCATTTAAGTAGGAGAGAAGTTCATGTTGTGTAACATCTATCATTGGTGTTGGTTAAAGGTATTCTTAGTGTGTCGGAGAAGTGTGCTGTCTTCAAAATCCATGTAGTTTGAGTCTTCATTGATTTGGTATCATCTAAGTAGGTGGTAGATCTTGAAAGGAATTCTTGCTGTGTTGGAGAAGTGTGCTGTCTTCAAAATCCATGTAGTTTGAGTCTTCATTGGTTTGGTATCATCTAAGTAGGTGGTAGATCTTGAAAGCAATTCTTGCTGTGTTGGAGAAGTGTGCTGTCTTCAAAATCCATGTAGTTTGAGTCTTCATTGATTTGGTATCATCTAAGTAGGTGGTAGATCTTGAAAGGAATTCTTGCTGTGTTGGAGAAGTATGCTGTCTTCAAAATCCATGTAGTTTGAGTCTTCATTGGTTTGGTATCATCTGAGTAGGTGGTAGATCTTGAAAGGAATTCTTGTTGTGTTGGAGAAGTATGCTGTCTTCAAAATTCATGTAGTTTGAGTCTTCATTGGTTTGGTATCATCTAAGTAGGTGGTAGATCTTGAAAGCAATTCTTGCTGTGTTGGAGAAGTGTGCTGTCTTCAAAATCCATGTAGTTTGAGTCTTCATTGATTTGGTATCATCTAAGTAGGTGGTAGATCTTGAAAGGAATTCTTGCTGTGTTGGAGAAGTATGCTGTCTTCAAAATCCATGTAGTTTGAGTCTTCATTGGTTTGGTATCATCTGAGTAGGTGGTAGATCTTGAAAGGAATTCTTGTTGTGTTGGAGAAGTATGCTGTCTTCAAAATCCATGTAGCTTGAGTCATCATTGATTTGGTATCATTTAAGTAGGTGTTAGTTCTTGAAAGGAATTCTTGCTGTGTTGGAGAAGTATGCTGTTTTCAAAATCCATGTAGGAGAAGTGTGTCGTCTTCAAAATCCATGTGATTTGAATCTTCATTGCTTTGGTATCATCTAAGTAGGTGGTAGATCTTGAAAGGAATTCTTGCTGTGTTGGAGAAGTGTGCTGTCTTCAAAATCCATGTAGTTTGAGTCTTCATTGATTTGGTATCATCTAAGTAGGTGGTAGATCTTGAAAGGAATTCTTGCTGTGTTGGAGAAGTGTGCTGTGTTGGAGAAGTGTGCTGTCTTCAAAATCCATGTAGTTTGAGTCTTCATTGGTTTGGCATCATCTAAGCAGGTGGTAGATCTTGAAAGGAAGTTTTGCAGCGTTGGAGAAGTGTGCTGTTTTCAAAATCCATGTAGTTTGAGTCTTCATTGGTTTGGTATGATCTAAGTAGGTGATAGATCTTGAAAGGAATTCTTGCTGTGTTGGAGAAGTGTGCTGTCTTCAAAATCCGAGATTTTAGAGTTCAGTTTGGTTGGGTTTTGTATTCTTTGATTGTAGATGGGAGATGAAGGTAGAGGAATAAATTCCCGGATCTCTGACTTTTCAATCACCGATTGACTTTTGCCATCTTAACTATCCAATCTAAAAAGACAAAAAATAAGAAGTATTTTAAAAAATGTCAGCTATTTATTATTTTTTAATCATAATACAAAGAAGATAACATTTTTATCAATATCCAAAGACAGGGTTTGTAACACAAACGGATTTGGTTGTAGGAGGCTATTTTCTCCATAGTGCAAGTAGGTGAGTTTTTCAACTAGTGGTAAATAAATATTTATCATTCTTTTATTATTTAGATCACAAGACTTGAACAAAATTCAATAAAGTAACAATGAAAACCAAATGAAATCACAATATTATTAACAATAATAATAATAGGAATAATAATCATCATCAGTAAAAATTATTTTTCATATTAAATACAATGAATAATAACTGTTTTATGTTGATAATGAAGTAAAACAATACAATAATGAAAGTTGTAATCATTTTTTGGCTGTAAAGTTCTAAATCAACCTGTCGTTCAAGATGTCATTTAAGGCTAACCTATTTTTTCTCTCGGACCTACGACAATTCTGTCAATCAATGCCAAAAGACTGCGATCTTGAGCGGAAACAGGATAGGTTCTATGAGCATAAAATTATCTAGGAGAGATACTTCTATGGTCAAGAGAACGACTCCATATCGTAATATGAGGATAACTCCATAGTGCAACTAGTTGAGTTCTTCAACTAGTGTTAAATAGTTATTTATTATTCCTTACCTTAATACAGAAAGTCTCCTAGTAGTTGTAGTAGATGTTGATCCTTCAGTCACTGTTGTTGAAGTGGATGCTTTCCGTGTAAAAGCGGTGCTTCTTATATAGCTAGGTTGTACTAGGTACTAGGTACCGATTGACACGAGTTGATTCCAATGAAAAGCCTTTATAATATATAAGCAGGTCTTTACGCGGAAAACTCACGCGAAAACCGAAACTAAAAAAAAATTCTTCGCGGGAGTTTTCATTCTTATAAGCCATAAAGGTTTTACGCGGAAAACTCACGCAAAAAGTGAAACAGTAAAAAAATTCTCTTCGCGGGAGTTTTCCTTCTATATACTATAAAGGCTTTACACGGAAAACTCACGCGAAAACGGGAAATACAAAACAATTCTTTCGCGGGAGTTTTCCTTCTTTCATGTTATAAAGGCTTTATGCAGAAAACTCACGGAATTTTTTACCGTTAGTTTTCCACGTAAGGCCTTTATAGTACATAGAAGGAAAACTCCCGCGAAGAAGTTTTTTTTTATTTTTTCGTTTTCGCGTGAGTTTTTTGCATAAAGCTGTCATAACGCATAAGAAGGAAAACTCCCGCGAAAAAGTTTTTATATAGTTTTGGTTTTCGCGGAGTTTTTTGCGTAAAGCCTTTATAACATATAAGACGGAAAACTCCCGCGAAGAATGTTTTTTTTTTTTTAGTTTTCGCGTGAGTTTTCCGCGTAAAGACCTTATATATTATAAAGGCTTTTCATTGGAATCAGCTCGTGTCAATCGGTACCTAGTACAACCTAGTACAACCTAGCTATATAAGAAGCATCGCTTTTACACAGAAAGCATCCACTTCAACAACAGTGACTGAAGGATCAACATCTACTACAATTACTAGGAGACTTTCTGTATTAAGGTAAGTGATTAAAATTATTATTTAACACTAGTTGAAGAACTCAACTAGTTGCACTATGGAGTTATCCTCCTATTATGATATGGAGTCGTTCTCTTGACCATAGAAGTATTGTACAGGAATTTACGTCTGGGTGGTAGCCACCTGTACACACTCCCGACGTATTCTACTGTGGCCCAAGTCTACTCACAATAATCTGCTATTATTGTCTAGAGAGCATTTACTGTCTGTTGCATTTATGGATGCTGCCGAATCTGGCGTGTATGTTTTGCTGGCAGTGGACAATAATTGTTTGACAATTATTGGCTGCGTCCGAACATGTGCATGTCCGACGGTAATTGTATTACAATTGCCGTTCTAGTTTATAGTTTGTTTCGAACTGTGCTCTGACATTAATTCCTCAGGAATTACTTGTCTAGTTTATAGTTTGTTTCGAACTGTTACTGTCGGCAATAATTATGCTGGAATTATTTACAGTCGAATCTGGACTCAGTCGAGATCGACAAATAATTTCACTGTGATTATTGCTAGCTAACTTGTTGGATTCCCCGAATCCGAATTTAGTAAGAGCCGAACTACTAGTGCACTAGGCCTTGTGTTGTAATCCTTGCCTCAGGCAAGGGTATACACAGTGATAGGGCGTACCGTTCTCACTTTCCACCTTAGCGTCGTGCTTGCTAATAGTCGACTTGTCCAGCGCTGGTAGTTTTGGTGCTCCTAGCTGTGCTTGCTTCAGAGAGAGAGAATCATCTGAGAGTCAGGCTAACTCTGATTTTATTAACTCAAACATCCATTTAAATACAGAGAAGGCGGGTACACTTTACTAACCACGCCTGAGTAAAAATACTGGTGCAAGCCACGCCTTGCCCTTACATCAACACCCACTTGGTAATAACTAAAAACGTGGAAAAAATATAATAAGTGTAGTAAATAATTATTTGGTACAAGGTAGAACGCAGTAAATAGTATCGTAGGCACATGTAAACAATAGACCCTTGCATAGACATAGACAGTGTGTAGCGAGTAGACATAAACGTAGACAGTGAGTTATTTCGGAGATAAAAGCTTAATTCTTAGACAAAGGAAATAGAACAATGAGATACAATCTCAGACGATAATTGCGAGAGAGTATCTTGCTAAGTAAATGGTAATAATAAAATATGAGAGCGTACTGGCGTCCCTCACAGTATCTCTCCTAGATAATTTTATGCTCATGAAACCTATCCTGTTTCCGCTCAAGATCGCAGTTTTTTGACATTGATTGACAGAATTGCCGTATGTCCGAGAGAATTAATAGGTTAGCATATTAAATGTCTTGAACTACAGGTCGATTTTGAACTTTACAACCAAAAAATGATTAAAACATTCAATATTGTATTATTTTACTTCATTATCAGCATAAAACAGTTATTATTCATTGTAAAAATAAATAATTAGAGCCTTTTTACCTTAACTCTACTTAGAGTCCTAGTGGTTGTAGTGATCTAAATAATAAAATAATAATAAAAAACTAGTTCCAAAGAACTAGATGATTTAATTAATTACAGACAAATAATTATTTTAGCACTTCTTACCTCGATGCTGGTTGCTCTCCTAGTAGCAGATATGCGAATGAAGTAAAATCTTGTTGGGATTCCGGTTCATCAACCACCAATTGACTTTCTGGCATATCAAAGATAGGAGAAGGTCTTGAGTATTCATTCTGAAAAAAAACAAATATTTTGTTTAATTTTTTGTGATTAATTTTAAAGATCATACAGTTATCTAGTAAAGATAAATTACCTAGGAGTGAATTCCAGTTGAGGGTTCATATTTTTATTAATAAATAATTGAAATCGCTTGGACAAACAGACAGATTTGTCAATGACACAGCTTGCGTTCTTGCGAGCGAACACCTTAGACACTGTGGGTATAAAATTATCTAGTAAAGTTAAATTTATGTCTAGAGGCGAAAATGGAGGACATCTCCGTATCGCAACTAGTTGAGCTTTTCAACTAGTGTTAAATAATTGTCTATTATTTATTTTAAAAATAAATAATTAGAGCTTTCTACTAGTGTTAAATAATAATCGATTATTTTTTACCTTATCACCACTTAGAGCCAGATGATTAAATTAACTAAAGACAAATAATTATTTTAGCATTTCTTACCTTGATGCTGGATGGTCTCCTAGTAGCTGTAGTATATGATACTTCTCCGCTTGCTGTTGAAGAACTGGATGCTTTCTGTGTGAAAAAAGTGGCTCTTAAATAGCTAAAGTTGCACTGATTAAACCCTATGAATCAGCAATTTTCCCAATGCTTTCGCGGGAATAAATAAGTTATTTTCACGCGAATGGAAACCATTGCTTTCGCGGGAATAAATAATTTATTTTCACGCGAATGGAAACCGTTGCTTTCGCGGGAATAAATAATTTATTTTCACGCGAATGGAAACCGTTGCTTTCGCGGGAATAAATAATTTATTTTCACGCGAATGGAAACCGTTGCTTTTGCGGGAATAAACAGTTTTTATTCCCGCGAAAGCATTGAGAAAAATGCTGATTCATAGGGTTTAATCAGTGCAACTTTAGCTATTTAAGAGCCACTTTTTTTATACAGAAAGCATCCAGTTCTTCAACAGCGAGCTGAGAAGCATCATCTACTACAGCTACTAGGAGACCATCTAGCATCAAGGTAAGAAATGCTAAAATAATTATTTCTCTTTAGTTAATTAAATCATCTGGCTCTAAGTGGTGATAAGGTAAAAAATAATCAATAAGTATTTAACACTAGTAGAGAGCTCTAATTATTTATTTTTAAAATAAATAATGAATGAGTATTTAACACTAGTTGAAAAGCTCAACTAGTTGCGATACGGAGTTGTCCTCCATTTTCGCCTCTAGACATATATTTAACTTTACTAGATAATTTTATACGCACAGTGTCTAAGCTATTCGCTCGCAAGAACGCAAGCTGTGTCATTGACAAATCTGTCTGTTTGTCCAAGCGGGTTTAATTATTTATCATTAAAAAAATCGAACCTCAACTAGAATTTACTCCTAGGTAATTTATCTTTACTAGATACTTTTATGCTATTAATGTCTTAGCTATTTCATTGTAAGATCACAGACTTTGACATTAACAAAATTGTGTGTTTGTCCGAGCACTAGTAAAGTAACCGACTCTAATTATTTATTATTAACCAAATAATAATAATTATTTAATGCTAGTTGAACCTAGATATAAATTTATCTCTACTAGATAGTTTCATACTCACACAAACTTTTTCTTCTCTACTTTATGTATATGTAGATAAAGCCAATGAAAGCAAATGAATCAATTGTAACAATCAATTTTTTGTATTTTGTAGACACAATGCCTACTTTAGACTCTTGTTTGAGACAAAACGCAGTAGCAGCGAAGACTATAAAACATCTGGATAAGATCCAATTGAAGTAACTGCAGATAACCAAAGGAATAACATGTACTACCGCATACTGAGTGAACAAGGTGTGTGTAGATTATTACTCAGTCTCATTACACTACTATTACTAAAAATTATTGTAGGTGTTGGATAAAGGATTGAGCAGTAATTTTAATAAATTCTAACCATTCTAAATAATACTTCAACTCGATTAAAAAATCATTGAAAATTGAATGGAATGAAAGAATATTTTACCAAATACCCCATTTTTTCTTGTGGATGTATACAAATAGATGAATATCTAGCTTTATCTATTTTTTTCATTTGAGAGCAATTATTTCCCCTCCTCTCTCCTCTTTTCCTCTCTCCTCTCTCTCAAGATACCTTATGAGTTCGAATTATGTAAAAGAACTATCAATACTTAAATGCCATACATCCATAATGTTTTCTGTTGCAGTTATTTCCCAAATACTGTAAATTTTAACCATCTAGAGGTCTAATTTGACAATTTTCCAGGATATTTTATAGTATTCAATATACTTATTATGTAAATAACTAAAATAAATATTTACGCTCAAGCCTCCTCTCTCTCCTCTCTCCTCTACCAAATTCTCCTCTCTCCTCTCTTGCAGTTATTTCCCAAATACTGTAAATTTTAACCATCTAGAGGACTAATTTGGTGATTTCCAACATATTTTATAGCATTCAATATACTTATTATGTAATAAATGTATATTATTCAATGTAGATATAAATATATCCATAAATATGTACATAATTGGCCATATATACATTAATGTATAAAAAACGAAAAAATCTCTCTCTCTCCTCACTCTCTCCTCTCTCTCTTCTCTTCTCTTCTCTCTCCTCTCTCCTCTACCAAATACTCCTCTCTCCTCTCTTGCAGTTATTTCCCAAATACGTTAAGTTTTAACCATCCAGAGGACTAATTTGGTGATTTTTCAACATATTTTATAGTATATTCAATATACTTATTATGTAATAAATGTATATTATTCAATGTAGATATAAATATATCCATAAATATGTACATAATTATCCATATATACATGAATGTATAGAAAACTAAAGAATCTCTCTCCTCTCTCTCCTTTCTCTCCTCTCTCTCTCTCCTCTCTCACCTCCCATCTCTCCTCTCTCCTCTCCCCTCTCTCTCAAGATACCATACGAGTTCGAGTTATGTAAAAAAATTATCGAAACTTAAATGCCATACATTCAAAATCTATATGCCATATAAGCTCAAATTAAGTAAAAAAATAATCAAAACTCAAATGCCACTTAAGTGCCATTCAAATGCCACTCAAATGCCCCTCAAATGAAATACAATATAAACTCGGCGAATTCATTCAACGCCGTAACCCATTGCCTCAACCCCGAGCACTCATCCACAAAAAAACACTTGGTAGGGAGATCTGCTCATATATTACTACTCCTTTTGCCTGCTCAGGAGTTGTCACGCCTTGAACTATCAAAAGCCGCAGGCTTTTGACAGTTCAAGGCGTGACAACTCCTGAGCAGGCAAAAGGGTCAATCGTTGATCTAGCGCAATACCTAATCAGGGTCTATATAGTAGGAGGCAACTCCACACAACATGCCAATCTCTCATTAATAAAGCAATTTTTGAGCAAGTGAAATACATAGAAATACTCTACTGATTGAGATGACATTTTGAGGTTATCTTCTGACTACACATTTTTCCATCCTACCAAAATCATTGAAATCTGTGGCTATCAAATTATTTATGTACAAGAGCTATGTGTATGTGTCCAGTCTATGCACAGGCTGGACACTCTTGTTTTAACAACCAAACCAAGTAGAATGAGTGGACACCTAATAACACTCTGTAGGAGACAACAATAACAGTTCATTTTTGTGTTTTATAGTAGAGATACATTACTACTGGTTGTTTCCTTTAGCTGTTTCGTCAGCTAGATCTAATTTGACAAGTAGAGTTTCATGTAAAAGTAGAAATGAAAGTCAATGTGGAGTTTACGTGTAAAGCCATTTGATGTGATTCTAAAACTCAGCACAAAACAGAGGAAGGGGTGGATGGGTTAATGAGTTATGTAAATGAACCTTTACAAGATTTGTCTTAAAATAAAACTTTATATAAACCAGAGATTTGAGAATAATTCAAACAATTTCTGTGGTTTAAACTGAGACAAGCCAAGTTTCTACACAACTCAATAATGTAACTAGATATAACAAACCGCTGTAGTTGGGAGTGTTTGTTAACTCCCCTTATACTCAGATGGGTCAGATTTGGTGCTATAACATCTAGTCGAGGTATAACTCCATTGCTAATATACATGTGGGTGATGTCATGTGACCCAACGTCTGCAGATATCTCCTCTTCATCTTGAAATGTTTTACATTCTGGTTCATCTGGTACATCTTCTACCTCCTCCTCCCCTGAGTGCCTGTACCAAAGATCTAAGGCTAAAACAGAAACATGACTTAACTAGGATCATCAAACATATATAGATGTAGAAATAAATAAAACAAAACATGAACGAGTGGAAGCAATGCAATATATTAAACACATTCAATAACAACATCACTTGTTGTACAGACTCTCCTAGCAGATCAAGTATTATATAACAAGCATGTAGATTTGTTGGTCCCAGTATACTTTCAAACAACCATCTACTGCTCACAAATGTATAGCAGCTGGTGTGGCTCAATGCTTAAGTGCACAGCCTCTGTGTCAGGGGACAGAGGTTTGAGACCCACACAAGGTAGCTTTTTTCTTTTTTTGGGGAGACAACTCATGTAAATCCATTTCAATGTAATACTACAGTTTTATATCGTACTCAATCATCAAGTAGTATACTATGTGCAATACTGCGTGAGACTTTAGTAGTAGATTATGATGAACTCAACCCCCTCCCCCAAGCCATACATTCCTGTCTGGCCCCCTTGTTTTACTTACTGATCTGCACTAAACTGGCAGTATGCTAACCAGTTATTCTTCAATTACAATTTATATAACCTTTAATGGTCCAGTGTAGCCCCTCCTATATCCACCTTAGATGTTAATAAGTACCTACACTTACAAGTTATATAACCTTTAATGGTCCAGTGTAGCCCCTCCTATATCCACCTTAGACGTTCATAAGCACCTACACTGACAAGTTATATAACCTTTAATGGTCCAGTGTAGCCCCTCCTATATCCACCTTAGATGTTAATAAGCACCTACACTTACAAGTTATATAACCTTTAATGGTCCAGTGTAGCCCCTCCTATATCCACCTTAGATGTTAATAAGCACCTACACTTACAAGTTATATAACCTTTAATGGTCCAGTGTAGCCCCTCCTATATCCACCTTAGATGTTAATAAACACCTACACTTACAAGTTATATAACCTTTAATGGTCCAGTGTAGCCCCTCCTATATCCACCTTAGATGTTAATAAGTACCTACACTTACAAGTTATATAACCTTTAATGGTCCAGTGTAGCCCCTCCTATATCCACTGCAGATGTTAATAAGTACCTACACTTACAAGTTATATAACCTTTAATGGTCCAGTGTAGCCCCTCCTATATCCACCTTAGATGTTAATAAGCACCTACACTTACAAGTTATATAACCTTTAATGGTCCAGTATAGCCCCTCCTATATCCACCTTAGATGTTAATAAGCACCTACACTTACAAGTTATATAACCTTTAATGGTCCAGTGTAGCCCCTCCTATATCCACCTTAGATGTTAATAAGCACCTACACTTACAAGTTATATAACCTTTAATGGTCCAGTGTAGCCCCTCCTATATCCACCTTAGATGTTAACAAGTACCTACACTTACAAGTTATATAACCTTTAATGGTCCAGTGTAGCCCCTCCTATATCCACCTTAGATGTTAATAAGTACCTACACTTACAAGTTATATAACCTTTAATGGTCCAGTGTAGCCCCTCCTATATCCACCTTAGATGTTAATAAGTACCTACACTTACAAGTTATATAACCTTTAATGGTCCAGTGTAGCCCCTCCTATATCCACCTTAGATGTTAATAAGTACCTACACTTACAAGTTATATAACCTTTAATGGTCCAGTGTAGCCCCTCCTATATCCACCTTAGATGTTAATAAGCACCTACACTTACAAGGTATATAACCTTTAATGGTCCAGTGTAGCCCCTCCTATACCCACCTTAGATGTTAATAAGTACCTACACTTACCAGTTATATAACCTTTAATGGTCCAGTGTAGCCCCTCCTATATCCACCTTAGATGTTAATAAGTACCTACACTTACAAGTTATATAACCTTTAATGGTCCAGTGTAGCCCCTCCTATATCCACCTTAGATGTTAATAAGCACCTACACTTACAAGTTATATAACCTTTAATGGTCCAGTGTAGCCCCTCCTATATCCACCTTAGATGTTAATAAGCACCTACACTTACAAGTTATATAACCTTTAATGGTCCAGTGTAGCCCCTCCTATATCCACCGCAGATGTTAATAAGCACCTACACTATCCCAATATCCAGACCTAGTTAGCCAGAGCACCTCAGAAATGGAAGACTGAGGACAAGAAGATCAATTACCCACCTATATGAGTAAGAGAGTGTGGAACTACAGAGCGGGAGCTTAGCCTAAGGAAGTGAATATGCCATACATGGAGAGCTAGTGTCCCCCAACCTGTGATTGGATGGAACATCACCTCAGAGAGCAGGACCAAGTGCAGACTGTGTGATTAGTGGTCTTTATTTACATTGCATTGTTATAGATATTATTATTGGTGTATTGCTTGTCTTGTTTTGTATGATTGGCTCACTCCTTACTAAAGGTTGACTGTTCCTGTTCACCTCCTATAAAATGTGCTGTCGAGCTGAATGTTGAAGAGAAGACTTAGGATTAGTGTACTGTTTACTATCATATAGCTAAACAGAATTGTGTTTGATAAAGTGTTTACTGCTACACCGTAGTGTAGGCTTGAGACGTTTGAGACGAGGACTCAAGAATGTTGTTAACGTCGGTGTTAGAGTACACCCCGAGTGGAGATGACTCCGTGAAAGTCAACGGTCAGAACTCCGTGCAGCTAGGACAGGGTAGAGCCCGTGAGAGTAAATAGAGAAATGAACACAAGAGGTGTTCATGAACACAGTGTTGTTGTGTCCGTAGTAAGCGGTGCAATTCTACTACATTGGTGGCAGCAGTGGGATCCCAGCGGACAGAAAGACACAACGGAGAAAACAAAAAGGACTATAGGAGCTAGTAGCTATATTGCATCTACATGTAACTACAGTTACATACAATTATATAGAATACTACAGTTATATATTATATACAACACTACAGTTATATATTATATACAACACTACAGTTATATATTATATACAATACTACAGTTATATATTATATACAATACTACAGTTATATATTATATACAATACTACAGTTATATACTATATACAATACTACAGTTATATATTATATACAATACTACAGTTATATATTATATACAATACTACAGTTATATATTATATACAATACTACAGTTATATATTATATACCACACTACAGTTATATATTATATACAATACTACAGTTATATATTATATACAATACTACAGTTATATATTATATACAACACTACAGTTATGTATTATATACAACACTACAGTTATATATTATATACAACACTACAGTTATATATTATATACAACACTACAGTTATATATTATATACAACACTACAGTTATATATTATATACAACACTACAGGTATATATTATATACAATACTACAGTTATATATTATATACCACACTACAGTTATATATTATATATAACACTACAGTTATATATTATATACAATACTACAGTTATATATTATATACAACACTATAGTTACATATTATATACAACACTACAGTTATATATTTTATACAATACTACAGTTATATATTATATACAATACTAGAGTTATTTGTTTTATACAACACTACAGTAATATATTATATACAATACTACAGTTATATATTATATACAATACTATAGTTATATATTATATACAACACTACAGTTATTTATTATATACAATACTAGAGTTATTTGTTTTATACAACACTACAGTAATATATTATATACAATACTACAGTTATATATTATATACAATACTATAGTTATATATTATATACAACACTACAGTTATTTATTATATACAATACTAGAGTTATTTGTTTTATACAACACTACAGTAATATATTATATACAATACTACAGTTATATATTATATACAATACTACAGTTATATATTATATACAACACTACAGTTATATATTAGTAGTAATATATGAGCAGATCTCCCTACCAAGTGTTTTTTTGTGGATTAAATCTTGGGGGTTATGCAATGAGTTACGACGTTGGATGGATTCGCCGAGTTTATATTGTATTTTATTTGAGGGGTACTTGAGTGGCATTTGAGTGGCAATTAAGTGGCGTTTGAGTTTTGATTATTTTTTTACTTGATTTGAACTTATATGGCATATAGATTTTGAATGTATGGCATTCTAGTTTTGATAATTTTTTACATAACTCGAACTTAATTTGAGCTTATATGACATCTAAATTTTAAATGTATGGCATTTAAGTTTCGATAACTTTTTTGATAGCTATATATATATATATTTATGTACATTGAATAGAAATTAAATATTGTATGATTGTATATATTAAAGTTTATATTCTTGAAAAAGCCATAACATAACTTCAAACGAGGTAATAGATGAATATAAACATTCATCTGTTTGAATATATCGTAAAATAATAGGTTTAAACTTGAGCATTAGTTCTTCACTCCATTGGGCTTTAACTAATCTTTGTGTGAGATCTTGATCCCATACCTTTTTCTTAATTTTTTTTAAAAAATGGTTAATATTTACGATTTTAGACATTTTCAAAACTGTCTCAAAATTGTTTTGAATTGTTAGTTTTAATAATGTTTTCTGATTGTCAGCATTCTGGTGTAATGAATGCGGTTGGTACTGTATGGGTAGCTCTCCGTATAAAGATGCTAAAGTTAGCAAATGCTGCGTTATACAGAATAACACAGCTTGCAATGTTAATGGATATTTCGCATTTTCCTGCACGACTACATTTTCTTTGATATACTGGTGATAAATCTCTGGGAGGAAGTCTGTTATTGTATATGGCTTTGAACTCATAATGAACTAAAATAAAAAAGTTATGTGTTAGTATAAGATGATTAAACAGTGTTGTAAAATAATTACATTTTAGCTTCAATTAAAATGGTTTTTTTATTAATTCTTACCTTATCACCAAGAAAATCAGCTGTAGTAGTTGATACTCCTGAGGTTATTGTAGTAGTTGATGCTCCTGAGGTTATTGCTGAAGAGAATGATTTTTATGTAGAGAGAGTTGTTCTTATATACTATAAGACACTCCTACTCATTTAACTTATAACCAATAAAAACACTCACGCAAAAACTCTATCAGAATAGTGTTATTCGCGTGAAATATTCCTGTTTCATTCGCGTGAAAATAATTTTTTTATTCCCGCGAAAGCAACGGTTTCCATTCGCGTGAAAATAAAGTATTTATTCCCGCGGAAGCATTGGTTTGTATTCGCGTGAAAATAAAATGTTTATTCCCGCGAAAGCAACGGTTTCCATTCGCGCGAAAATAAATTATCTATTCCCGCGAAAGCATTGGTTTCTATTCGCGTGAAAATGAAATGTTTATTCCCGCGAAAGCAACGGTTTCCATTCGCGTGAAAATAATTTAGTTATTCCCGCGAAAGCAACGGTTTCTATTCGCGTGAAAATAAATTATTTATTCCCGCGAAAACATTGGTTTGTATTCGCGTGAAAATGAAACGTTTATTCCCGCGAAAGCAACTGTTTCCATTCGCGTGAAAATAAATTAGTTATTCCCGCGAAAGCAACAGTTTCTATTCGCGTGAAAATAAATTATTTATTCCCGCGAAAGCATTGGTTTGTATTCGCGTGAAAATGAAATGTTTATTCCCGCGAAAGCAACTGTTTCCATTCGCGTGAAAATAAATTAGTTATTCCCGCGAAAGCAACAGTTTCTATTCGCGTGAAAATAAATTATTTATTCCCGCGAAAGCATTGGTTTGTATTCGCGTGAAAATAAAATGTTTATTCCCGCGAAAGCAACGGTTTCCATCCGCGTGAAATTAAATTATTTATTCCCGCGAAAACATTGGTTTCTATTTGGGAGAAAATAAAATGTTTATTCCCGCGAAAGCAACGGTTTCCATTCACGTGAAAACAAAGTATTTATTCCCGCGAAAACATTGGTTTGTTTTCGCGTGAAATTAAATTTTTTATTCCCGCGAAAGCAACGGTTTCCATTCGCGTGAAAATAAAATATTTATTCCCGCGAAAGCATTGGTTTTTATTCGCGTGAAAATAAAATTTTTATTCCTGCGAAAGCAACTGTTTCCATTCGCGTGAAAATAAATTGTTTATTCCCGCGAAAGCATTGGTTTTCGCGTGGACAAAATGCTGTTTCATAGTTATATTATAAAGAAGGTTGGTATTCATAGGATTTAATCAGCGCAACTTTACCTATTTAAGAGCCACTGTTTTCACACAGAAAGCATCCAGTTCTACAACAGCTAGCGGAGAAGCAACATCTACTAAACCTTCTATTGCAACTACTAGGAGCTCACCTTCTTTATAAAGGTAAGAGTAAAAATATTTATTTTCTGTTAGCTAACACAACTAGCTGAAGGCTTATGATCTATATGATCTTTTAAAATTAATTACGAAAAATTAAACAAGATGTTTTGTTTTTTTAGAATGAATACTCAAGACGAAGGAAGTCAACCAATGAATGAAGAAGCAGAACCCCAGCAAACCTTTTCCCCATCACCTTCTCCTATCTTTGACATGCCAGAAAGTCAATTGGTGGTTGATGAACCAGAATCCCAACAAGATTTTACTTCATTCACATCTCCTACTAACAACCTACCTTCAAAAAAAACATCAATGAGGAAACGATCTTTTATTGATTTGACAAAAGATGATAATGAAACTGGCTCGAAGTGCAAAAAACTAGTTTTGATGGATGTTGGAGATGAAACGCTTTCTCGTCACACCAGAATACCCTTTCAAGATGCTGGAAGTAATGAACTAACCACTCTCACCTACAAGAGCGCCGGGTTAATAAACTCTCTCTCTCCAGATAGTCTAGAAAAACTTGAAGAATCCATGGAAATCTGCGAACTACCAGTACCAACAGTTATGGAGGTGTTGTCTGTTGAATTTCGTGATGAATCAAAGTGCACCATCATTTACAACTACCGAAAGGATAAGAAGATAACTCGGGTGAAGAGTGGTGTTTCAACCAAAATAGGACTGCTTGTTAATAAAGCTAAGCAAACACGTCCAATTGTTTTAATTTATATGGGAGAAGGAAAGACAGGAGATGCGATTTTTCGTACCGCTGAATCTCAAGGATGTAATCAAAAGATTAACGATCCATTCAACTCATTGTACGGCAAGAGTTTGAGACAAATACAGGCTTATTTCAGTGTTGCTCACCTACACGATTTTCCGACAGGAAGTGTTATAGCTTATGAGAATCCTGGAATGCTAAGAAAATGCGATACTCGTTGGAACAAGACTGCTGATATTGTAGTGGCTAATTACAGATGTATGGTGAAAGGAGAGCTATTGATTGGAGATCTTAGCATCCCTGCTCAAATAGCTTCATCTGTGGTGGCGGAAAAAAGCGGTGTAATTGTATTCAAAGGACTAAAACAAAATACGAACAACATGATTTCCTACGACATCATTCTACTCTCAGCTCTTCAAGCTTTCATTCAAGCCTCAGAACTGTTTGATACTTCGCTGCAACACACCTGTCTCTCCTACTTTGATGAAAATGAAAAAGAGAATTGTCCAGAACAGCATATCGGAGTCTTAATCGATAACACAAAGGACGTGACTCGTCTTCTATGATGGTAAGTTTCATATCTATTTAAAGAAAGATCCGAAGTATTTTTGTAAAATTAATTCATATAACTATGTATGATAGAGTCATTAGTTACTATGTCTTTTAGATATAACTAAAGAGCGCTCCTGAGGAAGAAAATGAGAAGATCTTATTTACTTCTTGCTTGAAACATTACAAAATAATAGTTTTTATAGGTTCTGTAGTGTTTAGCACAAATAATGAGATAAGTTGTATTTTATTCATTTTATTTGTTATATCAAATAAAAATCAATTATAATAATTTATTTTAACAATTTACTTAGTAAATTAGTTCCTTGTATATGTACACCATCTATTCCTTCTACTGTATTATCTTCTATGAACTCGAAGTTAGGATAGGACTGTATGATAAATCTCCGTATTGAGTGATCTCTCATCTCACTATCTCCTATGTCTCGTAAACTTCTAACAATTTCATCCATACTCCATCCTCTACTTCTCAGTAAACAAAAGTATACACAATAATCGCCACATACAGTTGACAAAAAATTTTGTAGTTGTGTTTCATTACTTCGTATTGTTTCATATCCTCCATGAATACTTAGTATTTCATTTACATCCGGATAAAAGGAAACAGAACGCCCAAATGAGTCAAAAAAATCCACCTCTGAATCATTAGCGTACACAGCCAACCAATGCTCTCCAGGTTGGTGAGAATAATGGGTGTTGAATACGAAACATCCTCTTGGAAAATTGCAAATTTGCTTCCAAAACTGTTCTCTAGCTCCAACATGAATTCCTACGCTTTGACATAAAACGTCTGAAGATAAGATCGAACGAATTTGCATGGTATTCATCTCTAACTTTCTGTTTAAAGCACTGCGTCTCCCCCGATAGTTAATTGAAGAATGCTATCCATCTCCAGCACACCGTCTTTTACAAAGTATGCTACCAAGGATAATCCATCAGCCGTGTTAGTGCTAAAACGAATTTCCACACTTGTTGTGACATTTTTCATAGAGTGAAATCCTTCTTTAAGAAAATCACCAGTCAAATCAAATCCATAAAGTGTAGTACCATCAAGGTATTGTTCTTTCGTAATACCGAGACTATCGCCTTCAAGCAAAGTTCCGGTAGCGTGTAGAAACTGATGATATTCTCTTCCAAAAATCCCTCTAGCATAATTTGGCTCAAATCTTCTTCCAATTGGACAATCACCAACTCTCAATACAATACTATCAACATTAGCCTCTGTCATTCTATATGGATTCAAGGCAAAACGTCCGTTCATTGCGTTGTGATCAACTAAACCTAAATAGATCTGTTTAGGTTTTTGTTTGTTTTCTTCCAAAGTGATGTCAATCTGCGCAACCCCAGCACGAATTCCATATAGTTTTATCCGTTTTCGATCAACAGGATAAATGTAGTTGTGACCTTCCAACGCCAAACTGAGTTGGGAGTTTTGTATTGTAGGATTCACCTTCACTTTACAAAGATGAAGTTCAAATTTATCAATTCTAATCTTTGCTCCTCCATTAGGCGCCTCATCTGCAGCAAACAAAGCTAGTTTGCCAGAGGCACGCTCAAACTCCAGCTGCATACTAGGACCTGGAATTATTAGTTTTTTCTGCTGAAATAATGCAAGATGAGGTTTTCCAGTTAATTCTATTGTCTTTCCACCTATGATTAGAGCTCTCCTCTTTTTCTTATCTGCGGTTTTATGATCAGCAGCGTCTTTGCTAGTTGAATCATCATACAGCCATCCTTCCATCTTACCTTGATATTTCTTTCTTTCTGCACTGTTTTCGAGTAGTTGTGAAAAGTAGGAGCGTAAACCGTAGTTGTTAGCGTATTCAACGGTGGTTCCTTCTATCGACATTTTCAACTCACTGAATAATGTATGCATTGAATCCCCCATCCACACAACTGCATCATCATCATTACCTGTAATATTGCTTCCATCATCTTGAACAACTGTGGCTTCAACTTGCAGAAACGAGTTGTAGAGATCTGTGTAATGTTCAGTGCTCCCTGACAAGGTTAACTCAATACTACCATAAGGATCTAACCTATCAGGTCTGATGACAACATATTCTGATCTTTCTACCGATATGTTTGTTGGTTCCGTAGCAAATACATCCAACGTTGGATTTATGTTGTAGGAAGAACCTTCCAACTTATTACCTGTTGTTCCATTTAGGCTAGCCATCTTTTGCGAATGATGATTGCTTGAGGTGTTACTGCTTAATGAATATAGTTATCAAGCTCGGCTGTCTTTATAGCGGATTCTGCTACTATTAAAATATGCCACGTTTACCAACACCTCTTCTCTTCTTTCCACCTTTTGTTTTTCTCCTTTTCATACTGTCTAGACGGACTGCATTGAGCACATCTCCCCCCAGATCATTCAACTCTGCCAACCTCCTCTTCTTTGCTGATGCTGCAAAGCTTTGTCCATCGATGACATCACGCGCTACATTTTCACCTACAGACAGTGCTCTTTTCCCCAAACTAATTGCTCCTCTTTTCAGCATTGGTGCTGCGGATTTAAGTATACTTGAAAAAATACTACCAAGTCCATTTCCTCTCATATTAGGCATCACCCGCCGTCCACTATACCCTCCAATTCCATTTCCAGCTTGCATCTTGTAGTACTCATCAAAAAAATCTTTTGAGTCCTCAGGGGTGTATCGTACCAAACTCATTATAATATTTTCTCTCTAAAGTGAACCGTCAACACAACCTTTCCACCATCAAATGGTATTCGTTGGCCATCGTCACTCGTTATAAGTACTTGAATCAGATCACTATTTATTGATGAAGCATCAACATAGTGAGGATTTTTAAATTCTTGATACACAACACTATTCTTCTTTCCTTGAACCGGAACTACTCTCAGTAAAGGTACATTCGTATCTCCTACCATTCTATTATCAACAATGTTGGAATAAACATACAGAGATGTTAAACCAGAATTTATATCAGGGGGTGAGATATTATTGTATCTACCATGAGGGTACATAGTTTTTGGATCAAATCCAAAAATATATGCTATATCTTTGGAAAAGCTTATGGCAGTATCAGGATCGCTGTTAGTTAGTAAAGTGGTGTTGGTGATCTTGTTGTAGGAGATGGCAAATTTTTTGTCTAAATCCATTTCACTCATTCTCTTTCGTATAATCTCCTCCAACTCCTCCATACTATCATATCTTCCATTACCGATTAAGATGAAGGACTTTTCGCTTTTACCAGAGACATTAGTCTTTTCTAGATATATTTTCCCTTCGGTAACATTCTTCCAATTATTAGAATAAGACATATCTAGCAGAGCTACCTCCCATTTTCCACCATTGATAACCAAATATTTATACAGTCTCACTGTAAATTCGGAATTGTTATTATCAGGAAACTCTTCACCGCTAGAGTTTGAGGGTAAAGTTATCAGCATCGACATTTTCTCAACGTATGATGATTATATCAAGCGTTCTTTCCTTATAAACTATTCACCTACCCACTCGTTGAACTTTTCTCCGTATCCTAACCACTTAACCAGAATCTGTCTTTTACCTCTTCTCATTCTTCTTCCCAATATCTTTTCAATTCTGAAAATCGTGGGTTTTTTTTACTTTTTGCAACTCTTTTTCGTAAAAGGTGCCATCAATCATCTCCTCAGCCAAATCTTTTACCCTATATACAACAGGTTTTTCATCAATAAGTACATCAGTGATTATAAAAATCTCAATCGTCCAATTCGGAGTGTATCCTCTTTCAAACGCTCCTCTTGCCTTACTTATTCTCACATAATCCCCAATCTTTAGTTTTGCTTCTTGAGCTAAACTATGTTCACCGCCTTCATACACACGATTCCATACAAGTTCCTGATTTTGAAAATTCACATCATTCGGTCTCATACCTATAACACCATGAATTGTGTTGTTGTATGCATCAACCATTTCTGGTAAAACATCAATGTATCTGTCATCATCTTTATATGTCAAATATCTATATATCTTCTCTTTTAAAGTTCTGTTAAAACGTTCCACCATCGATGCCTTTATCGTCTCATTTTCGGTTGTAAAGCGCTTGATTTTTTTTTCCGCCAGGAGAGTCTTTACATTGACATTGTCAAACTCTTTACCTTTATCGGATTGTAAAGCTTTATAGTTTTCCCCTTCTAGTATTTTTCTCAATCCTCTTGCCACTACCTGCCCTGATTTGTTGATGAGCGGCACAGCCCAACCTTTTCTAGATAGAGAATCAACAGCAGTCAGTAAAAATGCTGTATTATTATT
Source organism: Cryptosula pallasiana (assembly GCA_945261195.1). Lineage (NCBI taxonomy): Eukaryota > Metazoa > Bryozoa > Gymnolaemata > Cheilostomatida > Cryptosulidae > Cryptosula > Cryptosula pallasiana. Next base: position 22,724,248 of record OX183130.1, read on the forward strand.
TTCTTCTTTTCGAGATCGAACATCCATCAAATCTACCTGTAACTGTTCCCCTATTCCAGCTACAATTGTAGGACGGCGTTTAAACTTAGTTACAACTCTTTTATGTAACGTGTAGGCATCCTCACCACTCAACCATTCACGGATTCTTTTTTCCCCCTCTCGCTTTCTACGAGCTTTCAGTAAAGCTCTAGCTCCTCGTAGAGATGTATGTAATGCAGGATTGTAATACAACTCTTTTAGCGTGTCGATGTCCATGAATTAGTACCTGGAATGACCAACTTTTTCATCTGACTCTTACGTGTTTGATGCGGGGATTTTCTGACAGTTGTGATTCCTTCATCAGTTAGCAAGCTTTTAAATCTACTGTAATTGGTATTTCCCGATTGTATTTTACCTCCTTCAGTTAGAACGTCTCGTAGTAAAGTTTTGGAAGTCTTAGGATTCAACCAATGTTCTCCAATTTTCAGTCTGTTCTTGTCCGAGTCGAATCTACCAATTTTACTCAGATTATTCAACATTCTGACAGCAATCGTTTGATCACTCTTTTTTGTTGTTAATTCAGTTGCTTTTTTTTCAAACTCTTTTAAATTTTCGCTTTCACTATCATGCTCATCTTCTCCATCAGTAAGAAATGTATTTCCAAGTAGGGTTGAGTCTTCAGTATCAAACAACCTCCCTTTTATTAATTCCATCCCGATGTCATCATCATCATCCATTTTCACTGATTCTAACTCAATGTCTTTATGAGCATTTGGTGAAAGGGTATTAGGTTTATCATCAATAACTGTGCTATTGGCTAAAGGAGAAATAGACTCTATCTTCTTTTTCTTAATGGGACTCCAACTATCCTTTTGTGTCTGATTTTGGTTATTTTTAATCTTTTTGACATCAGACAAATACTTACGTAGGTTTTCAACATTTTCATCTAACTTTTCGTGTGAGGATAAGTCAGAATCATAAGCCGTTTCCAGTAGATCATTTCGCTTTCTCTTCATATTTCTCACTGTTATAGCTTCCATAGGATTATAATACAATGGAGGTCTGGTCTTCTCTTCCTTTACCACTGTTTTATTTTCCTTTTTTTCCGTTAATCTATAGTATTCATTTTCAGTGAGTATAAAAATACGTCTGGAGAATGTTAAAGGCTGACGATTCATCTTTTTATTGATGACAAAACAGATAAAAAATAGGGTTTATAATAGCATCCAAAAGATTTCCTCTACCAGTCTGAATCAAAATTTTACGCTTATCATCAACTGTCCCTCTACCACTAAGTTTATGTAGTTCCTTCTTGTAACGCTGCAACTCAATAAACTGCTCAGAATCAAGAGGAACATTACCTAATATAATATTTTTAACACTTTCTATCAATGATTGAAACAAATCTGAGTTAGCCTTTTCGACTATAGCGATTTTTCCTTTCTTACTCAGTTCATCCAGAGCTAAAATTGCCGTTTTATTTCGCATCATTCGTGTTGAGACTTTCATCTTTATCTTCTCCCTCCTCCTAGCACACTTTTAAATAACCCAGGAACTATATTGCTGATGATAGGTCCTAGTAGAGCGCCTAAAAATCCTCCTTTTTGCAATACAGCTTTCTTATCATCTAACGTTGATCTTCTTACTAAAGCGCTAATATCCTTCGCGTTCCGCTGCAACTGATTGTACTGAGATGTTGTCAATGGTATCGTTCCATTTATAATAGCTTTAGCGCATTCCATTAGAGTCGCATTTAATATAACTAAAATTGAACTGGCTATAACAGACTTTTGAATAGCAAAGGTTGCATTGTTGAGTGATAACAACACAACAGCATTTCTTGTTAATTTTTTCTCCAAATCTTTAGTCATTATAACTCTTTCGTGTTGCGTCGTTGAATAACAAAATATGATTGAGGTGAAATGAATAGTAATTGTATTTATATCCTTTTACTTGGGTACATATAATATCATAGGGAGATCCGATGTAAAATTTCCCAATAGTCTATGTTGATCATTCGTTTGTTGAGTCGTATCTATTCGTAAACAAGAGTATGGTTTTTTTGTTGCATCTTCAAAAGCCTCTTGTACATATTTTACTTTTGATGGAAAACATTGTCGAGCCAAATAGGAAATAGAAGAAGCATCTCTAGGATTTTTAAAAAGAAAAAAATAATGACTATTCAAGGAAATTGTACGATTTCCTTTTAAAAACAGATTCTGAACAATAAAAAACACACTTATGTTCAAATGATGACTATGTTTTGTATACAGAGCATTGGCATCAGCTTTACCAGAAACTTCATCCATGAGATCATCAATTATCAGCCATCGATTTTTACCATCTCTGGGAAAACTCACTGTTATATCTATCATCCCTTCATGAAAAATCACTCCTGGTCCATCATCAAAGGCTTTTTGGTAGGCTCCATAACAGTAGTGAATTTCTGTTGGTGGGGGGTGTGCTATAGTCTGACTAGCTTCAATCATTCGAAAAATCGCTTGCGTCTTTCCCGATCCAGTTGGTCCTGCAATCATTGCTGTAAAAGGAGATCGCATCCATGGGTCATAATCTTCAGGTTTCCCATTCATCATAAAAAGATGTTCATCAACCAACAGTAGTTTCATTTATGATTCCAACAGGAGAGTTTCTCGCTTTTTGTATTTTTTCCATAGCTTCTTCATACATACTAAACTCAGTAACACCTCCAACAGTGGAAAACCCTACGACAAATACCAAAATCATCATAATTATCAACGCTTTACGCTTCATACTCGGTAAAACATCTATCATATCACGTGTAGTACCATCAACAGTATCAACTTCATTCATCGGTCTCATCTCAACATCATCCTTTGTCGACATCTTAACTTCCAATAACAATACAATCATATCGCGCTCCATTTTTATACAATGTAAAAAACATCAAAAAAAATCAAATGCCATACATTCAAAATCTATATGCCATATAAGTTCAAATTAAGTAAAAAAATAATCAAAACTCAAATGCCACTTAAATGCCACTCAAATGCCACTCAAATGCCACTCAAATACCCCTCAAATAAAATACAATATAAACTCGGCGAATCCATCCAACGTCGTAACCCATTACCTCAACTCCAAGATTTAATCCACAAAAAAACACTTGGTAGGGAGATCTGCTCATATATTACTACTTATATTATATACAGTACTACAGTTATATATTATATACAACACTACAGTTATATATTATATACAATACTACAGTTATATATTATATACCACACTACAGTTATATATTATATACAACACTACAGTTATGTATTATATACAACACTACAGTTATATATTATATACAATACTACAGTTATATATTATATACAATACTACAGTTATATATTATATACAATACTACAGTTATATATCATATACCACACTACAGTTATATATTATATACAATACTACAGTTATATATTATATACAATACTACAGTTATATATTATATACAATATTACGGTTATATATTATATACAATACTACAGTTATATATTATATACAACACTACAGTTATATATTATATACAATACTACAGTTATATATTATATACAATACTACAGTTATATATTATATACAATACTACAGTTATATATTATATACAATACTACAGTTATATATTATATACAATACTACAGTTATATATTATATACAACACTATAGTTACATATTATATACAACACTACAGTTATATATAATATACAATACTATAGTTATATATTATATACAACACTACAGTTATATATTATATACAATACTACAGTTATATATTATATACAATACTATAGTTATATATTATATACAACACTACAGTTATATATTATATACAACACTACAGTTATATATTATATACAACACTACAGTTATATATTATATACAACATTACAGTTATATATTATATACAATACTACAGTTATATATTATATACAACACTACAGTTATATATTATATACAATACTACAGTTATATATTATATACAACACTACAGTTGTATATTATATACAATACTACAGTTATATATTATATACAACACTACAGTTATATATTATATACAATACTACAGTAATATATTATATACAATACTACAGTTATATATTATATACAATACTACAGTTATATATTATATACAACACTACAGTTATATATTATATACAACACTACAGTTATATATTATATACAATACTACAGTTATATATTATATACAACACTACAGTTATATATTATATACAACACTACAGTTATATATTATATACAACACTACAGTTATATAATATATACAATACTATAGTTATATATTATATACAATACTACAGTTATATATTATATATAACACTACAATTATATAGTATATACAATACTACAGTTATATATTATATACAATACTACAGTTATATATTATATACAACACTACAGTTATATATTATATACAACACTATAGTTATATATTATATACATCACTACAGTTATATATTATATACAACACTACAGTTATATAATATATACAACAATACAGTTATATAATGCACCAGACTCACATTTGTTTTGCTGCCCATCCGCTGCACCAACAGATCTGTCCGGTCTCGTTGATTCATGATGTCTCTGACGTCTCTCCTTCTCCTTCTGTCTGCTTCCTTCGTCTCCCATAATTTCTATGCATAGAGTAACAACTCATTTTTCAGTTAAGAACTGCTGTTAGTCTAGAGCAAAAATTGTTAAAAAGTTTTTTGTACCAAAAGAAGTTTGAAAGGAATTCCCGGAAATAACCAAATTATACGAAGAAAGCACCAAAGAATTGGCAGGAATAGAGGACCAAGTTTTGAGCAAGGTACAAAAATAACAATATCAATGTCAACCCTGAACTCTCCCTATTTACATACAAACATTCACTAATCACAGTAATGTGTGTGTGACCAGTCAATGATAGACCACACACAGTACATGACACTCACCTGTTACCAGTAGTCAGAGCACTATAGCTAGGTGTCAGTCATGTATGCGGATCAAAAGAGGCAAGCTACAAGCTTTCTACTCTAGTCTCTTTGACATTCAGTTGAATAGTTGGCAAGTTGCTAAATACTAGAAAACAAAAGGTCATTTAATACATCAGCCGAGCATTGATATTGAGTAGAACAATAGTTTAGTGTTAAGGCCTGGCTACACTAGCTTGTTTTTCCAACGATTTGACAAACGAATTGAAAGTGCGCATATGTGAGTTCGCAAACGCTCAATTGTTCACTGTTTCGTTGAAGGTGGAGCTGTTCACCGTCAACAATGGCCGATGACATTCGTTTGAAATCACTTCTCTGTGATTGGGCAAACAATAAACAGCGAATAAAATATCATTTTTGCTTTTATCCATGCAGCAGTAGGCTCGCAAAAAGTTACTAGTGGCCATTTATTGATTACTAGTCATTTACGTCCACAATGGTGTGGCAGGTTAAGTGTTTGACGCGGATAGATTGTGAATGTTTCGTTCAAAAACATGCTAGCGTCGTCGAGCATTGAAACTTGAACTACACAATTGCAAGTACTGTGCGCTATGCGTTGTGCAACTTCAAAGCACTAAAAGCTAGGTGTTACACGAACACAAGTTTGTGCATTAAACTACGTTGCGTTGAGGAGTTATACTATCTTTGCTGATGTAATAACCAATATTAGTTGTGTAACTAGTAAGTCGCGGTCTTGTTAGTAGTTTTTATTACTATGGATTAAAGAGTTTTCGTGCTCGTAATCATTGGTTGAAATAATAATGTATGTTGATTGGTCAACATGTTTGCTTATAATAATTACGATAATTTATGATTTGTGTAATATAATAACTATGTTAATAAATATTGTTAGCAATTTTTAATATTCTAACCGTTATTCTATTTTGAAATTAGGAAAAGCCAACAACCAATCACAATCAAAAATTTATTAAACCAATCACCACGTGCATGAAAAACTCCTTGTATAGAAGAATCCGGTTAGATCCAAATCACTGAAGCGCGCATAACTGGATGCATTGTGGACCGCTTTAGCCAATCACAATCAATATTTTACGGCCCCATGGGCTAAGCACAAGGCATAATATAAGCATGTTAAAACTTTGCAAATGAAAAAACTTCAATGCATTTAGGAAAATGCGTTGACCTTTCAGAACTCTTGTGCAATAACCACAGATTTTGCGATTGTGTAGCCAGGCTTTTACCCATTGATAACAACTTGTTATGAAAGGTATCAGCTCCTAACTACACAATCATGTGACTGAAGTGGCAATTTTATATTGTATATAGTTACTAGATGTCTACATAGTGGTATGACCAGAATTAGACCAATGAATAAATATCAAATTATCATATTGGAGTTGTATGCTTTTATCTAACTAAATTATCTTGAGAAAATAACTCCAACAATTCTTCCCAGCTTAAAGAATAGTAATAGATTTTTATATAGTCACTCTACGCATAGCTATTGAACAGACAATATCTCACTCAAAACACTCTTCTATACATCTTAGTATTACTGAATTTTCTAGCATGTAATTCGTATAGATATTCTACAGCACTACATGCTCCTACAACCATCAAGGAGTCAGTGTACATAGTACTAGATTGAGAGATAGAGACAACGGTGTCTACAGGCACTCAAAGTCAAGTATAGAGTAACCTACCTTTGGTGTTGTAGCTTGTACCTACAGGAGCTAATACCTACCTGCAGATGATACCGACTACATAGACACTTAACCAGAGACTAACATTATTCACAGCTAGACCGGAACCTAATTCTATACGACATTCCGTAGACATTGATCTGAGGGAATACTGCTCACAATAAGTGCACAAGGTGAGACATTAATTCCCCACAGTTCGGTTCAGATCATATGATGGAGGTCCTGGCTTTCTCCAGCTCGTCGTTAAGCGTACTTAAATTTGGCGAAAGCCCCCTAGGAGGTTTTTTGTTCCGTTGTTGGTTGCGAAGCACGAGGTCCTGCTTTTCTCTGGTTAGAGAGAGTAGGTAGTAAAGTAAGCTAGGTCAGTGAATATCATAGAATTAGAAGAGATAGAACACCAACTAATTGGTCCAAAATTAGGCCGGATGTGAGCTCGACGCCATCTTGGAGCCGCACTTGAACAATTTATTAAGAATTATTATTGCTCGTGGGTTTTAATTTTAAAACATTTCGCAGTCAGAATGTGAACCACCAGAATATGAAAATAATGAACTGACAGATTCATCATACAACATCATCATGATATCAAGTATGATTTCGCACAAAGCTAAGCTATTATTATATGGTTGTAAACTACTACTCTCTAACTATTATTAATAATTAATAACTATTATTATCATTTATTATTAATAATAAAAAGCAATAACAATTATTTAATTATTACTTGCTTACGACTTCCTTTACTCATTTATGGTTATTGCTATTATTATTTTATACGGGATAGTAGTATTATTAACCTGGAGGTACTCAGCAAATAATGTGATAATAATGATAAGTTATAAACCATGTGTAGTAGCAAGAGTACGTTGTAATTGTTATGTTGTTTGTTTAGGATAGGCTTCATTTTTTCCTCCATATATCAGAAAGTTTGATGCCCTCGGGTGAAAATAATCGTGAAAATGTGTTACAATACTGAAACAAAATAAAAGAGAAAATTAAAAATTACTGTTCACTAGCAATTAGCAAATTTGAAAAAGAAACTTCTTTTCAACTTCTCAGTCCTACAGCGAGGCATTCTCACTGCCAATGACACTCTTGTTTGGCGGTTGGTGTTCTTCATAATGTTTCGGTGAAGAGGATGGTTGTCGTTGGATAGTAATTGTTTGGTAGTGCTTTTGGCATTGCTGCTCAATGTCTTTCATAATAAGTAGAATGTTATGTGTTTTGAGGCAGCTTTCATAGTCTAGATCTGCATTCATTACTATCATGGCTGATTTCTCTACTCTGATAATTTGATTGAGGCTGTTTTCAGTTAGCAGTCCTGACCACGCTGGGCATGCATATGTTAGCCTCGATCGAATATTCGAGAGGTAGAACAGTTTGAGTCCAGAACAGTTTCTGATCAGCACCAACAATCGTATAATTATTACAATACGCTACTATATAACTATTATATGTGTTTGTTGCAAGCATGGCTGGGAATCAATATAACCTTGACCTAGACAACTTCATCACAATAAGTCGCTGTGGGTTAAGAAATCAACGAATCACCGCACGACAGAGAGAACGGTGAATACGCCATGTCCATTCTGCTTCATCCTACACTGGATGTGTCATCATGCGTGGATACGGGTGATATTCTGGCTCATGTGGCATACCCATAAGAGGATGGGCACCAAAAACGACCCCCTAACAGACCAGAAACTAACCCTAGCTACCCCAGAATTCGAGTACTTACTATTTATGGAGTATTATTGATAGAATACTGCACGGTTCCTTCCTCAGCTGGTACATTGAGGTAAGAACATGTGGGGTACCCTCTCATAGCCTCAGAGAGTGAGAGGTAAAGAAGGAGGCATAGAAGCTAAAGGATAAAGACTGTGCAGCAGATATTACCTTTTGAACTGTATCATTAGACTGCCTCTTAGAACTCTATTTCACATGTATTACTTTTTTGTGAATATATTCCTTACTTAAATTACATATGTATTCACATGTAATGTTATTTGTTTTTGCCCATTTCAACTACTGATGTCTTGTGTATTACATAAAAAAGCCAGGCAAGGTGTGCTGCTTGGCAGAGCACTTCTGTATTTTGTCTGGAACCTTTGGAATTTTACCCTCTAGTAGCAACAGCTATATTTACACTGGAACTCGACTATGGTCTGACTGTGGAGCTGGGAGGACACGCAGCTACCGTACTAAAGGTCTGCAGTTAGTAAAAGTTAGGTCTGTTGGATTGGAATCAAGTGCTGTAGAGTCAGGTAAAACTGATTGTTAGTACTGAGTGAACAAGAGTGGGTAGCAGTTGGGCGTGTCAACGTGGGACAAATCCTTCACAGTATCAGGTGACTTCAGTACAAAGTAATGCACGCCCAACTATCATGGTAGGTACATTTACACTATAACAATGATCTATATATGTCCAAATCCGAGTTGTTGAATCACACGTCAATGTTAGCCAGCTACCTGTTTTTACTGAGCTACTCACACAAGTGCACACAACTTCTGATAGAGAGAGAAGGTAGTTACTAGAATGGAAAGCTGTTGATCTACTAGCTGAATATTCTAGTGTATGATTGGTTATATTAGGATGCCCTTCTCACGCCCAAATGAGCACTACAGCAATCAGCTACAATTGTTGTACTAAATTGATAAAGGCTGCCTCATCTACATATTACAATAGCGTGGGTCATTTACCTCAGCAATAGGGGACATCCCTCCAACAAACTGGGTAATCTTTTAACCTCAGCAATAGGGGACATCCCTCCAACAAACTGGGTAATCTTTTAACCTCAGCAATAGGGGACATCCCTCCAACAAACTGGGTAATCTTTTCACCTCAGCAATAGGGGACATCCCTCCAACAAACTGGGAAATCTTTTACTACTGTCCATTTTTCAGCCATTACGGTCAGACTCGCTGTTACAAACTATAGCCACAAGTTATTATATAATTGTTGATAGATCGGGGCAAGGCAAGTAGCGTGTTATAAGAAACATTGATATGACATTTGTAAGCTGTGATTGGTTGATCAAGGAATCGCCAAGCGATCATTAATATGTACATAAAGTATAGCTGTATGGAAAGACCAGGATTTGTAATATTCTGATTGTGAAATATATGACAACAATAACATTATCTATCTTTTAATGGCAGTGCAAGCACACAAAAGTAGAGTTAACAACACATAGACATGTTTTATACATTTACTGTTTATGTGTGTAATCAATAGGATTGTCTATGGCAAACACCATTTTGGTATATAAGGAATATTAATTAAACATGCTATTATAAACATTCCATTATGTAACATTACATGGAACAATTGAAGGATACATTTCAAGCTATTAATAGCTTTTGTACCCAAAAATTTTGAATACACTTTATAATAGTAAATGTTGGAGTCGCTATGTTGCAGCAAATTGCAAGTTCATTGGTACTATGGAAGTTTGTAGACTATAGATAAATGCAGTAAAAAGTGATTTAAAAAATAGATTTTGCACTAAAAACTACATTGTTTGATGGAGCCAGTAGGGCAGGTCAACGGAACCTAACTACCCAATCAAAACATTATCGTAGCTTACCACATCATATTACAACAAAATGTTTCCATGTCACGACAAGTTAGCACTGAGATTGTGATTGGCTCACTAACTCACAGCGATTCCATTTGACAAGGCTATTTTGATTTTCCGTTGGTTTCCAAAGATCATATATACTTGTAAGATAGTAGTAGATATTACACTAAGTATACGATAGTTAGAGTTCATATGAAACTACCATGGGCACGTAATTGTTAGATAATTATAGTTTGTGGTGGGAAAAAGTTATAGATAGATAACTAGAAGGCATAAAAGTTAGAAATGATAATGAATCATTTAAGTAATAATAATAATTTATCAATTACTTGACCAATAATAATAAAATTAGCAATAAAGAATATGTTTTATTAAAAAATAATCAGAAACGGGAAACCATGTGGAACGCACAAAATATTATTCTTGATCTTATTTGCTGAATCAAACACAACGCCCGTCATTTCAGTTGTCGATCAGGCTCATGTGCTATGCTATCCGTCGCCAAGCTCTGGATCTGGGTACGGAAGATAGTTTTGTGCAGCGAAGGCATACAGGGGTGGCTACACCGCACCGATGTTTTGGTGCCAATACGATGGATCGTGACAATGTGCAGGTGGCTACACAGGCCGATGTATTGAGTGAGCTGATGTACTAGAGCACATCGGTGAGCGTTATTGAGCTAGCCAACCGCATGGCATAAAGCGCAGGTTTATACTTGTTTCATTTCCAACAACCAATTATTTGTTTTCCTGACCAAATAAAATTACAATTAATTGTAGAACATATTCACCCTGATGTGTGTTTGTTCTTTTTATTCCACCGGAGTAGGTGTGATCGCGAGCAAAATATTCAATAAACAATTTTTTCTGCAATTTAATTAATGCAAATGGGTCGGTAGCAATAATTTTAATGGATCACAAAATACCATCCCTACGGGAGAAAAATGTTACTTTGCGAGGCATACTCATAGGTCGCCAACATTACCAATCCGTAACATAAGACTAATACATACTAGGGATGGCACATGGATATAAAAAAGATGACATTGACTATTGAGGAGTCGTCCCCTAAATTTACCGAGATATCAAACTCATTCATGGAAAGCCAAATTGGCTCGATAGATGTCCGTCATGTACCCATTACGATAGATCGACCTATCAAGAGGGGACAACTTGGAAGAAAAAGAAATGGAAGTATAATGCTGCATTTAGACCAAAATAGAAAATGTTTGCAAAGGCTGTTATGGCTGCTGTGTGCAGATAAAAGGAGTCACTTTCATTTTCCTTCTACCTCTTTTTGGGCTCTACTGCTGAGCAAGAAGCACATTACTTGTACCAATAAGTGTATGAAATGAACTTGGGTTCCCTGCTGTTGATTTTGTTGTCCCACCAGTATGCAGGTGTTGAACCATCAGCAAGGCTGCTGTTGAGAGAAGTCAGTTCAGCCCTCATCGTCAGGTCAGGGTGTAAGTGAGCAGGGCCACGGAGTGAGTGGAGGAGAGGGAGTGGTACAGGAAGTGGTAAAACAAGAGCTGATATGATAACCAGCACCGACAGTGAAATGTTGCTGTGCGAGTAGAGAAATAATGAAATGTAATTAGTTACAGAATACCATTCATTGAACATGTCAATGCAGTTCTGGATTTTGATAGGGGGTCTCTATTAGAAGAGACAAACATTAACTTCATTATAAATGTGGAATTCAGCTAAAATAGATGATAAATAGATGACAATAACTGGAGTGGATTATCTTCTCTTTGCAATATGTATTCTAAGTTCTAACAAAACTGTTTTCACAACAGAAAGAAAGAAAGGTAATATTGAGCTATGCTTTTCAGAATCTACAGCTTTTCCATGACAATATTTTTATTTCACTTTTGCTCTCAATTTACTGCGCAGTTTACAACACAGTCAGTCAACCAACCATGCCTGGGCTCTCTTTAAGATTATATGCCAGGCTAGTATATCGACTTTCCACGGTTTCAAGCGGTTTCTCTTCTTCGTAGCTATCTGCCCGGCCAGACTGAAGAGCCATTCCGAAGCGACAGACATCACATTTACTCTCCGGTACTGTCTGGCCACACGCTGCAGCATCGGGGACTGCTTACCTTTGAGGTGTCACCAGAGGTGTATTGGCTCAGTGGCACCTATAAGTGTTCTGGACACATGACGGTAGTAATCCACCTAGAGAAACATATATATACATGTAGATAAACAGATGTGAGACATAAAACGTACCAGTAGTTGTAAGTGATTATCAGATCAAAAGCAATAAGTGATGGTGTTTAAGCCATGAATGCACCACAGATCTCTGCAGTGCATTCATGAGTCACAAACCAAACTCTTACCACCAAAACTCACCCCTTTCCTCACCAGAGTGAATGTGTAATCACTATCTTCTTCCTCATCATCGCTTGAGTCAACCATCAGTTGTGTAAGATTCATATTCTTGTGTGTAGTACTCGAGCTCTACTGGTCACCTCTACCTTTCTCTTTGGCTCTAGATGTCTTTGTAATAGGTACACCCTCAGTATTAGCATCCTCCATCTCACCTCCTCTTGCACCTCTATAGGATGCAACCAAATATCTATATCAATACAGCGTGTAAACAATAACTCCCTTAGTGTGCATTTTACCCTTGCGCAACATGTACTCTTTCATTCATGAAACCTACAGGATGAATAATGCATTGTGGGATAGATATTCTTTTCTCTTTTGTATGCGTGTGGACTGGAAATTCAATTAAACTCATGCATTTCCATGTATTCAAGTTCTATTCCATAACCACTGCTATGTCCATCACTTTGAGCTGAAAAGTTTTGTCCCATGAAAAAGTATTCAATGCAGATATTACAGACCTAGTGCAATGGCCTCCACCGGAATATCGTCATACACAAAAGCTTTCTTGAGGTATCTCGAGTCAAGAGCGCAGCAGATTCTCACTACTTCCATGACTGCCACGCCCCCCTTTGGCTCCACAAATCTACCAGAAGATTATCAGAATATAGTACTTGTTCAGCTCACTCCATACCACAAACATAGATAGATTACAGCATGATAGTAATGATAGAGACAGCGATATACCCACCCACCAACAATTCCATTGTCAAAATTGAGAGTTATGTCCCCAATATTTTCAACACCCAAGACGCTACCATTCCAGAAAATATTCCAATCCATAGAAAAGATGACGGGATAGCGATACGAACATTCCGAAAGGACCAATTTGAAACTAGGCTTTTTATCCTGTGTTGGGGGTTGGGTTGGGGATTTTTATGTCTCAGGATTGATTATCTTGTTGTGTTTGGGGGCTGGGGTTTTGGGGTAGAGTTTCGAAATGCAAGCCTCGATCTGCTGTGGAGTCAAAATGAAAATAGTTCATGGATATTACGCTATAAACTTGAATTGCCTTTCTGGAGCACCAAACGGCAAACATAATCTAATTTGCGTGTACAAGCATCATTCATGTTTCTTTACCTCTCATCCATGTAATCCCAGATCTTTTGCCTGATCTTCTTGGCTGGTTGAACATGTTCTTCTGAGAGGTGCTCAGATTCAATCTCCTTGGATATGAATGATTTGACATTGAGCATCAGAGGGTAGATGTTGTATATACTGATTGACTTGTCCTGAGAGACTGCCAGTCAGAGTGGAGTGAGAGTCTCTACCAACACAGACATGTATTGTCAGGTCTCCCAAGTCGGATTGAGACGGCCAAACTTCTTGTCAGCTGCAAAAGATTAAATGAAACGGAATGTTAGGTGAAACCTCACTCAGGCAATCATCATAACAAGACCCAGTCAGATGACATGACATCATGTCACTGAAAGGCAATATAGAGAACATAGTTTCCTCCTCAGCTTATCAGATCTTACTATAACAAACTCTAACTACTGTTTAACCTAAAGCCAAACAGGTCTGGTGATACTGGGTAGTGGGTATTGCAGCTACTTGATATTGGATGATAGATAAGTTAACCTCATTAATGTGTAGGAAAATCGGGTCAAATTAAGGTCTCCTCACACGGCCTACATAACAACCGTCTATTTACTGCTGTACCGCACACAGTCAACTTAGTAGTCAATGCAATGCTGACATGAAAGCTAACAGAAAGCTCTTGTATAGCTGTAGTGACATCGCATGGCATGGTCTATTAATAACTAGCACTGTAAGAATACTGTACGACCCACCGTTGAGAGTCTGCTGCAAGGGCACATTATTTCCTACGATCCTTTGCATGGTGTCGTATTTACTCTCCCATCTAGTGCTGCACTCTCCAATCAGGTTCTTCTCTGGCACCTGATTTTCCTTTTTTTTTTAACTCTGATTTTAGTCTGTAAGCAAATCGTAAGAAATTATATCACTGGCATTTATAGCTGATTGTGATGATATCCACTGCAGCCCACTAGGTGAAATGTGATGCAGAACAGGTTGTCCATCCACCCTCATTAAAGTTATTCAGCTATCTGAAGTGAATAATAGATTTGCTTTGAGCAGGTTAATCCATCACTACTAGAGTTTTGACAGCAAGCACGGCTCACCTGAATGAGTAGACACCAAGCTACGGCAGGCCTTGAGCTACGGCAGACATATTGTCCATTTAGTTCAACGATAAAGCCATTCAATTTATCAATGAGCCCTCAACAACGGTTCAACTACTACCCTACACACAGGGTATCCGAAAGCACCCTTATAAGGACATACATGGTAACAATGGTGTTTCCATAGCAACCTTTAAACTTACCATTATACCTATCACTAACTTATCATTATATGGAAATGTACTATACCTATGTAAGTATGCAATGCACCAAACCTACATAGCAAATATCTAATATAACTAGAGCCTCCCAATCTTTGGATTTATCTCCACATCATCAATTTTATTCTTTTACGATGTACAAACCGCCATAACTCACATCAAATAGAAAAAGCACTCAGACATAAAAATAATTTGGGGGCAACCATAGAGAATTATAAAATTCATGAAGTATTTAGAAACAAAACCGACCCAACTTTTTTGGAAAAACAGAAAAATTCACAAGATTTATTTTGCTAAATTTGTGCGCATCAAGTCAGTTTCCTGTTTGGTAACCATGGCAGCAGTAGCGGAAAAATCCATCATAAGATACTATCTAAAGACTTCCACAACTATTGTGACTGGAGATGAAGGAGGAGATGTTTCCATAACTGAGCAAAGTTATTGTAAAGGAAGGAAAAGAAAAGGATTAGCAGTTGACGGCGATATAACCAAATAAGTTAATTGTAAAATGAGAATGAACAAAAATAGTGGATGTTTGTTTATAACAATTAAATTTTAGTTAATAAATTATTATTTATTAATAATTAAATACATAATACTGCATACTTTAGAGCACAAACTGCAAAGATGAAATAACGTACCAAAATACTTACAGCCCCTTTCTTCTTTAGCTATTATATATTTATTGTATCTATCAACTCCTATTCAATGCATACAGCTTGTTACTTTGGAGTTATCTCATCTCTAAAATATAGTACAGACAACTCTAAAAACAATGTTGATTCTAATTCCCATTGTAGTATTTTGAGCAACCAGAGGTGATAAATGAAGGCGATCGGTTTAATAAAGATGACTGTAGAAAATTGTGATTAAAATCGAATCATGGAGAAAATGTTCAAAATGGAACCCCATCTCATATTTCTCAAATAGGGAATCTTCAAATTCAACAAAAGAGACCTGGTAGGAGTTATCTCCCTCAAATGATGCAACCCAAAGCACTTCACATATAATTTATTATTTAAAATCTTAACCAGATCAATTACCATCCCATTTTGAGACATTGACAGCAGCCTGTGTGGCAATAAATGATGTATTGCGTGCTCATCTGAGTTCGCCCACATAAAAAGTGAGGATGCGTCCTGCCTGTGAATCACAGAGGCCTGTTTTATTTAATTTAAGGTTAACTAGAGGTCTACTAACAACAACTACCTACCAGGATATGAATGTAGAATATTGCAGATACTGCCTTAGACAGTACAATAGTGTGTATATGAATGTTTTGTGTATAGAACTTGTGCACTTCCTGTGTGTCTACAAGAACAAAACGTGTGTCATGTGAGATACAAGTGATGACATCTGTAACATCGACTACACTATATTTACTGTGTGGTACCAACAATCTGACAAGACAAGACAACTCCCAGATGTAGGAAATGACATCATATATGGTAATAATTGTTTGTTTGATAAATCAAATGTATGTAAACTTTTGATGTGATGCCCAACTAAAATATCAACCAATCAACATCAATATACAGGACACTCCCATTGGCTCATTAGCGTCTGGTTTTGTATGATTGGCTGTTTACAAGACAGAAGATGAAATAAAGTTAATACAGAGAAACCCACATAATCAGACCTTAAAGAAATGAGTAAACCAGTTTATTCAATGTCACAGTCAAGGTCCCAATCATCAGCCATAACAAATGACTTCACATGTTTCAATATCGTCATCTCTATTTAGACAGAGAATTCTGCAGCTTCTTTACTTTCATACCATTTGTCATGCAGACTCACTGAAGAACTTTAGATGAAACATTGTTATTACAGGAAGAGCTGTTTCGTAGATCGCATGCTTTTTAAATCATAGAATCAGAGTTGTGCCCTCTTGCAGCTGATAAAATAATTTAAATACGCTCACTGCTATGCTTGAGTAACTTCAATGCGTGAATTTATTATTGTATTATGTATTAAATCCTGGAATGTAACAAAGATCTAAGGCTATCCATCAAACACCAATGCAAGCCCAGGAATCTCACCGAGACAATGCTATCCATGGATAAAATATAAGACCTCGTTTACGCTAGGCGACTTTCCCTAGAAGTTTGTCGATGCTCCATGTGACAGAAAAGTTGTCGCAGACTGAGACGTAGCAACCCGGCAGTGTCGGGTTTGAGCGTCAAGTTTCAGCGATTGTATAGTCATGTGACACAGTTAAACCAATTGTTTGGCTCTATATAGTGACTCCAATATTTTGTTTATTCTAGCCTGGATATAATGTAAACAATGATTGTTATAAGTGGTAAGGTTATTATTAAATAATTAATTATAACCAGCATTGTTGATATTTGTGTATTATTACTCTTTCTATCAAATAAATCAAACTCCACATGCTTAATAATAATAATTAAGCCATATTTGGAGTAATTATTTTCTTATTTTGGATGCAAACATGTAAAAAAACCTCATATTTTCTTGAATTATTATTTAGTTTTAATAATTATTATTATTATTTGTGGATAAGCCAAAATGTCATATTATAGGTAAACAAAAAACCCATCGGATGCATAGAGAACTACTACCTGATAGAAAACAGTTAATGAGTAAATCACCAGACTTCAATCCAACTACGTGAGCAATAACGCATTAAACTATATTAGCTATGATGGTTGGGCAACTCCAAAGTTACAAACTCAAAAATAGCAACAGTGTAAAAAAGAGAATTCACAACTGCTTGTGCGACCATCAATTGAGATGGAGACACAGTCAATCTAATGTAAATACAGCTTAAAAGGATTGCCACAAACCTGGAGGAGGTGTAGCCAAATTTAGCCAATATGATGGATGAAAAATGTCATCCATGGCGTCCGTAATGGATTGAAACTTTTGGAGCAGAAATATGCGTTAACATAGACTACATAGCAACTCACAAATTAATTGTGGTCACTTATGCCACTTAACGTAATAATAACAGATATTATGACTTTTGTAACTCGTCCAACAATAATACATACATATATGATCGTTGACAAGACTGATTGAAAATTTGGAGCGGAAATTCCGTAGAATTAATTGATACAGTCATGGCCAATGACCCTCCAGGTTCATTAATCATGGCAGCTCCCATAAACCCTCATATACGGCTACATCTCATACAGGACAAAAGTTATATTATTCAGCCGCAGCTGGCAATGCTGTCTTATCTAATCAGTGATGCTATCTAAACATGTTAAGGCTTGGCTACACTGCACCGATGTTTTGATACCGATGTGCCTATACGATGGATAGTAACAATGTGCAGGTGGCTACACAGGCCGATGTAGTGTGACGATGTACTCGAGCACATCGGTGAGCTGTGACTGAACTAGCCAATCATACGGCACAAAGTGTGGGTTTTTGCCTCTTTCAGTTTCGACAACAGATTATTTATTTCCCTGATACAATCGTCACAATAACAACAATAATTGAAGAACAGTTACAATGTGATGTATGGCTGTTTTTTATCACCATGAAAACATTCCCTTCAATATTTTTGTTGGTTCTGTTTATTATTAAATCTTCCAGATATTGTGATTCATCATTTATAATAATAAATGATATAATTAATTTTATTTTACTGGTGTTTCACTTGTTCATAATTTTAATTATTATTATAATCATACTCAATAATGTTGAAATTATCAAATACCACTGTTCTATGAGCCATGTAATATTAATTCACTGGACTGAATTCACTGTTCAAACTTTATAACATAAAAACTGATTCGGAGTTTGAAGTGGATGCAAAGAGGGTGGATGCTCATTGTTGACAAAAAATTCTAACGGAAATGCGTTGTAAATGGTTTGAATTGATCAGCTTGGGAAAATATAAATGGTGATATAAACCACAATAACAGAATAGATAAAATTAGTTTTTATGTAAAGAAAATGAAGCCATACAGATATGCAAATTGACGAAAAAAATAATCTAAATTTGACAAACGGTTTAAAATTTGTAGAGCAAAATGTGTCTGTGGGGGAGTTATCCTCTCAGTAGCTGAATGAAAAAGCAGCTCTTAGTAAATTCAAATGGCACAAATAAACTTGGCAGCTTTCCAAGAAAGTGGCTTAATGCTTGAGCGATCATGAAAGTATCAAATTGGATTGATAAGACTAAAGTCCCGGATGGAAGACAAAAACTGACTTATTTTAGGAGTTGCCCTCTCAACAAGACTTTTATACACAGAATGACTTACTATTACCTAAGTGCAGAAATCAAAGTGTGGTCAGCCGTTTCCAGCGCTATTTTATATAAGGACAACTCCACTGGAGCCAAATTTCACAAATGGTCATATAAGTCATCATTGGCTGAAATAGTTTTTACTCATTTATTCAATATTTGTTGCGTAAAATGAATTTCTTTTTGCAGTAATACCTCTGTAAACATGTTTTGTTTCAATCTAGCAAAAAAAATTATTTTATTCAGTGGAGTTTTGGAGTAAAATTTTGTTTAAAACCTTTAACCGTCACTGGAGCCTTCACTGGAGCCAGGAGTCATCTCCCCTTCGGATGAAGAACTATATTTAGCGGTACCGTATATTGATAAGTTTGCCGATACGTTTACTAATGATTATGTGCCCTATAATGAAAAAAAACGTTCGTTCATCCCAGTGACTTTACGTGACCTTTTGTAATGGTATGCAGGGCGCACAGTCGCGTTATTTACCATCCATATGAGAGACAACCGAAGTGCCACTTGGTTTTGCGGCAAAAAAACGAAATAATAATAAAACTAGTGCAATGTTTGTTATTTATTTCAACTAGTATTTATTATCATTATTATTCATCAATATCTGACTGAATAACAAAAACTTGTTGTAGACTACTCCAAAGTGAACTATAAACAATGTGAAAAAGTAGTATGCTCATTTTGAAAAAAAATAATTGATTTCATCGGTACCGTAAAAAATGATTATTTTTCTGGAATATTTAATGTTATTATTATTTAAACTACTTCGAGATTATAATTCTATGAATAAATTATGGCTATTACTTATATCTAAAGTTGTTATTTATTTATTTAAAATTTGATATGAAAGTTGAATGGTATAAGAAAAATAGTTTTTTGATAATACAAGTGCTAATATAAGCACTATATTTCGGCCCTTATTACTTAACTTACATTGAAATGTTTTTGTTTAAAATTCCCAGTGGGCTAGGAGACATCCTGAGCTTTCAGATGAGAGGTTGTTTTAAGCTGTACCTTGTCAATTTGCAGAGTTATTAGCTGTTGAAATAGAGCCTTTTCTCTATAAGTTATAGTGTAATCACTCAAGCATTTGGCTCCAGAGGGTCACGTGACAAGGGGAGTTGGCCACACTTTGATTTCTGCACTTAGACTATTACCATGTGCGTATTACGGGCGGTGAAGCGTGATGCGCAGTGAGAAATAAGCACTCTACCATAAGCATATTACAGAATGGGATCCTAGCGGGTTTATAGGGTGAAGATACCAGAAGTTTTATTTCTACGATATTACGATGCGTAAATACTATTAGCGTTAAGCAAAGTCTACATTGTTATTTAGATTTATGGAATCCGCGATTACCGATTCATGAACTTTGGATAGGTACAGACATAGTGTGCAATAATGATGCTTCACCGTACATATAGAACAATTGTGCGCGTGCCAAGTGTGTAACCAGGCTATGGCAATGCGCACCTTCATTTACTACCTCGCAAACCTAACCAAACTCGAAATAAAAAACTATGGCGACACTAAGTAGTATTATGAGCATAATAATTAATTAATTTTTCTCAAGCGAATAAATCAAGTTGTGATTTCTAATGATAAGTTCGATGATTGACCAAGCTACTTCCAGTTGCATCTCTAAAGTGAAACTACTCGCCGGGGCCCCATTGCGTAGTCAGGCATGCTCAAATGATCTTTTCAAGCTCGGATAGTTTCCGTTAGTTAACAAGTGCTAGTTAGTCCGTTTAATAATTATACTCCAGGCAGGTTAGTAAATGACATGACAAACAAATAAATAATTATTATTTATTGACAAACGCTGGTCCCATTTTATTGTAACCATATTGTTTTGCTCTATGTAAATAAGAATGTTGTTTTGAATACTAAAAAAATTGATATTTACTATTGAAGAAAAAAAATATTTAAAAAGGTTTACACAATTATCAATCACTGCTAGCTTTACAAGAAAAAACTGTAAATTATCCATCCAACCAGCCTTAAGTTTAACTGAGTCCACAACATGGAGTTGGCTTGTTGATATTCAATGACAATAATCGGCAGAAATTTCTAAGTGATATTTTGAGACATCAATTACATAACACGTTTTATCGGATTTGGCAACAAAAAAGACGTCGCATTTTAGAGTTTATAGGCCAGTTTTAGGCCAGTTTTTAGGTCGGCCAGACTTTGCAGGCGGGACTCGAAGTGGGAATGCGCTGAGCTTTGCGAAGTGACAACCATTTCCATAAGTGGATTGGCCGAAAATGTGCTTATAACTTGCACGTGGTAACTGAGTGTATATTGATATATCATAACATTATTATGTGACAATCTGTGCATCTTGGTGATATACATGTAATTTTTAGGAATCGTCCTCTCTGTATGGCTTAAATACAATAAACAAAAACACAGCAGGTCTGCTTTTGTAATACAACTGTCAATTTTTCTTCTATGCAAATATTAGTGAATGTGACTGACTCGAAAACTTTCACGAGAGTGGCGACAGAAAACACAAAAACAAAATATATTGGCATTGTTTTTAGCTTTAATACCTGAAAATTGACATTTCTTAAAAACCTTGTGACTTTGCTATTGAAAAGTTTAGATGTTTGCCTACATTCACTAGAGTCGCATACCCTCATATAAAAATCATCTACTTCTTAGAATTATTGGCAGAGTTATTCAGCATTTATTGAGCAAAAAAAGCATTTGAAGAGATGTGTGAAACAGAATTAGCTGTGACACCATAACTGTCACAACTTTGAAAAAATTATTTTTTAAAAGATTAGAAGTGCCAGTACGTAACCAACTAATTTTTACAGTTCTTATGAGCGGATCTTGGGTCACGGAAGGCTAAACTTTGCGAAAGAAAGAATAATAATAAAACTGACCAGAACAAAAGCCATACTATCAACAATAACAGACGATTGTCTCGGCTACAATATTGTTATTGATGTGATAAATATAATAATAAGCAAATTAAAACAATTACTATTAGCCATAACAATTTATTACTGATATTTACTAAATACTCGGTAGTAAATAATAAAAGAGTAATAATAATAGATTGTTATTGTTGAAAATGATTATTAAAACTTACTAAGGCTGTTGAAAGATTAATCACTCTAAGAACGGTTAATCTTGGTAGATTCAGATTCAGATTAATCTGTGATTAATCTGCCCACCACCTAAGTACCCCCTGCCCACCACCTGAGTATAGCATTTTTTCGCTCATCAATAATCAATAATAAATTACAAATAATAAAAAATAATTGTAAGTATAGTTAATTATAATAACAAATAATTGAAAATAACTTTTCTCAATACAATTATTTATTATATCACAGAGCATTTAGTTATTTTTATTATATTGGTAATAATTAGTACACCCACTTTTTTATTTTGTTTAGAAACAAGGCTTGCATTTGATCAGGGAAATATTAAAAATTATTCTAAACTTGGTTGAAAAATAATTATCAAGCAGCTGCAAGTTTCTTGAAAAGTATTAAATTGAAAAGCTGTGATGTGGATGCTGATTGGCTAGACAGGCCAATAATTGCACAGAGCTCCATCACCGCCCAATGAAAAAAAATCCCTCACGGATTGTGAAATATGCAACTTGCAAGCCAATTTTAGACTCCACCCACTCGTACAAGAACCACATAGTGCGAACGTAGCTTTCGGGATATCATTTGAATCACCAATGCTGCTGGGGATTGTAAAGCATGTAGAGTGCTTGGATACCCTACGCATAGGACTAACGATGGAATTAAAGGAAATCCTGTCATTGAGTGCCAAAAAACATGGCAGCTATGGGCAGTTTGGGATCAACGATGTGAAGTGCCAAGCCAGGTAGGTAGCGTTATTGAGGACATAGAATTGTCTCCACCTAACCAACTATCTTAACGAGTCCACTTATCATTACTGTATTCTTCCTGTTTTAGATTGTGACAATGCATTCTAGCATATATGATAAATATAGCAAGCGATGACATTTTCGTAATGAATTTCTGTTTGTGAAGAAACTAAAATGGGCTCGCTTTAGCTATACCGCTTTCACACACGTTGTAGGGCATCGGACACTTGACACAGATGTTGCTGGAAATAAAGATGTCTGTGGTTTAAGGCACAAACAACTTCCGTTAAATGACATTCATCGATGATTCTTCCACAACGGTTCAACTACTACCCAACACGCAGGGTATCCGAAAGCACCCTTATAAGGACATACGTGGTAACAATGGTGTTTCCATAGCAACCTTTAAACTGACCATTATACCAATCACTAACTTATCATTATATGGAAATGTACTATACCTATGTAAGTATGCAATGCACCAAACCTACATAGCAAATATCTAATATAGCTAGAGCTTCCCAATCTTTGGATTTATCTCCACATCATCAATTTTATTCTCTGACGATGTGCAAATCGCCATCACTCACAGCAAATAGAAAAAGCGCTCAGACATAAAAATACTTTTGGGGGCAACTATAAAGGCTAACAAAATTTATAAAGTATTTAGAGACAGAAACGATTCAACATTTTTGGAAAAAACACCGAAAATTTAAACGATTTAGTTTGCTAAAATTGTGCACATCAAGTCAGTTTCCTGTTTGGTAACCATGACAGCAGTAGTGGATCATAAGATAATATTAAAGGACTCTCACAACTGTTGTGACTGGAGATGAAGCAGGAGATGCTTCCATAACTGAGCAAAGTTATTGTAAAGGAAGGAAAAGAGAAGGATAAGCAGTTGACGGCGATATAACCAAATAAGTTAATTGTAAAATGAGTATGAACAAAAATGGTCTATGTTTGTTTAAAACAATTAATTTTAAGTAATATAATTATTATTTATTAATAATTAAATACATAATACTGGATACTTTAGAGCACAAACTGCAGAGATGAAGTAAAGTACCAAAATACTTACAGCCCCTTTTTTCTTTAGCAATTATATATTATTGTATTTATCAACTGCTAGTTAATGCATACAGCTTGTTACTTTGGAGTTATCTCATCTCTAAAATATAGTACAGACAACTCTAAAAACAACATTGATGCTAATTCCCATTGTAGTATTTTGAGCAATCAGAGGTGGTAAATGAAGGTGATCAGTTTAATAAAGATGACTATAGAAAATTGTGATTAAAACCGAATCATGGAGAAAATGTTCAAAATGGAATCCTGTGTCATGTTTTTTATATCGGGAATCTTTAAATTCAACAATAGAGAGCTGGTAGGAGTTATCTCCCTCAAATGATGCAACCTGAAGCACTTCACATTTAATTTATTATTTAAAATCTTAACCAGTTCAATTACCATCCCATTTTGAGACATTCACAGCAGCAGCAATAAATGTGGTATTGCGTGCTCATCTGAGTTTGCCAACATAAAAAGTGAGGATGCGCCCTGCCTGTGAATCACAGAGGCCTGTTTTATTTAATTTAAAGTTAACTAGAGGTCTACTAACAACAACTACCAACCAGGATATGAATGTAGAATATTGCAGATACTCCCTTAGACAGTACAATAGTGTGTATATGAATGTTTTGTGTATAGAACTTGTGCACTCCCTGCGTGTCTACAAGAACAAAACGTGTGTCATGTGAGATACAAGTGATGACATCTGTAACATCGACTACACTATATTTACTGTGTGGTACCAACAATCTGACAGCACAAGACAACTCCCAGATGTAGGGAATGACATCATATATGGTAATAATTGTTTGTTTGAGAAATCAAATGTGTGTAAACTTTTGATGTGATGCCCAACTAAAATATCAACCAATCAACATCAATATACAGAACACTCCCATTGGCTCATTAGTGTCTGGTTTTGTATGATTGGCTGCTTACAAGACAGAAGATGAAATAAAGTAAATACAGAGAAACCCACATAATCAGACCTTAAAGAAATCAGTAAACCAGTTTATTCAATGTCACAGTCAAGGTCCCATTCATCAGCTATAACAAATGCATTCACATGCTTCAATATTGTCATTGGGATTTCGAGAGAAAAATTTTCAGCTTTTTCGTTTTCAAAACCATTTGTCACGCAAACTCACCGAAGAGAATTAGATAAAACATGGCGTTTGCAAGAGAGTTATTCCGCAGATCATACGCTTTTTAAATTATATAATCAGAGAGTTGTCCCCTCTTGTAGCTGACAAAATAATTTAAATATGCTCACTGCAATGCTTGAGTAACTTCAACACAATGCGTGAATCTTTTATTGTATTATGTATTAAATCTTGGAATGTAACAAAGATCTAAGGCTATCCATCAAACACCAATAAAAGCCCAGGAATCTTACAGAGTCAATGCTATCCATGGAAATAATAGAAGGCTTTACACTGGGCCACATTCCTTAGAAGTTTGTCGATGCTTCTTGTGATGGAAAATTTGTGTAACTTTTGGTTGTGAGACAGGATTGTCGCAGACTGAGACGCAGGAACTCAGCAAGGAGACATCCTAAGCTCTCAGATGAATTTTTGTTTTAAGCTTTAACGTGTCAGTTTCCAGCGTTATGAGCTGTTGAAATTGAGTAATTTCTCTATAAGTTATAGAATAGCCACTCAAGCATTTGGCTCCAGAGGGTCACATGACAAGGGGAGTTGGCCACACTTTCATTTCTTCACTTAGCCCAGTACTGTCGGGTTCAAGGGTCAAGTTACAGCGATTGTATAGCCACGTGACGCAGTTAAACCAATTGATTGACTCCAATATTTGGTTTATTCAAGCCTGGGTATAATGTAAACACATTATATAATGGAATACTATTTATGGCGTCCGTAATGGATTGAAACTTTCGGAGCAGAAATATGCGTTAACATAGACTACATAGCAACTCACAAATTAATTGTGGTCACTTAGGCCACTTAACGTAATAATAACAGATATTATGACTTTTGTAACACGACCAACAATAATACATACATTTATGATCCTTGATAATACATACATATATGTACTTGTACTTGTACATTGGTACCTCACACACAGTAGAGAATTGATATGTAAGGGTGGAACTGAATATGAGTAGAACCAAGGGAGTGATTGGGAGCATTACAAGTCTCATGCTAGGCATCTTGGGTAAGATATTCCTGCACTGTACAATGGACTAACACATAGTTTATTCAAGTATTATCATTGCTGTGTTTGAAATGTCAACTCAACAAAGGATTTAGTGGGTGAAACCCAATTATCATCGTGTGGCAGAGAGGTATATTAACTCATCACTACCGGGTAGAAAACATAAACAAGTGTTTTCTAGTGTTTTCAGTGATGTCAACCACATGGTAGATAGATAGATTAATACTAGGTGATTGACAATCGTTGACAAGGTTTCCATCTACTTGCCAACAATTGCTGCTACGATCTGACAAAATTAGTGTTTATAAAGTAAGTGGTAATGATAAACGTTTGTATTAAATAACCAAAAATATATAATAATTATAGAAATACTAATAATAAAATATCAATAATGAATAAATAGAACATGAATGGCACTGTTAGCTATATTACGTTGTGTAACCAGTGACGGATTTACAAGTTTTAAGAAGGGGAGTTTTTATGTGGTCATTGGTGTCACCAGTATGTGTGGTCATTGGTGTCACCAGGATATGTGGTCATGGGTGTCACCAGTATGTGTGGTCATGGGTGTCACCAGGATATGAGGTCATGGGTGTCACCAGGATATGTGGTCATGGGTGTCACCAGGATGTGTGGTCATGGGTGTCACCAGTATATGTGGTCATTGGTGTCACCAGGATATGTGGTCATGGGTGTCACCAGGATATGTGGTCATGGGTGTCACCAGTATATGTGGTCATGGGTGTCACCAGTATATGTGGTCATGGGTGTCACCAGGATGTGTGGTCATGGGTGTCACCAGGATATGTGGTCATGGGTGTCACCAGTATATGTGGTCATGGGTGTCACCAGGATATGTGGTCATGGGTGTCACCAGGATATGTGGTCATGGGTGTCACCAGTATATGTGGTCATGGGTGTCACCAGTATATGTGGTCATGGGTGTCACCAGGATGTGTGGTCATGGGTGTCACCAGGATATGTGGTCATGGGTGTCACCAGTATATGTGGTCATGGGTGTCACCAGTATGTGTGGTATGGGTGTCACCAGGATATGTGGTCAGGGTGTCACCAGGATATGTGGTCATGGGTGTCACCAGTATGTGTGGTCATGGGTGTCACCAGGATATGTGGTCATGGGTGTCACCAGGATATGTGGTCATGGGTTTCACCAGGATATGTGGTCATGGGTGTCACCAGGATATGTGGTCATGGGTGTCACCAGGATGTGTGGTCATGGGTGTCACCAGGATGTGTGGTCATGGGTGTCACCAGTATGTGTGGTCATGGGTGTCACCAGGATGTGTGGTCATGGGTGTCACCAGGATATGTGGTCATGGGTGTCACCAGGATATGTGGTCATGGGTGTCACCAGTATGTGTGGTCATGGGTGTCACCAGTATATGTGGTCATGGGTGTCACCAGTATATGTGGTCATGGGTGTCACCAGGATGTGTGGTCATGGGTGTCACCAGGATATGTGGTCATGGGTGTCACCAGGATATGTGGTCATGGGTGTCACCAGGATGTGTGGTCATTGGTGTCACCAGGATATGTGGTCATGGGTGTCACCAGGATATGTGGTCATGGGTGTCACCAGGATATGTGGTCATGGGTGTCACCAGGATGTGTGGTCATTGGTGTCACCAGGATATGTGGTCATGGGTGTCACCAGTATATGTGGTCATGGGTGTCACCAGTATATGTGGTCATGGGTGTCACCAGGATATGTGGTCATGGGTGTCACCAGTATATGTGGTCATGGGTGTCACCAGGATGTGTGGTCATGGGTGTCAACAGTATATGTGGTATGGGTGTCACCAGTATGTGTGGTCATGGGTGTCACCAGGATGTGTGGTATGGGTGTCACCAGTATGTGTGGTCATGGGTGTCACCAGGATATGTGGTCATGGGTGTCACCAGGATATGTGGTCATGGGTGTCACCAGGATGTGTGGTCATTGGTGTCACCAGGATATGTGGTCATGGGTGTCACCAGGATATGTGGTCATGGGTGTCACCAGTATATGTGGTCATTGGTGTCACCAGTATATGTGGTTATGGGTGTCACCAGGATATGTGGTCATGGGTGTCACCAGGATATGTGGTCATGGGTGTCACCAGTATATGTGGTCATGGGTGTCACCAGGATATGTGGTCATGGGTGTCACCAGTAT
Organism: Cryptosula pallasiana; assembly: GCA_945261195.1. Lineage (NCBI taxonomy): Eukaryota > Metazoa > Bryozoa > Gymnolaemata > Cheilostomatida > Cryptosulidae > Cryptosula > Cryptosula pallasiana. The sequence continues at coordinate 22,752,766 of OX183130.1, forward strand.
GTGTGGTCATGGGTGTCACCAGGATATGTGGTCATGGGTGTCACCAGGATATGTGGTCATGGGTGTCACCAGGATGTGTGGTCATGGGTGTCACCAGGATATGTGGTCATGGGTGTCACCAGGATATGTGGTCATGGGTGTCACCAGTATATGTGGTCATGGGTGTCACCAGGATGTGTGGTATGGGTGTCACCAGGATATGTGGTCATGGGTGTCACCAGGATGTGTGGTATGGGTGTCACCAGGATGTGTGGTATGGGTGTCACCAGTATATGTGGTCATTGGTGTCACCAGGATATGTGGTCATGGGTGTCACCAGGATATGTGGTCATGGGTGTCACCAGGATATGTGGTCATGGGTGTCACCAGGATGTGTGGTCATGGGTGTCACCAGGATATGTGGTCATGGGTGTCACCAGGATATGTGGTCATTGGTGTCACCAGGATATGTGGTCATGGGTGTCACCAGTATGTGTGGTCATGGGTGTCACCAGGATATGTGGTCATGGGTGTCACCAGGATGTGTGGTATGGGTGTCACCAGGATGTGTGGTATGGGTGTCACCAGGATATGTGGTCATGGGTGTCACCAGGATATGTGGTCATGGGTGTCACCAGGATATGCGGTCATGGGTGTCACCAGGATGTGTGGTCATGGGTGTCACCAGGATATGTGGTCATGGGTGTCACCAGGATATGTGGTCATTGGTGTCACCAGGATATGTGGTCATGGGTGTCACCAGTATGTGTGGTCATGGGTGTCACCAGGATATGTGGTCATTGGTGTCACCAGTATATGTGGTCATGGGTGTCACCAGGATGTGTGGTCATGGGTGTCACCAGTATATGTGGTCATGGGTGTCACCAGGATATGTGGTCATGGGTGTCACCAGTATATGTGGTCATGGGTGTCACCAGGATGTGTGGTATGGGTGTCACCAGGATGTGTGGTATGGGTGTCACCAGTATATGTGGTCATTGGTGTCACCAGGATATGTGGTCATGGGTGTCACCAGGATGTGTGGTATGGGTGTCACCAGGATGTGTGGTCATGGGTGTCACCAGTATGTGTGGTCATGGGTGTCACCAGGATATGTGGTCATGGGTGTCACCAGGATATGTGGTCATGGGTGTCACCAGTATATGTGGTCATGGGTGTCACCAGGATGTGTGGTCATGGGTGTCACCAGTATGTGTGGTCATGGGTGTCACCAGGATATGTGGTATGGGTGTCACCAGGATATGTGGTCATGGGTGTCACCAGTATATGTGGTCATGGGTGTCACCAGGATATGTGGTCATGGGTGTCACCAGTATATGTGGTCATTGGTGTCACCAGGATATGTGGTCATGGGTGTCACCAGGATATGTGGTCATGGGTGTCACCAGGATATGTGGTCATGGGTGTCACCAGTATATGTGGTCATGGGTGTCACCAGGATGTGTGGTCATGGGTGTCACCAGTATGTGTGGTCATGGGTGTCACCAGGATATGTGGTATGGGTGTCACCAGGATATGTGGTCATGGGTGTCACCAGTATATGTGGTCATGGGTGTCACCAGGATATGTGGTCATGGGTGTCACCAGTATATGTGGTCATTGGTGTCACCAGGATATGTGGTCATGGGTGTCACCAGGATATGTGGTCATGGGTGTCACCAGGATATGAGGTCATGGGTGTCACCAGGATATGTGGTCATGGGTGTCACCAGTATATGTGGTCATGGGTGTCACCAGGATATGTGGTCATGGGTGTCACCAGGATATGTGGTCATGGGTGTCACCAGGATATGTGGTCATGGGTGTCACCAGTATATGTGGTCATGGGTGTCACCAGGATGTGTGGTCATGGGTGTCACCAGTATGTGTGGTCATGGGTGTCACCAGGATGTGTGGTCATTGGTGTCACCAGGATGTGTGGTCATGGGTGTCACCAGGATGTGTGGTCATGGGTGTCACTAGGATATGTGGTCATGGGTGTCACCAGTATATGAGGTCATGGATGTCACCAGGATGTGTGGTCATGGGTGTCACCAGTATGTGTGGTCATGGATGTCACCAGGATATGTGGTCATGGATGTCACCAGTATATGTGGTCATGGATGTCACCAGGATATGAGGGCATGGGTGTCACCAGGATGTAAAAATGATTTTAAAAAGTCATTCAGCTCTTACAAAAACCAGACAGATTTAACAGCAATCATTCTATTATTATTATCTAGATGATAATTCATAATATATAATAAGCATTTTCGGCTAAGGTAACACGAGGGCACAACCGCGATGGATCGGTGAAATTTTATTGTTTCTGTGATTAAAAAATATCCTTTTCTCCTGTTGGAATTTCGGGATAAAGTTTGTTTCAAAAGGTTAGCGAAAAACCACACTGATTTGAAAATTAGGAGTTGTTTTTTCTGCAGTTAGCAATTGCTATTCAAAACAGAGCCGTTTTATAGCAATCAATATTTACATTTTGGATAGAGCAATAAAAACAACAAGTCATCAGGCTAGCAACGATCGTTTATGAAAGGCGATAATAAGTGTAATAAGTTATGTAGAATATCTTTGAGTCACAGTATCAATACATTAGTGATGAAACAGTTATTTGTTTCTACTGTTTTAGTAGAAATACATACTTATCATGATACACTAGGTCTATGATAATAATAAATAATTTGTTATTATTATTATTATCAGTTTTTCATTTTGTAGCCTGTACAACATAAAACTGTTGTAAGAGAAGACAACTAAAACTTATTTTTCTGGATGGCAACATGTTTTGCCAGATTCGCATGAGTCCAGCTTTGAGAACGCGTGAAAATTCGTAGAGTTTTTCATGTAAACATAACAGAAACGCCAACCTGTAAAACTCTAAACACTAAGCATTTTTGGATCAAGAACATTCATGTTAAAACGGCAAAATTTTCATTTTTCCGCGAGTATAAAACCTGTTTTTCGGAACTCTGTGATGAGGCCTCAAGTTCCATCTCTAACAAGAACAATAATAATAAATAATACCAATAAGTCAAGAAGCGTGTTGAAACTATTTTTGGACACATTTACTAAAAATCGTGAATTATTATAAAGATATAATAAATAATTATAATTACCATGAAAAAGCAGGAAAACCATTATTATTAATATTACTGTTATTCAAATGTTGCCATTATCAATATTATTAGAAGTTGTCATTGTTGTATAGTTACTTTATTATACTTCTGTTAGTAAAAAAAAAAGAATTATTCAACCGTTTCATAGCCAAATTACAACAATAGATAATAAATTTTGTTACAAAATTACAAATAGTAAAATACATCGTAGTTAGTAATCATTATCAAAATGATTATTTACTCTTGGTTTTTTACACTAACAAAAACAATTGTCACCTCACCAGCATGCGTCTTTTACTATTCACTGCGACATAGAAAAAGAAAGAAGATAACGCCGCATAAAATAAACTTTTGATTTTGAACGTTAATGCATAGAAATTATGCCTGGAACAAAAGTTCAAAAGTGCATTCGGAAGCGCTTTCCATACCCAGTACAAACTTTTTCAAGGCATGGAGGTTTTTGATCCGAAAACGCATCCGAAAACTTATGCCGTTTGTTGACCTACGCCTCTATCTATACCTCTATGGGAAAAAGTGACTACTGGTAATGCCTCAGATTTTGGGCATTATTCTATGCGTCATATTATGTACAAATCTAGCCATAATAAGTGGGGTATTGACTTCAACATGGAGATGTTAGAGCTGGTATAACCAAAGTATAAATGAGTCAGTTAATACAACAACAATATATTTGTAAGTACTCACACTACATGTACAGTGTGATGGTGTATCACCAAAGTGAACTTGTCGTGAATGTAGATACACTGATTACAGCAGTAGATCAAATGAGATAGCTGTAATACACAGGTACAGTAATACACAGGTACAGTAATACACAGGTACAGTAATACATAGGTACAGTAATACACAGGTACATTAATACATGGGTACAGTAATACATAAGTACAGTAATACATAGGTACAGTAATACACAGGTACATTAATACACGGGTACAGTAATACACGGGTACAGTAATACATAGGTACAGTAATACACAGGTACAGTAATACATAGGTACAGTAATACATAGGTACAGTAATACATAGGTACAGTAATACATAGGTACAGTAATACACAGGTACACTAATACATAGGTACAGTAATACATAGGTACAGTAATACATAGGTACAGTAATACACAGGTACGGTAATACACAGGTACAGTAATACATAGGTACAGTAATACATAGGTACAATAATACATAGGTACAGTAATACATAGGTACAGTAATACATAGGTACAGTAATACAAAGGTACAGTAATACACAGGTACAGTAATACACAGGTACAGTAATACACGGGTACAGTAATACACGGGTACAGTAATACACAGGTACAGTAATACACAGGTACAGTAATACACAGGTACAGTAATACATAGGTACAGTAATACACAGGTACAGTAATACATAGGTACAGTAATACACAGGTACAGTAATACACAGGTACAGTAATACACGAGTACAGTAATACACGGGTACAGTAATACACGGGTACAGTAATACACGGGTACAGTAATACACGGGTACAGTAATACACGGGTACAGTAATTCACAGGTACAGTAATACACGGGTACAGTAATACATGGGTACAGTAATACACAGGTACAGTAATACACAGGTACAGTAATACATAGGTACAGTAATACATAGGTACAGTTATACACAGGTACAGTAATACACAGGTACAGTAATACACAGGTACAGTAATACATAGGTACAGTAATACACAGGTACAGTAATACATAGGTACAGTAATACACAGGTACAGTAATACACAGGTACAGTAATACACGGGTACAGTAATACACGGGTACAGTAATACACGGGTACAGTAATACACGGGTACAGTAATACACAGGTACAGTAATACACAGGTACAGTAATACACAGGTAGAGTAATTCACAGGTACAGTAATACACGGGTACAGTAATACACGGGTACAGTAATACACAGGTACAGTAATACACAGGTACAGTAATACATAGGTACAGTAATACACAGGTACAGTTATACACAGGTACAGTAATACACGGGTACAGTAATACACGGGTACAGTAATACACAGGTACAGTAATACACAGGTACATTAATACACAGGTACAGTAATACACAGGTACAGTAATACATAGGTACAGTAATACATAGGTACAGTAATACACAGGTACAGTAATACATAGGTACAGTAATACAAAGGTACAGTAATACATAGGTACAGTAATACACAGGCGCAGTAATACACAGGTACAGTAATACACAGGTACAGTAATACATAGGTACAGTAATACACAGGTACAGTAATACATAGGTACAGTAATACACAGGTACAGTAATACAAAGGTACAGTAATACATAGGTACAGTAATACACAGGTACAGTAATACACAGGTACAGTAATACACAGGTACAGTAATACACAGGTACAGTAATACACAGGTACAGTAATACACAGGTACAGTAATACACAGGTACAGTAATACACAGGTACAATAATACATAGGTACAGTAATACATAGGTACAGTAATACATGGGTACAGTAATACACAGGTACAGTAATACACAGGTACAGTAACACACAGGTACAGTAATACATAGGTACAGTAATACACAGGTACAGTAATACACAGGTACAGTAATACACAGGTACAGTAATACACAGGTACAGTAATACATAGGTACAGTAATACATAAGTACAGTAATACACAGGTACAGTAATACACAGGTACAGTAATACATAGGTACAGTAATACACAGGTACAGTAATACACAGGTACAGTAATACACAGGTACAGTAATACATAGGTACAGTAATACATAGGTACAGTAATACACAGGTACAGTAATACATAGGTACAGTAATACACAGGTACAGTAGTACACAGGTACAGTAATACACAGGTACAGTAATACACAGGTACAGTAATACATAGGTACAGTAATACATAGGTACAGTAATACATAGGTACAGTAATACATAAGTACAGTAATACACAGGTACAGTAATACACAGGTACAGTAATACATAGGTACAGTAATACACAGGTACAGTAATACATAGGTACAGTGATACATATGTACAGTAATACATAGGTACAGTAATACATAAGTACAGTAATACACAGGTACAGTAATACACAGGTACAGTAATACATAGGTACAGTAATACACAGGTACAGTAATACACAGGTACAGTTATACACAGGTACAGTAATACACAGGTACAGTAGTACACAGGTACAGTAATACATAGGTACAGTAATACATAGGTACAGTAATACACAGGTACAGTAATACATAGGTACAGTAATACATATGTACAGTAATACATAGGTACAGTAATACATAGGTACAGTAATACACAGGTACAGTAATACATAGGTACAGTAATATACAGGTACAGTAATGCACAGGTACAGTAATACAAAGGTACAGTAATAAACAGGTACAGCTATACATAGGTACAGTTATACACAGATACAGTAACACACATACACAATAATACACAGAGATGAGACAAAACAACAGTAGTAATACATACAGAGACAGAAGTAAGCTCATCCATACAATCTCTCCACTGCTGTTGTCTGGCACATCATAGTTATTATTGCTCTGTTTACTCTCTGAATGTTTGCCATTTCCAGGGAGCCAACAAAATATCTATGCAAGGGGAGACAACACATTTCTACAAGAGATAAAAGAACTGGTTATACAGAAGTCACTTGATTACTTTTTATTATAGTAAATATAGGAAGAGCAGGAGACACGATCTAAGGCTGCATCTGTCAGCAGGTTTTCTACAACTACACAAAAGTCTGCATCTAAATGTCTGATGCCTACCTACTATATCTCTGTGGTAGTAGCCCTGGTTATGTCTGATGCCTACCTACTATACCTCTGTGTTAGTAGTCCTAGTTATATCTGATGTCTACCTACTATATCTCTGTGGTAGTAGCCCTAGTTATGTCTGATGCCTACCTGCTATAACTCAGTGGTAGTAGCCCTAGTTATGTCTGATACCTACCTGCTATATCTCTGTGGTAGTAGCCCTAGTTATATCTGATACCTACCTACTATATCTCTGTGGTAGTAGTCCTAGTTATATCTGATGTCTACCTACTATACCTCTGTGGTAGTAGCCCTAGTTATGTCTGATACCTACCTACTATATCTCTGTGTTAGTAGTCCTAGTTATATCTGATGTCTACCTACTATATCTCTGTGGTAGTAGCCCTAGTTATGTCTGATGCCTACCTGCTATAACTCAGTGGTAGTAGCCCTGGTTATGTCTGATACCTACCTGCTATATCTCTGTGGTAGTAGCCCTAGTTATGTCTGATGTCTACCTACTATATCTCTGTGGTAGTAGCCCTAGTTATGTCTGATGTCTACCTACTATATCTCTGTGGTAGTAGCCCTAGTTATATCTGATACCTACCTACTATAACTCTGTGGTAGTAGCCCTAGTTATGTCTGATGCCTACCTGCTATATCTCTGTGGTAGTAGCCCTAGTTATGTCTGATGTCTACCTACTATATCTCTGTGGTAGTAGCCCTAGTTATGTCTGATACCTACCTGCTATATCTCAGTGGTAGTAGCCCTAGTTATATCTGATGCCTACCTACTATATCTCTGTGGTAGTAGCCCTAGTTATATCTGATGCCTACCTACTATATCTCTGTGGTAGTAGCCCTAGTTATGTCTGATGCCTACCTACTATATATCTGTGGTAGTAGCCCTAGTTATGTCTGATGCCTACCTACTATATCTCTGTGGTAGTAGCCCTAGTTATATCTGATGCCTACCTACTATATCTCTGTGGTAGTAGCCCTAGTTATGTCTGATGCCTACCTACTATATATCTGTGGTAGTAGCCCTACTTATATCTGATACCTACCTACTATATCTCTGTGGTAGTAGCCCTAGTTATGTCTGATGTCTACCTACTATATCTCAGTGGTAGTAGCCCTAGTTATGTCTGATGTCTACCTACTATATCTCTGTGGTAGTAGCCCTAGTTATGTCTGATACCTACCTACTATATCTCTGTGGTAGTAGCACTAGTTATGTCTGATACCTACCTACTATATCTCTGTGGTAGTAGCCCTAGTTATGTCTGATGCCTACCTACTATATCTCTGTGGTAGTAACCCTAGTTATATCTGATATCTACCTGCTATATCTCTGTGGTAGTAGTCCTAGTTATATCTGATACCTACCTACTATATCTCTGTGGTAGTAGTCCTAGTTATGTCTGATACCTACCTACTATATCTCTGTGGTAGTAGTCCTAGTTATATCTGATACCTACCTACTATATCTCTGTGGTAGTAGTCCTAGTTATGTCTGATACCTACCTACTATACCTCTGTGGTAGTAGCCCTAGTTATATCTGATGTCTACCTACTATATCTCTGTGGTAGTAGCCCTAGTTATGTCTGATACCTACCCACTATAACTCTGTGGTAGTAGCCCTAGTTATATCTAATACCTACTTACTATATCTCTGTGGTAGTAGCCCTAGTTATATCTGATGTCTACCTGCTATACCTCTGTGGTAGTAGCTCTAGTTATGTCTGATATCTACCTACTATATCTCTGTGGTAGTAGCCCTAGTTATGTCTGATGTCTACCTACTATTTCTCTGTGGTAGTAGCCCTAGTTATATCTGATACCTACCTACTATATCTCTGTGGTAGTAGCCCTAGTTATATCTGATACCTACCTACTATATCTCTGTGGTAGTAGCCCTAGTTATATCTGATGTCTACCTACTATATCTCTGTGATAGTAGCCCTAGTTATGTCTGATGTCTACCTACTATATATCTGTGGTAGTAGCCCTAGTTATATCTGATACCTACCTACTATATCTCTGTGGTAGTAGCCCTAGTTATATCTGATACCTACCTGCTATATCTCTGTGGTAGTAGCCCTAGTTATATCTGATACCTACCTACTATATCTCTGTGGTAGTAGCCCTAGTTATGTCTGATACCTACCTACTATATCTCAGTGGTAGTAGCCCTAGTTATATCTGATACCTACCTACTATACCTCTGTGGTAGTAGCCCTAGTTATATCTAATACCTACCTACTATATCTCTGTGGTAGTAGCTCTAGTTATGTCTGATGTCTACCTACTATATCTCTGTGGTAGTAGCCCTAGTTATATCTGATACCTACCTACTATAACTCTGTGGTAGCTCATGGAGTAAGAAAGACCCAATACTGTAGATGATATGGTTGACGGTAAATATATGCTGTTTCCTATAAAACAAAAACAAATTATTATTAACAACAATTATGGTCGTGCTATGTAACACAAGTATTGTGGTAGATGGTAGCCACTTGTGAATGACAAGTATAGTTTACACATTGAGCGTGGCTTAGACTGAAATGTGACCTTGGCATGAAGCTTACAAGCAAGAGTATGTAAAACATTATGTTCCCATGAGCAGTTTTAGATGGTATTGACAAGACATAGAAGTTGGCCTTTGTTGACAACCCAAAAGCATTCAAGGGTGATTAATGACATCACTCAATGATAAAGATATAGGTGCATATAATTTGGCCCTCAGGTCGTAGTGATCAGCTGGACACAAGCATTGGCTGCTGGTTGTCATTAAACTCTAATCAGATCGATCTGAGGTTGCTCATGGGAAATAGTGACAGTATATATAGTAAGTAAGTGCTGAGGGTACATATTGCTATTTTGTAGGGACACAATGGATGTGTCTCAATCAATTCATTAGTTTTGTTCAAGATTGTTGCAATACCAACTTTTTGATAACTTGGGTTCACGGACTACCGGAAAAAAAACTTTAAAAAGAGAAATATAAATGCCAGACTGGGACAGCTTCCCATTGTATTAGTCTCCCGGCAGTTGAGAAGGGATTCCTCCCCCCCCCCCTCCCCCCCCCCCCCTTTGAATGACCGAAAAAAAATGTAACAGTTGCAGGACATGACAGTGACAAGCGGAATCCATGAAAAAGGGCACAGCTACTATACTTACTAGTATTAGGTATTTATTTCTAAGATATACGATATAAATACTGTAGTAGTATAATTATTATATCTTAAGCATTTGTTAGAAATGTTTGTCGGCCATCTCATAAATATACAATTTATGTTGTGAAAACTAACAAAAATTCATCAAATAATTACAACAATGACATAGCTAAAGGCGATGATAGAGTAAATTAAATAACAGAAAATGTGTTTGTTAAATGTTAGGGATCAGAGTGGGCATAATAAGTTGGATAGCTGCACAAAAAACAATGTGTAATATAAATATCCGTGACCTATGTTCGCCAAACAAACTGCAATAAAAATTATCAGATCGACAGAGCTGTGCCAAATCACAATTTTCATGACTCAAATCAAGTCACTTGAATTTTCCTTCAAATCAAAGTTTTATAGGTGAGGCACGTGTGGTCTAGTGGTTAAAGTGCTTGCACTTCAATCCTGGATCTGGGGGTTCGATTCCCAGCACGGTTATCTGTGAGCAAGATATTTGGCTTCCTATGCTCTGCCTGGTCGGATATGGGCATAAAAATAACGTGGTCCCTAGTTTGATTGCACTCTCCATAATAACTATGGAGTCATGCTAGTAAAAGATCCCCCTCTGCCTTTTCGGAAGAGTAGCCGGTAACGGCGGGCATGGGCATAGGGTGCTGCTCACACAAGCTCCAAGCTTATGAGACCCGTCTTTAGGGTTGCCCACAAGGCACAGCTCAAAAACAAACAAAAAAAACTCAAACCATTCCAAGTCTAGTCTAGAGTTGTTCCAAATCAAATCAAATATTTGGAGCGCCAGTTGCAGCAAAATTTTTCAAATCACAACTGAAGCTAATGGAAATAAAAATTTGATTCAAATTTAGGTCACAATGTGTGGTTAGCTGGTACCTAGAAAACAATATTTCAACTCGATTACTTTCGCAAACTTGCATTTTCCTTCTTACACTTTCCAGTGGAACTTACTCATTGGTATGACGACATATATTAACATTTAAAATCCAAACCAGTGCTTAGACTAACCAATTGAATTAGCCAGTTCTATGCAATAGATAAAATGTACACTCAGTAGGCACAACAATCAACCACCATAGGTTATACCTTTCTAAGATTCCTCCATTGCCAAAAACTGTCATTGTGCTAGACTATTGCTAATAGTACCAGCGATACTAGATAACTGATAACTAATAGTAAACACTGGGCATTAGTTTGCATATGTATCAGAACAGTAATCATTATAGTAAATGATCAACTAATGCATTATTCACTACACAAAAGTAAATAGCCTGGTCGCCATCCATAAACGCTCTCAGCTCAGCACACTCAAGTCAGATAAGTAGGTAGTCAACTGATACTTTGACTTCTGCTGATGAAAACTTATACATAAAAGAAAATTCAGCATAGTTTTCACTGACCCTTGATTATTCTAAGCTAACAACCAGGTAGTTTCTTTTCTTTTTACCGATTTTATTTATTTTCTACAATTGAATACTATGAATTATGGCAATCTCAGGTCAATTACAAGCATTAATAAAAGCCGAAAACATCATCACTGGTTTTTTTATGATTTGATATATTTGTTGCAAATACGTGGTCAAATCTTGTGGAAAGAGGCAAATCAAATAATGGCTGAATGTAACCAAATCAAATCACCACTTGTATCAAATACATGAAACAAATCATTTTTAACTATTTGTCCCACAAAATACGCAAATCACGGTGATTTCGGCACTGCTCTGCAGGTTGGCAATAAAATTAATCAATGAACAATGTTTTTATTTGGGACTCGAGGGTCAACAAAAAGTAGATCACTGAATAAATAATCCATACGTATATATTTATATTGTTTATGGGTCACGAATGAAACTGATCACTAAATAAATGATAACAGCGAGTCTAACTAGTTCAATTTAACAAACCCGTTTTATATCCTCAAAAAGTTATGTGGCTATTACCATACCATGACCAACAGACTATAAGAAGGATGACTTAATGAACTATATTAGTCTATAATGATGCTGTTTTCATTCTTTCTTGTTTGCTTCGCAAATTGAGAGTTATCTTCTTATGAATTGCTCAATAATCTATAAGAATTTATAAGAACTTATGATGTTCTAAACGAATGGTTTGTTCTATACACAAAGTATTGACTTACGGCCACATACTATTATTATTTTCGGTAACTTCCCATTGTGCTGGGAAAATAATTATTTCCATTGGACACGGGATATCAATTGCCAGTGCGAGTTTATGATTGTAAGCCACAGATAAATTAGAACATTAAACTTCTGCGGTTTAGCATTAGCAATCAATAGTCTCAATTTGTCTCTACAAGCCTTAGAGTGATACAATCACATCAATGTATGAAATATCATTAAATAAGTTTTTTAACACTGATTCTAAAGGTGTACATTGTTGAAGTTTTCTATTAGCTCACAGACTTAGAGAGCTACTTGAAAATGTTGTATAAAGATGTCAGTTGTCCGCTCCCATTTAAACTGCAACTAGCTTCAAGGACTATAGTTTTATTGTAAAGCTGCAGTAGTTGGAAACTATATGGCCGTTAGTGAGTCACATATGCCAAGCTAGCATTTCATTTGATCTAGTCAGCCTATGATAAGTTGTACACAAACCAATTGCTTTGGCTTCTTCAGTAAAGATTATAACCTGGAATCACTCACATGAGGTAGAAGTAAATGAATGTATGTTATCGAATTGATGACACGTTTTCATTACAATGAAAAGATTTATGTATGAAAACTTGTGAAATGTATGGTGCTCTTGCTACTTGAATATTTTTTTCGCATTAAGTTAAAAGAACAGCTTGAGACATTGTAGCAACTTTTAAAATGAGCATTGACAGACCCGGAATGAATGAATGGGGACTGTGATAAATCTAATATTTCAATGGTTTGTCTACAAGGTCAGCATTTGTTTTCAGCTACATCAAGAAATATGGTTATAAAAATGTCGGCATTTCCTAATTTTATGGAATAGAAAAAAATGGTGTGCTTGAGTTCTAGCCATTTGAGCAGTTGAAAAATGCCAGTATGAAAACTATTTGTTTACAAACACTGCATGCGTGTCATAATGAACAGATGCTCATCATTTTGAGGGCAAATAGTTTTAGTCGATTGTTTCGCTTTTAAAATACAAATAAAAAAATAATTTTGCTGATGAGATATTTTGATATTACCATGATTAAAAACTATAATAAGGGCCTCTTACATTTCGACGCTCGCTAGCAAACTGATTATAAACTCTCCTTGGGTTTTAGGGTTTAGCATTAAAAACGTTTATTGCAAAGTTTTGGACTATAACTGGCAGACATATATTTTTAACACAAACATCAACTTCATTAAAAGAACATGTGATTGTAATAATTAGCATGTATGTAATTTGAAAAGAGGTGATTCTTCAAATACAAAACTTCATACTTGACAACTCAACAAAAACCTGTAGGGTACATAGCTTGCAACGCTTTTTTTTGGGTATTCTCCATCGATTTTTAAATTTTCAACGTCTCTGCTGCAAGAAAATATTCTGATGCGACTTAGAACCATTTAATATAAAACTTGTGAAGAAACCAAGCATGTCATGTCATAGTAACTATGGCCTATATGCAAAATTTGGTGATGATAGCCTTCAGAAGGGACAGAGAAATATTTTAAGCCTTCAGAAGGGACAGAGAAATATTTTATTTATAACTCAGTCTCATCACAGAGACGCTTTTTTGACTGCGTAGGCCGCTGAATCACCAATGGAATGTACTGCAGTTCCCCTATTTATGCCCTGTGAAGTTTACTTCGGCTAAAAAGTGTAATGGGGGTACAACTCCAGCTAAGCCCCACCAAGCCGCAAATAAAATGTCAAATAACTCCTTACAGTATTATCGATGCTCCAAACTGACAACACCATTAGAATCAGTGTTAATAGAGCTTTTAAATGGTAAATTATATATTGATTTGATTGTTTCACTTTAAATCCAAGTTATTCAAAATACTCAACATCAAGCTCAAAAAATGACATCATAATTTTTAATTCAAGATCTTACAACCAAGATGTTTTCCACTTTTTCACTTTACCAGCGACGTATTTGCACCAGAAAATAATAATTACTTAATTATAGTCACTACAGCTCAATGATAGGTATCACCTGATGCAGTAAAATAATTATTATGTAATCACTTCAGTACGCAGTTTTCAATATCTCTGGTTGTAGTTGTACTAATAACTCTACAACCAATACACCAACTCAAAAAAAATGTCCGCCAAACATCCAATCAAAGTTCACTTTTGATTATCTGTAAACTGACCTCTTAAATGCACTCTCACACGAGAACAAATATTAGCTGAAATCTCACTTGCGCTAATTTCCCTAAAAATGACAAGCATTTTACACAATTTTAACTTCAACATAAATGTCTCAACTACTCAGTGACATACAGTTTTGCTGATTTAGTTCATTATAATCAACAAATCAGATTTTGTCCCAAAAATTTCACCAATAACTTCTGAGAAATGATTAATTTTGTTTCGGTCTAGCAAAAATGACAGAATATTTCATAGTGGTAATAAATCATTTATTTACCATTTATTATTACCAATTTAAATTATTGTTAGCGATTATATTGTAATCGTATTATGAGGAACTTGGAACATTTCGATTAAAACATTCTATTGCTAATATTCTAACATTCTACTGATAACAGTCACGTGCTCTCTTGTAGGGAGAGGCAATCTTACAGGAGGGCTGATACTGTTAATAATAAAAAATTTTAACCCAAATTTCAAGTTTCTAATAATAATAATATTTAGTTCTACAACTAAGTAATACAGTATATTATAAATTGCATATGCATTACATCCCTTTTGACCATACTGTTGTCAGCAATGATTGACACTAGAGCCCTCCCCAGAGGTGTTTTTGTGGGTGATTCCGCTTCAAGTTCCTAAAAAGCCACAGATCAGCTTACGATTGTGTTTAATGTATTTTCACATAAAATTGACACAAATTCTGATCGCAAGAAGTATAATCACCCTCTTCATTCACTGCCTTTCGAAAACTTAACCAATCACGGCCCAGTAGCTTAATGCTCATTGGCTACCTAAAAAAATTTCAGTGGAACACAAAACCTAGGGACGCCACGATACTACCGCAATAAACAAGAATTTTGTTCTGCCAGCTATCAAACACTGGTGTGCAAAACAGACTGCCACATAGCTTGTCATAGATAGATGGGCTTGAAATATAAGTTGGTACACAAAAGACATTGGCGACCCAGCTTTTTGATGTCAGACCACCCCCAAACCAAACCTTTAACTGCATGTTACAGTATGTGCAAGTCAATAAAAGTATGGTGCTAGTTAATAATAAAACTTGTATCGCAATTTGAAAATTATTTAGAATGCTATCTTCAAGTCAACAACAAGTTTATACTGGATATAAGTAAAATTCCCTTAGGCAAGTGCAGTTTCTAAGGATTGAGAGGCTTTCGAGTAAAAAGAAGTGTTTATTAGGAAGATTTTGAAATGTGAAGACCAGTTTGTTAAGTGTGACACTTCAATGTGAAGACAGGTTTCTCAAGTGTGAAAAAAGTGAAGACAAGTTCGCATGGCATGATCAAACTCTTCTAAACTAACTCATTGAAATCAGCACTAAATTGAATTCATCTACTTCTCGTTATAAAGAAACATAACACGCATGTGTACATCATCATATATACATATAGGCACGGGTAGCTAATTGATTAGGAGATACACTTGGTTGACCACCTTATGGGGGAACAGAATAAAAATGTAATTTACAATGCAATAAATTTTTTTCTAAGTCACTTTTTTAATGTTTCAATAATAACAAAAAGAAAGCAATTTTTTAAGCATTAATAAAATTTCCAGATCTTACTGGACAGGTTGACATTAATGTTTAATATGAAAACCAAATTTGGAAAATTCATCTGTACTATACATCATCTGTCTTAGCATTAGCTAGCTTTCGCCCATGTGTCCCTGGAAACTTTGCACATTCTAACTAATGAGTCAATAACCTAATATCAATCACCAATGATAATAACAGTTAATTAATTGCTGGGAATGTGCAAAATTCCCTGAGGCCCCATGCTTTCGCCGTATTATTGAACATGTATCACTGATTTCGCTTTACTATAACAACACAGTTGTCAGCAATGCTTGACAGTGGGACCTCAAATCACCTGTTGTTTGAAGCAAAGATACTTTTACTTAACAATTTATATGAGGCAACCATTGGTGAGACAAAAATATTTTTTGTATCAATGGTGGATAATCAACAAATTGGTTTAAAAGCTGATGCTCTATTTTACGGAAAAAACTGTCCTTTAATTTGAAAATTACACTTGTGCCAGCTAAATCATTATTATTGTTGGTTGTTGTATAGCAATTTAATGATAAATTAATAATAATAAATAATAATTATTATTATAATAATAAATAATGATAAATAATAAGAATAATATAATTTAATTGAATAACAACAACTTGCAGTAAAAATAAAATCTTGCTACATAAAATTATGATAGTTATAATAATGCATAATAATGATAAAGAAATAAATAAAAGAATAATTAATATCATTACATAATGAATTTATATAATAATAATAATATTACTACTATTAATTATAATAATAAATATTATTATTTATACAATAATTATAATAACTTATTAATTATTTACTTATTTTTATGAACTATTGTGCAGGATTTCACTGTAGGTCTGTTTGGTAGCTTCGGCCTACCTGCACAGCTTTGCCCGAACTGTGTGATAGCTAGCAGCGATACAACCCGCCCACAGATCGACCATTGCAGGCTGCTGCCGAACTGCCGGTTGCGTAAACTGTTACTGAGCGCAAGCCAGTGGCCCAAACTTTGAAGGTCAAATCAGCGTTGGCTAGATTCGGCCAGCAGAGGTTCGGTATACTGCTTAGTGATTACTAGTCATAGTAATAGTGCTTTGTTTGTATGTGCATGTACTAGCGCAAGTGAAGTTTATTGTTTGTAAGACAAAGAAACTTCTGAGAGTGTGCAAGCTTTACTCTGATTTATTGATTGCATGATACTGGCATTTATACAAATGGTTATGTAATAATATATGGGCAAACAAAGACAAGACAAAGACAAGACTGTAAGCCACGCCTGATGAGTAGAACTAGGCAAATAGAAAAATAGGGGGCTTGGCTTATTGATATGGATGATTGCCTAGCACATGTCGCTAATATAAGATTGCATGTAAAGTGAGGGAATAAAATATATATACAGTGTTCATAGAGCGACTAGTAATCGAGCGTAAACATAGAGTGTTATACGGGTTTGTCATGGGCGCCGTCCGCCACACTATTATATTATTATAATAAATATTAAATAATAATTATTGTGAAGGATGGCAACGAGTGCACGGACAATACCAAACCTACCATATATTTTATTCTACCATATATTTACTCTATGTACAAACAGCAAGGCGTGCACATTATTACTGGCGCGCCTACTTCAATTCTATGTATAAGCAACACGCCTATTTTATAGCTTGCTAGCCAACCACTATTGAGGGGCGGCCCTTTTCTATTGTTACTCGCTCACACATGTCAATTCTGTTATGTAACGTTCTGTGTAAATGCTTGTGTAATCCTGATAATAAAGCAGAGTTAATCACCTACTCTCATGAGCTCTATTGTTCTCACAATAACCTCACTTGCGCAAACATTCATACAAGTGCCTCTTATGATCTAATTATAAATGCACCACAGTGAATGAACAGACAAACATACAAAGGGCTGACTAAATAGCAATTAGTCAAACACAGCACATGCAATACAGCACTCAGTAACTGTCGACCTGAAGCAGTTGTTCAGGCTCAACCTGTCATCACAAGTACGACTGACAGTTCGGCCCACGCAGCAATGACCATTGGTCATTAACTGGTGGAATCCGCCGAACCCCTGTCAGCGGCGGCTTACAGACAGCTGGACAAGCTAGACAATCTGTCGGAGGGCGTGCAGGTGGCCAAGCATTGGCACACATACTGAAATCCTGTACATTATAATAATAGTTAAGTTGTTAGTCCATAAGAATAATAATAAATAAATAATAATAATAAAAAAGGTGACTACCACGCCTACTAAATAAATACATAATAATACTACTACTAATAATAATAATTTAATAATAATAATAACGTTATTAATTAATTATTATTTTGTTATGAATAATAACAATAATAATAATTATCGATGTATAATAATTATAATAATAATAATTATTATTATTAGTAGTAATAATATTGTGCAGGATTTCACTGTGGGGGTGTGAGGTGGTAGCTCGGCCTACCTGCACAACCTCCCGGACTGTAATGGCAACTGTGTTTAGTGTGCTAGCGATACAACCCTTCCACAGGTCGACTTAGTATACTGGAGAATGGTGGTCGACCATCTCAGTAACTAGTGAGCTGCCGGTTGCGTTAGCTGTTATTTGTGTATGCAATAAGTTCGAACTTTGAAGGGCGAACTAGTTGAACTAGGTTCGGCCAGCAGAGGTTCGGCTGTCTTTCTGTAGTGCTGTGCAGAGGTCGAACATTGAAGGCGAAGTTAGGCAAAGCTAAGTTCGGCCAGCAGAGGTTCAGACTGATCTGCCTGTATATTACTACTCGAGTAATGGTGCGCAGTGAAGTTATTTGTATGTACAAAGAAACTTCTGAGAGTGTGCAAGCTGACTCTGCTTTATTGATACCAAACATCCATATTTATGTACACTGTTACGTAACAAAAGTGACAGACAAGTGAATAAACAAAAGAGGCCACACCTGGCACAATTGATTGGCCAGCGTGTGCGAATAAGATACAAGAGGTGGTACATCAGTGAATGCATGGCTAAACTCACATGGTACACATATAAGATTGCATGTTAAAGAAAAGTAAGGATGATTGTGCATAGAGTGAATTGCCCTTGAGCGCAGGCATAGAATAATACATGTAGTAAGCATAGAACTGGGTAAGTGTAAGTGTTCGTAATTATACCATAGAATGTTCGGTAAACATAGAATGTTCAGCAAGATGGCGCCGGTCCTCTACAATATTTATTAATTAATAGATAGATTGATAGTAGTAATACACAAGACAATTATTCTTTCTTCTGCTTGGATAAATTACTTACTACTACTACTACTTGGATGGATTGGATAATTAATAATAATTTATAGAAGAACACACGCACACACAACGAACAACAACAACAACAATTGTTGTTGTTAATTCCAATGATGATGAGGGGTTTAGGGAGAAAATAAAACATATATATTATCATGCACTTGGACAGAAAACGCACTGTAATGTCACTGGTTACCAGTTTTGAGCATAGAATCAGAATTTTATGGTTTGGAGTCACTGTAATATTATTAGTTATAATATTTAGTTACAAAATTTATTATAAAATATTATTATTTACGAGGTTATCGGAGCTCACGAGGATCTCGTCAGTGGCGAAGAACTACCGCATGGAAGAAGTACTGTGCAAACTCTATATAACGAACTATTGATTTGTATCTAGTTACCCTTAGGTGTCCACCCTGGCCGGCCAGTCCTAACAAACCCCATGTTAACTAATTGTCAGAACTACAATATGTTGAAAACTCAAGGTAATTGAACATTGTCTTATTATCAACGTAATTACCATTATTATTATTAATTATACTACTAACTAATGGTAAAGAATACTACATGGTGGCAGCGGTAAAGTACTGGGCTGTGTGAACTCCTGTTTGACATTGTTATTTCTTCCTCGCGTGTTTCTTCTGGAGTGCTTTGTACTGTGTTATGGAAGGCCTGAAGCCGCCAGGGGAGCTTTCCTTTGAAGGTAATGTGGCCGAGAACTGGAGGAGATGGAGTAGACAGTTCCAGAATTATTTGAAAGCTATTAATCTGGTACTAGAAGTACCGGGGGAGGGTGAAGATCCTCCAGCAGGCAATGCTGCCATTTCTGCCCGACAGGTGGCTATATTGTTACACACTGCTGGTGAGGAGGCGTACGAGATATATTCTCAATTTGAATACGAGGATGGCCATGATGAAAATACACTTGTAGATGTTATAGCACAATTTGAGCAATACTGCAATCCTAGGCAAAATATTTTGTATGAGTGGTATATTTTCTGGGGTTTATCACAGGGTGACGGTGAGCCAGTAGACACCTTTTTGAAGCGTTTGAAAACACAGGCTGCTAAATGTCAGTTTGGGGATTTGCAGGAGAGAATGTTGCTTTGTAGACTAGTTTTTGGTATCTCCTCAGATAAGCTGATGGAACGAATGCTCAGAGATCCGGATATGACTTTAGCCAGGGCTTTAGGTGATATTAGGGCTGCTGAAGTCACCCGACTTCAGCTTAGTAAGATGGCAGAGGGTGATAAAGCAACTGCTACAGTGGCGAGTGTGGCTACAAAGCCAACCAGAGTTTCAGCTCAGAATGAAATGGTCAAGTATGATTGCAAATATTGTGGCTATCAACATGGTAAGGGCAAATGCCCAGCTTTTGGTCAGCAATGTAATAAATGTAAGGGCAAAAATCATTTTGCTAGGAAATGTAATTCCAGGAATGTCCAGGTAGTCAGTGCAAATAGTCAAGCAGAACCACCTGAAGGAAACATGAACACTTTATTTATTGGTACAATAAATTCAAACTCTAACACTAAATCTTGGAATGTTCCACTGACGCTATGTGCTAATGGTAAAGAAACCACAATAAACTTCAAGATCGATACGGGAGCGGAAGCCAATGTGATAACCAAGGCGATAGCAGAACAGCTGCAATGTAAAACAACCACTACCAATACCACTCTGGTAGGCTACGGTAAAACCATTATCCCCAATGTTGGCAAAACTGAAATAACTGTCAGGCATGGAGGCAGAGTAGAACGCTCAACTTTTGAAGTTGTTGATGGCAATTTTCATCCCATTCTAGGCTTAGATTCTTGTGTAAAGTTTCAGATAGTTAAGCGTATAGATTGTCTCCCTGATATTTTGGATGAGTTCCCTGAAGTATTCAATGGAATAGGACTCATTGAAGGTGAACATCAGATTCAACTAGACCACTCTGTGGCACCTGTGGTTCATGCAGCAAGAAGAATCCCCCTAAGCATCATGGACAAAGTAAAGAGTGAGTTGGATACCATGGAACGGGCAGGTATCATTGCTAAAGCCGATCATCCAAGTAAATGGGTGAGCAGTATGGTGATTGTCGAGAAAAAAAATGGTGATGTGCGCATATGCCTAGATCCCCGAGATCTTAACAGAGCTATACTTCGAGAACACCACCACATACCTACCCTTGATGACATTGCATTTAAGTTCAATGGTATGAAGCATTTCACTATACTTGATATGAAGCACGGATATTGGCACATACCTCTAACTGAGGACAGTAGTATACTGACGACATTTAACACCCCCTTTGGTCGGTACAGATTCAGGAGGCTACCATTTGGATTGCACTCAGCAGCTGAAGAGTTTGAGAAGCGAGTCGAACAGCTATTTGGAGACCTAAATGTAGCTATCTACTTTGATGACTTGGTAGTTGCAGGATGCACGAAACAGGAACATGACGAAAATTTGAGGAAACTGTTGGACCGAGCACGAGAGGTAAATGTAAAGTTCAATCGAGATAAAATTCAGCTGAACAAATCGGAAGTAACCTATCTAGGGCACGTGGTATCTAGTGAGGGTTTGCGCCCAGACCCAAGCAAGGTTGTGGCCATTGAGCAAATGCCCTTTCCAACAGACAGAGCAGGTGTACAGCGGCTGTTGGGCACACTGAACTTTCTAGCTCCTTATTTACCAAACATGTCTACGCTCACACAGCCACTAAGGGCTCTACTGAAGAAAGAAGCTGTGTGGTCTTGGGGGGCTGAACAAACAGCAGCCGTAGAGAAAATAAAATCTCTTCTGACCAGCGATCCGGTACTCAAATATTTTGATGTGACTGCTCCAACAGAGTTACAAGTTGATGCATCCCAATCTGGTCTTGGTGCCGTGCTTATGCAGAATGGTCATCCGATAGCCTATGCCTCAAGGTCGTTGACAGTAGCAGAGATCAACTATTCTCAAATAGACAAGGAACTCTTGGCTATTGTGTTTGGCTGTGAGAAATTTAACCATTATGTCTATGGCAGACCCATCACTGTGCAGACTGACCACAGCCCGCTTCTATCTATCATAAAGAAATCAATCCACAAGGCATCCCCTCGTCTTCAAAGACTGCTGATTAGACTACAACGCTACAACTGTGAAGAGATCAAGCACGTACCCGGCAAACATCTCTACTTGGCTGACACACTATCAAGAGCTTATATCAGTGGCAAACCCAGTAATCAAGCTGATCTGGAGGATGAAGAAGTGGCCACGGTTCATGGACTAGAAATTACTGAAGACATGGAGTCCAAACTGTCTGCTGCCTATGATGAAGACCCAGCTATGGACGCTATTCGCACAGCCATACGTGAAGGATGGAATTGGGCTAGCAAACGCCAGGCACCTGTTGTGCTGCATCCCTACTGGACAATACGGGACGAACTACATGAACATGATGGTTTTCTGTATCTGGGTGAGAGATTGCTTGTTCCAGCACCTGCTCGTAAGGACATGCTCAAGAAACTGCATGCTGGACACCTAGGTATTCAGAAGTGTAGGGAGAGAGCGCGTCGTGCTGTCTACTGGCCTGGTCTCAATAATGACATGCAAATGACTGTGTCTAGCTGCTCCACCTGTGCTAAATTTGGACAACAACAGCAAAAAGAGCCCCTTCTTCCTCCTCAAATACCTGATCTACCCTGGAACAAGGTGGCAATGGATATCATGGACTTCAGAATGAAAAGCTACTTAGTGGTTGTTGATTGCTTCTCACATTTCCCAGAACTCAGACAGCTTAATCACAAGGCATCTGGTGACGTGATATTGGCACTAAAGTCCATCTTCTCAGTACATGGCATCCCTCGTTCTATAATGGCAGACAATATGCCATTTAATAGTCAGGCTATGAAGGAGTTTGCTAATGAATGGGGGTTCTCCATAACCACGTCAAGCCCCCATTACCCCAGGTCTAACGGCATGGCTGAAAGATATGTGCAAACGATAAAGCAGTTCATGAGGAAGAGTGAAGACACCCAGGAAGATATCTACCCATCACTCTTAGCCTATAGGCAGACTCCAATGACTGGCTGTGTCTACAGCCCGGCTGAGATGCTCTTCAGCCGGTGCATAAGGAGCAACTTACCTGTTACTAGTCAGGCTCTTGTACCTACACCAATACAGCCTTCAGAGTTCTTGAGCCGACATCAGCGCCTGACCAAACAGTATTATG
Source organism: Cryptosula pallasiana (assembly GCA_945261195.1). Classification (NCBI taxonomy): domain Eukaryota; kingdom Metazoa; phylum Bryozoa; class Gymnolaemata; order Cheilostomatida; family Cryptosulidae; genus Cryptosula; species Cryptosula pallasiana. The sequence goes on from OX183130.1 coordinate 22,776,274, forward strand.
ATAAAACAGCCAAGGACCTTGCGCCACTGGGATCTGGTGACCCGGTATTCATGCGAACTTCTGAAGAAAAACGTTGGACGCCGGCTACCATTGTTGACCAGCACTCTGCTCCTCGATCATACATTGTAGATAATGGTCAGAGCCTGGTAAGACGCAACAGGTTACACCTGAAGCCCAACCATACAGAGAAAACTATCCCTGAACCTGCTGAAGACTATGTACACACCTCGACAGACAAAATTGCTGATCAGCATGGTAGCGATACAACAGGAACAACAATCATACCTGAGACACCACCTCGACGGAGTCAGCGAGCAAACAGAGGGACACTCCCTCCTCGCTATCGTGACTTCGACATGCAGTAGGTGACGGATTCACCAAACTGCTGCTTATCATAATTACTCATTATTATACTCCATACTTACGATATACTTTCTACACTCTTTCAACAGACTTGAAGGGAGGATGTAATATTATTAGTTATAATATTTAGTTACAAAATTTATTATAAAATATTATTAGTTACGAGGTTATCGGAGCTCACGAGGATCTCGTCAGTGGCGAAGAACTACCGCATGGAAGAAGTACTGTGCAAACTCTATATAACGAACTATTGATTTGTATCTAGTTACCCTTAGGTGTCCACCCTGGCCGGCCAGTCCTAACAAACCCCATGTTAACTAATTGTCAGAACTACAATATGTTGAAAACTCAAGGTAATTGAACATTGTCTTATTATCAACGTAATTACCATTATTATTATTAATTATACTACTAACTAATGGTAAAGAATACTACAGTCACTGCCAAATTGACATTACCTCCTTAATTAATAAGTGAAATGATTACTTCACTTAGTTGCCGCCCATTTCTTTTTACAAACGAAACTATAAGTTGTGATCCGGTGAACGGCCTCTGATTCTTGTAAAGGTCGTATCAAAACAGGCAATTATATGAGAACACAGGCCAACTAGTCTCTTTGCTGGGAGATTGGGAACTTGTTTAAGTCTGAGCGCGAAAGAAGCTTACAAGAGAACATAACTCCCACTAAATGAGTTGTCCAAAATGATGTTATCCTAAGTGAAGAAATCACTTAGATGTTATCTATTAAAACATTTCTCTAGCCTAGAAAGGCTTTGGAGTCTGCAGAGACTGCCACAGCTCCCTAGTGGTGCTCACTTTTAAAGTTACAGAAACAGAAACATATTACAAGTTTGGTTTATAAATTATCAACAAAAGGCACAACGTAACAAATAAAAAGCAAACTGAAAGATTTGTGTTAGGCAAGCAATAACAAAGGAGAACACGCATTAGCTATATATATTGATGGTGGCAAACAGGTTTGTAGCATTGTGAAAGCAGATCTGACAAAATACATTACCATGAGCAATGCACAGGTTAATACACTGGTTGTATAACTGTGTATATTAGAATAATGAGCCATATTAACTAGACTGAGAAGATCAAGCCAAAGTATATATTGAACGTTGCTGCCCCACAACACAAATCCTTGACATACAATAGAAAACCATACCCACTACAGCTCATATTGATAGTCAAAGTGGAAACAAAGCCTTAATGTCATCTCCTATCTACTATGGCTATATGTAGCTGTATATATATACTATCTACTATGGCTATATGTAGCTGTATATATATATACTATCTACTATGGCTATATGTAGTTGTATATATATATACTATCTACTATGGCTATATGTAGCTGTATATATATACTATCTACTATGGCTATATGTAGCTGTATATATATACTATCTACTATGGCTATATGTAGTTGTATATATATACTATCTACTATGGCTATATGTAGCTGTATATATATACTATCTACTATGGCTATATGTAGCTGTATATATATACTATCTACTATGGCTATATGTAGCTGTATATATATATACTATCTACTATGGCTATATATATAGCTGTATATATATACTATCTACTATGGCTATATGTAGCTGTATATATATATACTATCTACTATGGCTATATATAGCTGTATATATATACTATCTACTATGGCTATATGTAGCTGTATATATATCCTATCTACTATGGCTATATGTAGCTGTATATATATCCTATCTACTATGGCTATATGTAGCTGTATATATATACTATCTACTATGGCTATATGTAGCTGTATATATATACTATATACTATGGCTATATGTAGCTGTATATATATCCTGTCTACTATGGCTATATGTAGCTGTATATATATACTATATACTATGGCTATATGTAGCTGTATATATATACTATCTACTATGGCTATATGTAGCTGTATATATATACTATCTACTATGGCTATATGTAGCTGTATATATATACTATCTACTATAGCTATATGTAGCTGTATATATATACTATCTACTATGGCTATATGTAGCTGTATATATATATACTATCTACTATGGCTATATGTAGCTGTATATATATACTATCTACTATGGCTATATGTAGCTGTATATATATATACTATCTACTATGGCTATATGTAGCTGTATATATATATATATACTATCTACTGTTGTATGTAGCATAAGCCAGCTATGGGATAGCTGGCTTAATTCTCAGCTAGTTTTGCATAGCTATGGAATTACCTTGTTTATCTGTATTGCTAACCAGTTGTGTTACGATGACAATACAAGCAACATGCTAAGCAACCTGCTCTAAGATATAACAGATTGGCGACAAGGATCGGTACTATAACTCATATACCTCAGTGCAACTATGCCTATTGGGAACATTGATGTATTCAAACCTGATAGAGACGATTGGCCGACCTACAAAACAAGACTCAGCTCATGGTTGGTGGTAAACGAAGTTACTGATGCAGACAAGAAACAGGCTTCTTTGATTGCTGTTCTTGGTGGCGACGCTGTTCAGCTACTTGTGAACTTATGCTCCCCTGAGCTAATTGCCGACAAAACGTACGATGAACTTGTGAAACAGTTTGATGATCACTTTGGTCGGAGAAATGAAGTTGCCGAAGCTTACGTGTTTGACACTCGTACTCAATCTAGTACAGAATCAATACCGGAATTTGTTTTAGCATTAAAGCAACTTTCTACTTATTGCAACTTTGGACCATCTGCTCAGCTGAAGCAAAAACTTAGGAACCGACTGGTAGCAGGTGTTCGATCGGAAACTGTTCGTCAGACACTGATTAGAGAAGGACCTACATTGACTTGGGAAGCAGCTGTTACCTTGGCAACACAGATGGATGACTACCAGCTGAGTGCGATGGCTCAACAATCATCATCAGCTCCGGTGGCAGAGGTTAAAGCCATCAACCAAGGGAGGCAGTCTAATGAGAGGGGCCCAACTGCACAAAGGTCCCAGGCATCCTCTAATCTAGCCCCTGGCCTGGGACCAACAGCTACTAAAGCTAAGTATTCGCGTGTAAAGTGTTGGAGATGTGGGAAAAATCATCTTGCAGCGGTTTGTCGTTTCAAGGAGGCTACCTGCCATCTTTGTGGTCAAATTGGGTACATTAAGCCTATGTGTAACAACAGCAATAGAGTGCAAGCTAATGTTGTCAGAGACCTTGACGAAGGGAACTCGGACTGTAGTTTTGATCATTCAACAGTTGCTAACACTTTAGTTGTAACAAAATTGCGAGTTCCCAACCAGTATTCAGTGAATATTTTGGTCAATGGTACCAATTTGCTGATGGATATTGACACTGGTGCATGCATTTCACTTATTCCTTATAATGTATACCAACAGTTTTTCAGTAATGTGAAACTTATCAAATCGGATGTGAATTTTTGTAGCTTCACTGGTGATGTGGTGGAATGTGAGGGTAAGATGTATGTAACAGTGGAATATCTTGGTCAAGTAAAATCGCTGTGGTTGCATGTGCTGAGGGAGTCACGCTTCGCTCTGCTGGGAAGAGACTGGCTGGAAGAGCTCCGTGTGGACTGGCAGTCCATCAAAAGTGTAACTTGCACACCGGTAAGTGACCTAGACAAACTACTCTCCAAGTACTCTGATATCTTTAAGGGGCAAGGTTTGCTAAAAGGTCCACCGGCTAAGCTTGAGTTGATCGATGGGGCTACTCCAAAACGATCGAAAGTATACAGAGTGCCATTGGCACTCCAGTCAACAGCTGATAAAGAGCTAGACCGATTAGTACATGATGGCATTTTGACCCCAGTAGAGCACAGTGAATGGTCCACTAGCTTACTATTCATTCCTAAACCTGATGGGTCAGTTCGACCTTGCGGGGATTTCAAGTCAACAGTTAACCCATTGTTGAAGGAGGTAGCACCACCTCAAATTAACATGGAGGATATATTGTGTGATTTGGCAGGCAATAAATACTTCTCGAATCTAGATTTTACGCAAGCTTACAATCAAATGTCCATAGATGTGTTGTCAAGGGAACTTTTAACTTTAGTCACTCATAGAGGCCTGTACCAATACACCAGACTCCCATATGGAATAAAAACTGCCCCTTCATTGTGGCAACGGGCTGTAGAGAGTGTGCTTAGAGGCATAGAAGGTATACACATTTATTACGATGATATTCTAATATCAGGACGTACTGTAGGGGAACATAATCATAGGCTAGAGCTAGTATTTAAACGCATAGCCCAGTATGGCTTGAAATTAAAACTAGACAAATGTTCATTTCTCAAAACAAAAGTAAGTTACCTGGGTCACATTATTGATGAACAAGGTACCAGGCCCATTCCCGCAAAGATAGATAGTATTCTGCAGACAGAAACCCCTAAGGATAAATCCAAGATTAGGTCATATTTGGGTTTACTTAACTTTTACAGACGTTATTTGCCTAATCTGGCATCAACTATTGCCCCAATGCATGCTCTGCTCAAAAATCATGTTAAATTTGATTGGAATGAAGAAGTCAAAAGCTCATTTGAGAAATCCAAAACTTTGATGAGAGAAAGTAAATTGTTGGTTCACTTTGATCCCAACTTGCCAGTTAAATTGACATGTGATGCTTCAAGAGTTGGTATGGCAGCGGTACTTTCACATAACATTGAAGGGGAAGACCGCCCAATACAGTTCGCATCCCAGAAACTTACTCCAGCTCAGATTTTATACCCACAAATAGAGCGCGAAGGTCTAGCTATTGTTTTTGGATTGGACAAGTTTAGACATTTTCTTTATGGCCGGAAGTTTGTTTTAGTCACAGATAACCAGGCCCTGAGCAAAATATTTTCCCCAGAAAAAGGCCTTCCAATCATGACAGCAGAACGCATTCAAAGATGGGCTTTAAAGCTTTCAAGCTACAATTATAGCGTTGAGTGGCGACGTGGTACTGAAAACAACGCGGATTTTCTTTCACGTTATCCCGACCAGTCACCCACGAATGAGTACAAAGAAGAACAAATTGCATTCGTTTTCAAAGTTAGTGAACTCGAACTTCCAATTACCTCCTCACAAGTAGCAAAAGCAACAGCTAGAGATGTGTTTCTATCTAAAGTGTTGCGGTTAACAAACGAAGGTTGGCCGAGTAAACTGTCTGACGAGAACTTGAACCTAGCTCCTTTCTTCAACCGTAGAGAGGAGCTATCTGTCATGTCAGGGGTGGTTATGTGGGGTAACAGAGTGGTTATACCACAATCCTTACGTGGTGGTCTTTTGCAAGAACTTCATGTGGGGCACATTGGGATGTCCAAAATGAAGTCAGTAGCCAGGTCATTAATTTGGTGGCCTGGTCTTGATAAAGAAATAGAACTGGTCAGTAGGACTTGCGACTCATGCATGAGTATGAGCAATGACCCCAAGATAGCTAATTTACATCCCTGGCTACCTACAACTCGACCTTACCAACGTATTCATGTAGATTATGCAGGGCCAATAGAAGGGGGTAATATGTTGTTAGTGGTTGTTGACTCATTTTCTAAGTGGCCAGAGGTTTGTATCACAAAGTCTACAACCTCACAAAGTACTGTAAATTTGCTAAGAACAGTATTTGCTAGATGGGGAGTTCCGGAGGAACTTATAAGTGATAATGGCCCACAGTTTTGCAGCAGTGAATTTGCGAGTTTTATGACTCACTTAAACATCCGGCATAAACGGGGTGCTCCCTATCATCCAGCCACAAATGGACTAGCTGAACGTTTTGTTCAAACAGTGAAAAATGCCCTCAAAGCATCCCAGGCTGATATGGAGAATATAGGTTTGCACTACAGACTTGACAGGTTTCTCTTAGCATATCGCAATGCCCCACATTCTACTACAGGACAGAGTCCAGCAAACTTGATGCTAGGGCGAAATTTAAGAACAAGGTAAGATTGTGTAAGACCAAATATTTTGTCTAAGAATGGGGTTGCTAGACCTGACATGAAGCCTCATGATTTTGAAGTAGGTGCTTTCGTGTGGGTAAGATGTTATCTGGGAGCAGTAAAGTGGAAACAAGGAATCATTATTGACCAAATTGGCCCATTATGTTATTATGTGGAAGTTGAGGGGAGAAAATGGAAGAGGCACGTTGATCAACTCAAAAGCCGTGAAGGGGTTGCCAACAGTGATTTACCTATGCCACTAGAATCCTCCCCAGATATCAGGGAATCTTTGCTAGGTCAGCTGCCATATAATGTGCTTTCTAGGAATAATAATTCGATTGCCAGTTCAGAAGACCTGCAGCCGTTCTCTTCTCCGCGGAGGGACGTGTTGCCTTCGCATCTGGTGCCACCTCAGCCTACAACTCAGACGTCTCAGGTGGTAAGTACACCTTCCTCTCAGGCTACCACACTACCAATGCTAAGGCGCTCAAATAGGGAGCGAAAACCACCAGAACGTCTGGGCTTTTAATCTGGTAAATTTGTAACTAACATTACCATAATTTTGCACTGTTTTGTTTTGTAATGCACCATTTCTAATGTAATGCAGCTGAGATTTTGAGGTGGGAGAATCTGTTGTATGTAGCATAAGCCAGCTATGGGATAGCTGGCTTAATCCTCAGCTAGTTTTGCATAGCTATGCAATTTACCTTGTTTATCTGTATTGCTAACCAGTTGTGTTACGATGTCAATACAAGCAACATGCTAAGCAACCTGCTCTAAGATATAACATCTACTATGGCTATATGTAGCTTTTCTCTGAAGCTTTACATATCGCAGAGACTTCACTCCCTCATTTATACATCAAAGTTTTATTTAACATTAGTCTCTAACATTTGCAAATACTTTGAATATGGGAAGGGGGTGGTCCTGTTTCTCGGCGAATGAGCCTGATTTTCACAAGTTTATCTAATAGAGTTATGCAACACACTTTTTTTTCCTGAACAAACACTGTAGGTTAAGGGTTGTCTTACCAAAAACAAGACAACTTCGCGTATTTTTTGCGATCTATTCACCCTCAAACTCACCCAGAATATTGTGCAGTGAAACCATCAGATCAATGTAAAATATAACATTAGAAAGGTTTATCATCACTGATTCTATTGATTGCCAGTTTGGAGTATTGACTCTACTATAAGGATTTATTTGGTATTTTATATGGTACTTAACTGGAGTTGTGCCCTCATTACAATGTTTAGCCAAAGCTAACACCACAGGGCATAAATAAGTAGACTACAGTACATTCCATTGGTGACATTCACCAGTCTAAGTAGTCAACAAAGAGCATCCCTGTGAGGAGACTGCGTTACAAATAGATTAGCTCTCTGTCCCTCCCAGCTAAAGGCTATCATCAACAAGTTCTACCTATCATAAATAATTTCACCATGTCCTTCATCGAACAACTACTAGAGAGAGCATCGGGTTGAGATGGACAACAAGTTGTGCGCTTGTCTCTGCTCCTCACTACTACTAGTCTATAGAGCACTTGTCTTCACTCCTCACTACTACTAGTCTATAGAGCACTTGTCTTCACTCCTCACTACTACTAGTCTATAGAGCACTTGCCTCCACTCCTCACTACTACTAGTATAGAGAGCACTTGCCTCCACTCCTCACTACTACTAGTTTATAGAGCAATGTCGTAGCAGTGTTGGCGTCTCTAATAACTAGGCTGTTACTGGGTAATACAAGTTCTGCTGTACACGCTAGAACACAAAACAGCTTGATCTGGCAACCTGCCAGACTAATAACAACTGGTATAAGTATAAGTCTCTTTAGTGGATTTTGGGGGCTGGAAATCACTAGCTGAGGGGGTAGAGTGCTGCCACCAGTTGTTGGTTTAACCTGTTACAACAACAGGGTGGGTGATGTACCGAATGAATGCAAGATAGAGTATCTCTACTCTACAACCAGTATGGTGGGTGATGTACCGAATGAATACAAGATAGAGTGTCTCCACTCTACGACCAGTAAGGAGCCCTCGGCTCAGACGCATAACTCAGTGCTGCTGAGTATCCATGCAATTATTCCTCCAGAATAAAACGAGTTAGTAAAAAGCACATTACAACTGACAATTACGGACAAAGTTCTGCCTCTCTTAGGTGATGCACAGGAAGTGTTCAGCCAATCACACATCAATATTTCAACATACACCAATGAATATGAGTATATAAATACATAACGAATAAGATAAACAGTATGGGCTTAAAGGTGATAGGCACCATGTAGTAGTAGGTGGAGTTAGAGGCTAATGCATTAATCACAGTCATTCCTCTAGTCTATGGTCTTTCTAGATTTAGTACTCCATCTTTCGTAAGAGTTAGGGATGGTGATCTCCGATAGATGGCTTCCTGCTTCTCCCAGGCTACTTTTGAGTCCTCAGGCTACATTGACTCACTTCCTGTCAGACCAGTGAGGTCGGTACTGCTGCATACAGGGCCGGTATAGGTCGGCATAGCTCCTTACAGGGTCGGTATAGGCATAAGTATAGTTTTAGTTCCATTCGGTGGAACCATTTCTAGTCATTCTGGCCATCTAATGGCTATTATAAGGATGCCAGAATTTGGTACAAGTGTGCGCAGACTTAGTGAACACTAAAATCCACTACAATACATAGCTGCCAGTTTTAGTTTACATTTTGGCAATCAGAGTCTTTAATGCTAAACCCTAAAACCTAGGGAGGGTTTGTAATCAGTTTGCTAGCCAGTATTGAAATGTAAGAGCCCCTTATTATATCATGTGATTAGCAATAAATGTAGCTTTTTATTGGCAGCGTTAGAGATGTTTGTTTTGACTGATTGACGCTGCTGTGACATCCAATGATTACAGCAAATCCCTAACCACAAATAGCTGATGTTTAGCTATTCAGCAGAGGTGGTCCAACAGTTGGGTGGTGCTTTTGTCACTTGCACCAAATGGCCACAAAGTATGGAAATGCCTTTAATTATTTTAGTTTAATTTTTTCAAACTATGTTTTTGCTGCTCACTTATGAACGTAATGACATTAGCAAAGGCCAATAAAATGTTTTATACTGTATTACATATTGTAATAGAATTTAGTGAGGAATTGCCAGTGATCAGATGCGCCAGGAGTTGCCCTACCTTTGAATGGATGTTAGCTGAATGCTTAGCAACGAGAGACAGCCTTTGTACCCACGATGATGGAGACGACCTATCCAGATGACTCGAGAGAACCTCGTACTAGGAATTGTTCGGGTGACGTCAACTAACTATCGCTATTGCAGGGCTCGTAATGCGAGCGTTTATCCTTATTAATCTTATATGTCTCTGACCTGACGCTTCAGAGTGTACAATTGTCTGCGCTTGTTTCTTGTCAGCTATTACGTTTGAATTAGCCAATAGTATTGTTGTATTTTATCCTATCATATGCTTTTATTTCAACTGTACTTTTTTGCATCTATTTTCTGTAAATACTGGGGCAAATCGCCCACTGCTCCAAATCTCTGGAGTCGTGTAAGAGTTGAACTGTGTAATGTGGTGTGACGTTGTGTTCCTCGCAATCATTTACTGGAGTGTATTGTAAGTCGTTTGTCAAACGTACCAGGATTGTTATTAGCGCTTCGAAACATCTCTCACTACTATTGTAAGTTTTGTCTCTTTACTCGAGAATATATTTATTATTATAATCTGGAACTATCTCCTTTGCTGAACAACTCGTGAAGTAGAATAAGGCTTGTGAACCACAATACCCTTGATAGTAACTGAATGCTTAGATATTGTCCAAGTCTACTAAACTTGGGCGCCAAAGAAGATAATCAAAGTTAAGCCTAAGTAGAAAAGATTGTCAATTGTTGCTGTAATTGGCTGATTTAGTTGAATTGATAGACAAAGGGATCTCATTATAACGCATAACTGATCCTCGTATTGTTAGTGTAATTATCCCGTGCTGTGAGGGATCGACTAAGTAATTGTTTAAATACCGGCAGAGCTATACATACTGCGTTCAGTAGAAACCACAACACCCGTCAGATTAGTGCCTGAGGCTACCGGTAAGCTACCAACTTACCAAAAGCCATCAGTAGGTTACCCCAGCTATAGTAAACAGTTGTCCGGTGAAGGTCGTTCACAACTAGTGCACGTAAAACCTTTACAATATTATACAGACACAGTTGGACATCGGCATCAAAAATGCAGGCTTCAGTGTTACAGTTTTTAATTATGGGAATATCAAAATGTCTTAATAGCAAATTCAGTTAATTTTTAATCTGTTTGTTAAAGCAAATCAATCGAATAAAAACTATTTCAGTAGTTGTAATGTGTTACATAGCACTTCAGTAGTTTTAATGTGTTACATAACACTTCAGTAGTTGTAATGTGTTACATAACACTTCAGTAGTTGTAATGTGTTACATAACATTTCAGTAGTTGTAATGTGTTACATAACACTTCAGTAGTTGTAATGTGTTACATAACACTTGAGCAGTTGTAATGTGTTACATATCACTTCAGTAGTTGTAATTGCCATTTACTAAGACATTCACTGACTTGATTGCTAATATAATAATGGCATTAGTACTCTCAACTGCTTGAACCAACAAGTAGATTGAGTTTACACTTTGACATTGAGTTTCTAAAAGTCCTTCAATAACATCATTTATGTTGATTGAGATATCCCAGTTTTGGGTAAACCCATTCAGAGATGAAACGCACCAAAATCTGTCATATCCTTGCCTCTCCAGGTTTAGAACATTCATGCAGTTGAAGAAGTCTATAGGAAACCCTACGTTGTACTCAGCCGATTGAAAAACTTCCTTAACTCATCACCATCTCATTTTCATCCAGAAACAACAAAAAACTCTCTCTGTATCACCTACAGCTTAGCATTGCCTTACTCAGCCATCTTACCTTGTTATATGTTAGTAGATACTTATGTTCAGTATCACAGCTCTCTGTGTCACCTACAACTTAGCTAACAGATTGCCTTACTCAGCCATCTTACCTTGTTATATGTTAGATCCTTATGTTCAGTATCAAAGCTCTCTGTATCACCTACAGCTTAGCTAACAGATTGCCTCACTCAGCCATCTTACCTTGTTATATGTTAGTAGATCCTTATGTTCAGTATCAAAGCTCTCTGTATCACCTACAGCTTAGCTAACAGATTGCCTTACTCAGCCATCTTACCTTGTTATATGTTAGTAGATCCTTATGTTCAGTATCAAAACTCTCTGTATCACCCACAGCTTAGCTAACAGATTGCCTTACTCAGTCATCTTACCTTGTTATATGTTAGTAGATCCTTATGTTCAGTATCAAAGCTCTCTGTATCACCCACAGCTTAGCTAACAGATTGCCTTACTCAGCCATCTTACCTTGTTATATGTTAGATTCTTATGTTCAGTATCAAAGCTCTCTGTATCACCCACAGCTTAGCTAACAGATTGCCTTACTCAGCCATGTTACCTTGTTATATGTTAGATCCTTATGTTCAGTATCAAAGCTCTCTGTATCACCTACAGCTTAGCTAACAGATTGCCTTACTCAGCCATCTTACCTTGTTATATGTTAGATCCTTATGTTCAGTATCAAAGCTCTCTGTATCACCTACAGCTTAGCTAACAGATTGCCTTACTCAGCCATCTTACCTTGTTATATGTTAGTAGATCCTTATGTTCAGTATCAAAGCTCTCTGTATCACCTACAACTTAGCTAACAGATTGCCTTACTCAGCCATCTTACCTTGTTATATGTTAGTAGATCCTTATGTTCAGTATCAAAGCTCTCTGTATCACCTACAGCATAGCTAACAGATTGCCTTACTCAGCCATCTTACCTTGTTATATGTTAGTAGATCCTTATGTTCAGTATCAAAGCTCTCTGTATCACCTACAGCATAGCTAACAGATTGCCTTACTCAGCCATCTTACCTTGTTATATGTTAGATCCTTATGTTCAGTATCAAAGCTCTCTGTATCACCTACAGCTTAGCTAACAGATTGCCTTACTCAGCCATCTTACCTTGTTATATGTTAGTAGATCCTTATGTTCAGTATCAAAGCTCTCTGTATCACCTACAACTTAGCTAACAGATTGCCTTACTCAGCCATCTTACCTTGTTATATGTTAGTAGATCCTTATGTTCAGTATCAAAGCTCTCTGTATCACCTACAGCATAGCTAACAGATTGCCTTACTCAGCCATCTTACCTTGTTATATGTTAGTAGATCCTTATGTTCAGTATCAAAGCTCTCTGTATCACCTACAGCATAGCTAACAGATTGCCTTACTCAGCCATCTTACCTTGTTATATGTTAGATCCTTATGTTCAGTATCAAAGCTCTCTGTATCACCTACAGCTTAGCTAACAGATTGCCTTACTCAGCCATCTTACCTTGTTATATGTTAGATCCTTATGTTCAGTATCAAAGCTCTCTGTAACACCTACAGCTTAGCATTGCCTTACTCAGCCATCTTACCTTGTTATATGTTAGTAGATACTTATGTTCAGTATCAAAGCTCTCTGTATCACCTACAGCTTAGCTAACAGATTGCCTTACTCAGCCATCTTACCTTGTTATATGTTAGTAGATCCTTATGTTCAGTATCAAAGCTCTCTGTATCACCAACAACTTAGCTAACAGATTGTCTTACTCAGCCATCTTACCTTGTTATATGTTAGTAGATACTTATGTTCAGTATCAAAGCTCTCTGTATCACCCACAGCTTAGCTAACAGATTGCCTTACTCAGCCATCTTACCTTGTTATATGTTAGTAGATCCTTATGTTCAGTATCAAAGCTCTCTGTATCACCAACAACTTAGCTAACAGATTGTCTTACTCAGCCATCTTACCTTGTTATATGTTAGTAGATACTTATGTTCAGTATCAAAGCTCTCTGTATCACCCACAGCTTAGCTAACAGATTGCTTTACTCACCATCTTACATTGTTATATGTTAGTAGATCCTTATGTTCAGTATCAAAGCTCTCCAACAAAAACGCTTACATGTCAAAATGATGAGTTTCCTTTCAGAAAGTTTTAAATTTCGTTGAGGTTTTCATGACAGTTTTGAAGTTGTTATGAGTTTTAGTATGCAAAACACTTTTTTAATAATACAAAGAAAATCAAGAAGGTGAAGGTAGGAGTTTTTCATTCTCCCAGCCCGTCCGTGTGTCCGTCGTCCCATGGCCTGTGCACCAGCCTTTGCTGTGACAGTTAAAACTTTTTTAAGATCCTGCTTGAGGTCTGTACATATTTGAATCAACGCCTAAAAATCTGCCAACCCTGTTTTTCTGCCTTGCATAACAATGAAGGCGATGAGCGTCTCTCTGAATAACTGACCATTGAAAAATTTCATGAGGAAAGCCAGTTGTGCCAAAATTAGACATCAGTTGACTCACAAAGTTTTTGACAACCATTTTTTTAGAATGAGGGCCCCGAGGCCGCAATATCAGTTGCTGGGCGCCACTTTTGCTCCTAGGGCCGCAGTTTGAGCCGCCTTGTTCTTGACCATCATATCTATTAACTGGTGCACACACTTTGATAGGAGTTGTCACTGCTAGAGCTAAGACGGTCTCATAAACTAACATTGTGTACTGAAACAGTCTTTGGTACATCAATTATTTAGTTTTGTTTGAACCTATTGTTATGATAAGGTAATCATTGCTCAGGTAACCCAACCAGTCTCAGATGTACAACAACTATACAGGTGTTGTCAGCTTACATAACAGTTAGGTAATATGAGCAGTCACTTGTAACTCGTGCAGGGGCTGGTACTGCCTGCTTTTAGTATTTTTTCTTTTCTTCTTTCGCGGCAAACTTTATGGAACTGTTGCCACTTTTTCTCAAGAACCGTAATAGGTGGAGCTACAAAGCTTTTTGCTACGCAATCGACAGGCATCGGGCCAAAACTTAAGTTGGCTTACAAAATTACAGAACATTCCAGAACATCACAATTCAAGTGCAAAAACAGTTAAAGATTTGTTTTCAGAGCAGCAAATTGGCTTAAAAAACGTAGCCCGGTTGACGAAAAATACCAATTTTTGAAAGATGGTGCATTTTGCTTACCTTTTGGTTCGTCATGCTGAAATGGTGTTAAAAAGCTGATCGGAAGCGGCCATCTTGGATTTTAATAAAATTCTCTTTTTTTAAGCATAAAAGAGCTTCCCATCAGAGAACCAACCCATTGATTGACTTCAATTTTGCAGCAAACATGTGCCATAGTGTAACGATGTACCATTTTGAACTTCAAAGCGATGACACTAAACACTTCCACTTTTTTTTCATTTTCAATTTGGAAAGTCTCAATAAAAACAGCACTTTTCATTGCTTTCCGAGACAAGAATGGAACTAGCCAGCAGCAAGTAAAACATCAGGCCACATAGCCTGATGCCTAATCTTTCAAAAATTTTATATTCCAAGTTTCTCGCGTTATCGTCCACTCAGCTATTCCAATTCTGAAAATGGTCTTCAAAACAAAAAAACAACTATGACTCTTAGACCATTGCCTCCGAATTGCATAATTTTTGCATGGTTGCGATCGCATTGTAACTGTCTTTCATATGACTTTCCATCAAGTTTCAGATCTTTGGTAAAAGAGTCACAGCCAACACTGGAATCATCATGTGACACAAATGTTCGTTTTGTATTGTTTTCGCTGTGAAAATTTCTTTTTGTGTCGAATTATTATCAGAAATAGTAACCAGGTGGCAAATCAAACCATTCTGAATTAAGATTTGAAAACATTTGAGAAGTATTTAGCGATGTCCATACCCCAAGTAATTTTTTTGTGTAGGCCATACATCCTTCTTGTTATCTTAAGCTGTTTATCAACAGCATTCCATGTTATGAGATGGCCCAGCAGATAACACTGTGACCTGCTGCTGACAGGGATTGGGTTCGACCCCAGGTGAGGATTTGTTTTTCGCATAAAAAGTCTTTCATGAGATTTATTTATTGATGATTAGCATTAAATATATTAATGGCAGATAAGCAAATTCAACATGAGCATATTGTAGTGGATTTTGGGGGGCCGACCAAACGTCCACCAACAACACCTCGCTCCAGAGGTCAACTTCTAACAGAGGAGTATACCGACTCCACAACTGTTCTCAGAGCCCGCGGCTCAAACGTACAACTCAATAACTAGCTTTCCATGATCACGACTTCAATAGCGCCATGCCGTAGCGTCACGGCTCATTGGTTTGAGTAGCGATAAACCATCACGCTTTTCCATAAGCCAGCAATACAGTTTACCCAAAAGTCATGAACCCTAATTAGCGAGCCAACGGCGACTTTGAGCTAATGAGTCAATGAGTGAAACTGTATCAAGGAAAATTGTTTCAACCAACAATTAGTTCTAAATGCTTTTCTTGTGTTTGTTTCATCTAATGCTACATACTCCACAGACAAAATTTTGAAGCAGCAGTGCTTGGCTAATGTGTAATTTATTTATTAAGTTTAAAATCATTATTTATTTTTATTATTATTTAACCATGGTGAGGGTCAATTGATTATTTTTTTATTATTATTTAATTTTTATTATTATCAAATTCTAAAATAGGGAAAAAAGACAAATAATATAAAATAAAACATATAAATTTATTTGTGATCACTTATTCTGCATCATTTTTAATTAATATAAGTGGTCTTGAAAGGCAACTGTCTCATATCACTGAAATTTCTGTCCAAATTATTTAATTATATTGACTGCAGTGATGCTCGAAATACAATACACGCATGTGCAAACCAGTAGTGCTACGGCATTCCCTATTTCCATAACGCTTCAGTGGTCTGGCGCTATTATAAGTCGCTTCTTAGTAGCAACTTTTAATAGAGCCACATAATCACGACTTCAGTAGCGATAGACCCATTTCCAAAAGGGGAAAACCCGTGGCGCTACGGCGTAGCGCTACGGCGTAGCGCTACGGCATAGCGTCATGGAAAGTCACTAATAGTCTTGTTGAGTAAACCATACTTTATTATACAGCATAACCAGCAATGTACAATAAGGGTAAATGTATTATGCTACTTGGCTCAATCACAAGCAGAATCCCAATACAACACAAAGAATCAAGTGAAGTGTTCTGCCTTTTATAGGCAGAACAGGATTAAAACATATGCCCAAATAAGGGGGCAACAAATCAGCAGTGGCAGGAAGTTATTACACTAATCAGAACATGAGATATAAATATGTGATACAATCATTGGATAATATAGGGTTAAACATGCAAGGCGCCCAGAAGTAGGGGGCGAAGCTTATCAGTCAATCTTGCTGATTCATGATGGTGCAATGAGTAGCTCTAGTTCCTGGTCCTTATGGCTTGTGGTCCTTGGCTTTGGTCTTGTCTGAGGACAGCTATGTTGCAAAGTCGGGCTCCTGCATCTTTGGTATCAATTTAGGTTCTTAGGCTATAGTAGTTCTTTCCTCACCGACCCGGTATAGGTTTGGTAGTGGCACTGCAGGGCCGGTAGTGCATGCTGCAGGGCCGGCAGGGTGTGCTGCAGGGCCTGTGGTACCTCTGCAGGGCCGGCGGTAAATGCCGCAGGGCCGGTAGAGTTTCTACCGGCTGACTTGCTTGTGTTCTGGCTGTGCCAGGCTCAGTTTAGGCTTGCCTGACACCCAGCAGTTGTCACGGGGACCTTGCGCAATGGTAGTGGTCACAAAAACCCACCACAATATGAAGTAACAATAGTGAAGTTTGTATTGGCAGTTGTGAAGCAAGTGCTTGGGTGGCCAGAAAACAAAAAGCATCTAGGCACCTGTAAGAGCTGCTTTTTGTAAAACAAAAGCTATCGCAAAATAGTTGTCGGGATGTTCTAAATTAAATCTGCCAGCAACATGTGTTTGTAGCTTGATGGCTGAGGGTGTCTCCTGCTGTTCCCAGGATGGATGTACGATTCCCATTGGCAGAAGTCAATTTCACTTAAAAGGTCTTTGCAAGTACATATTTACTGTTGAATAAAATAATTGGATGAATGAAGTTTCTGGTAAAACTGATGCCAATGCTTTGTATACAAAACTCAGCCATTACTTGAACATAAATGTCTTTTTTCTTGTTCAGAATCTGTTTCTGAAAAGAATTCGTTAAATCTTCCCTTGAGTAGTTACTATTTTTTCTTTTTAAAAACCCTCGAGAGGGTGCTTCCATTAACTATCTGGCTGGTCAATGCTTTCCTGGAAGAACGAAATATGCACAAAAACACTTTGAACAAGCGATGAAGAAACCTTACTTGTTTCTACAAATAGATATGACTGAGCAATTAAACAATCGTCACAGACTATTGGAAGATTTTGTCTCAGACGACCCTATAATGTCATACGTGTCCAAGTGAAAGCATATCAATAAAAATACTGATCGGTTCATCTCACATAGAATTATAATTGGATGTATAACATGTTAGTACAATAACTAAGGCTCTTCACCAAAAGCTGAAAAGAAATGCGGCGTTGGTGTTGTCAGTCAACAATGCATCTGTTTTAATTCAAAACTCTGTAATAGCTAATGTGAAAAAACATCTGACTTTGATGGGGTGCGCTGAAGGTATTATAAATGGACCAATAAAATTGTTGACGGCTCAGTATAATCAGTTGCAGTGAAGCGCAAGGGATATCGCTAGCGTGGTTAGGAAATCGGCCATTGAAAAAAAAAGAATTGTGAATGATAAACCAGCAGAGGAAAAAAGAAACACGCCACCCTTGTATTCCAACTCAATGGAGGATTTAATGATGAAGTGAAAGCGAAACGCTTCAATAGAATTGGCAAACGAAACAGACTTGTTCGAGTACAAAAAAGCAAAAGAAAATGTTCAAAACATGCAAAGCTAGTTGAGTGATGTGAGAAGGATCTTTACCGCTAGTAAAGATGAAATGCCTTGAGCCTGTTGCTTTTAAAGACAAGTGGGGGCTCATCAATTCCTGGAGAAGCACAAACTGATGTATTGATAGAGTATTTTACTTAATCTTTGGGTAGAACTATTTTAGCCAATGACTGTCTGTAATTCAATTACTCATTAGCATAATTTGATTTATAAATATTGCATTTATTGCCATATTGATCAAAGTTTGTTTTGGACTGCTAGTGTAAACACTTGTTTACTGTAAGCCCTAGTGTACAGATAGGAAATAAAGTACATTATTTTGATAGAATCCCGTCTGACCAGTCTGGAATTCCAACACGGAAATTCACCGCAGTTGTACTAATTCTATCCAGATTAGTACAGTTGGCTCTGAGCCAGCCAAAGTAATTTTAACCTGAGCATTTTAGTTGGAAGTTAAAACAGTTGTGACTCTGTAGAGCTCTGTGCACAAGTCCTTTACAGTATCAGGTAACTTCCTGTTTAGTTCTTGGGCTGTAGATAAAAAGTCTTAAAGAATGGCAAAAACTCTTTGTGTACTAGCAGCTATTTTATTCTATCAACCAGACATAAGATAAAACTTACATAAGCATTACAATATTGTTAGAGAAGTGATTGTAGTAAGGCATGGAAAGGGCAATTGTTGTGTAATACTAAATGTAAAAAAGCAAATCAGAGATAAATTGATCAAACCAGGTTGGAGTTATTGAACAGCACACAAAACTGTGGTGTTTGACAGACAGAAATCAAGATGTCAGCCAAATATAAATATACACCCAGTACCATTGACCTCAGCAAAGCATTGTGGGTCACGAGCAGATTACTCACCCAGTAAGCAATAACCAAAGCTCAAACAAACAACAGAGCTGATACACACAAGGTATAAAATAATGAAACACAGGAGAGAGAAGACAACTCTAAGAGTGAAATAACAGCTATAAAAGATAATACAAGCTAGCTAGCCAAGTGAAAGTAACAGAGTACAATATATATATGTTAGTATATAGACATAGTATATCTATGAATGGAGTGTACGATGTATACAAGTAGTATGTGACAATCCCACTGTGTACAAGTATCAGCCCTCACACTTACAATGTTAGAGTTGTCTCAGCTAAGATCTCAGGCTAACTCCATCTAAAACAGTCAGAAAGAGTAAAGTGAATTGTTTTACACGTTAGTTGTGGGTGCTATGTTAGTACATCTGCACTAAAGGAATACAAGTGAGCTGGTGAGGATTAATTTTGGTGAAAATCCGCTGGGATTTTTGATGGAGATTGTCCATTCCACTTCCTGCCCTCTTTGTACCCGTCTATGTTCTATTGTTCCCTCTGGTCCCAGATATTTGTAACAAAAAATGATGAACAAAAATTTCAGTTCAAGATCAACTGAAAAAAAATGGAAAAAAAATGATCCGTATTTTTAAAATTTGAGAAAGATTCATTTTTCTAAATTTAAATATATTTCCTAAGAAAAGCGTTGCATTAAGATGGCAGTTTTAATACTCTAATAGTTGTGATGCCTATGTACATAATGCTTTATGTGTGATTCATTGCTGCTAGCTGTAGTGACATGTACCACAGGAATTGATGACTTTTCCATAGTATGCTGTTTTGGAGTAACTGCTTTTGCTTGTGAGAGAGTCAGTGCTGTCAGTGCGTTACTAGAGTAATGTTGTAATAAACTTTGAGCTGCTTTGAACTATTTACTACAAGCTATTTCGGCTTTTGCGGATATATACTATATAGCGGATATGGCAGTCAAACTATCGGACTTGATCAAGAGCTATGAGGGGGTACCTAGTGGAGACTTTAGTGTTTGGGTGGAAAAACTAGAACTGGTAGCGAAGCTTCAAAAGGTAACCGACTTAACAACATTTCTGCCACTGTTTCTATCAGGAGCTGCATTCTCTGTGTACAAACAACTAAGCGAGGAAGTGCAGACAGACTTTGACAAACTAAAAGGTGCACTACTAACAGCATTTAGTGAGAATAGCTTTAGTGCGTATGATCAACTACGCATGCGTATGCTAATGGAAGGAGAGAGTGTCGATGTGTTCTTAGCAGACCTGAGGAGGTTGGTGGCACTAGTAGGACAGACCACTCCAGAACCGTTACTAAGATGTGCCTTTCTAGCAGGCCTCCCACAAGACTTGGCAACGCAGCTAAAGTCGCTCGTCGCAGTAGAGACATTAAGTCTGGAGGATTTAGTTGGTCGAGCGAGAATGATGCTTTCAACTAGTAGCAGCGCATCAACTGTGTGTGGGGCCATGCAACGCAGAAAGGAGATCAAATGCTATCGCTGCTCTGGGCCACATTTGGCGCGTAATTGTCGCTACAGCATGAAGAATGGAGACAACAGGCCGATGTTTAGATGCTACAACTGCCATGCCGAGGGTCATAGGAGGGCTCAGTGCCCTCACTTGCAGGGAAACGAAAGTGGGGAAGCGTATGCACCGGATGCTTTCCCCGTAAAACACGCATAAACAAGTCGGTGTTGCCATTTACATCCGTACTGATTGGGAACATGCCGGTAAAAGCTTTGGTTGACAGTGGATGCGAACAATCTGTACTACACGAAGGACTGGTGAGACGTTTGCGACTAGCTATTCAGGGGCCAGAGAAACAGGTTTTGATGCTTAATGGGAATACGACAATGTGCAAGGGAGAAGTAACTGTGTCAGTAATGGTAGGGCAGCAAAAGATTGAGCTACGCTGCATGGTTGCACCCGAGTTGGTGTGCGATTGCACCATGATACTTGGCATGGACGGCATTACCAGACTTGGTGGAGTAACAATAGGGAATTCTAGTAAAGCGGTATTCAGAGCAACAAAGCCATCTACCATTGGGGCGGTAGTAAGAGAGAATGATGTAAGCCGACCGCCAGTGATAGACATCGATGATCAGGACTTTACGGCACAGTTTGACGGCCGGGTGTGGACTGTAACATGGAAATGGAAGGACGAGAAGCCAACGTTACACAACCAATGCGGAGAATATAGTATACATGACAGCGTTCGAGAGGATTATGAACGAGAGGTAGAACAATGGATATCGAACGGTTGGCTGCAACCACATGTAGAGCATGTACATGGCAAAGTTGATGGATTTATCCCGTTGATGGCTGCTCCACAACCAAATAAGCCAGTGAAAGTGAGACCAGTAATGGACTATAGCAAGGAGCTGAATGGATATATAAACAGCAATCCTGGTGTGGATACGGCAGTATGTCAGGACAAACTGAGACATTGGCGTAAGTTAGGTGGCAATGCGTGTGTACTCGATTTAAAGAAGGCATATTTGCAGGTGCATATTAGTATTGAATTGCAAAGGTTTCAAGCTGTTAGGTTCTAGGGTACTGTGTATGTGATGACTCGTATGAGGTTTGGACTTAATGTAGCACCTAAGATTATGACCAAAATATTGTCAAAAGTTTTGTCACTTGATGATAGGGTAGCTGCCGCGACTGATCATTACATCGATGACATTCTCGTAAACAAGTCAATAGTGTCAGCGACTACGGTGCAAAACCGCTTACTCAAATATGGGCTAGTAACGAAAGAGCCAGTAGCGTTATCGAATGCGCGAGTTCTTGGATTGAAAGTAAAGTGTGACAGTTCAGGTGTAGACAGGTGGCAGCGTGATTCCGATATTCCATCAGTGGATGGTGACATTACTAGAAGGGAGCTATTCTCCATCTGTGGCAAGTTAGTGGGTCACTATCCAGTAGCTGGGTGGCTTAGAGTGGCATGCAGCTATATAAAAAGGCAAGCAGCGGATGGGAAATGGGACGATGTAATACCAGACAATGTAACAGCGATGTTGAAGGAAGTCTTGGGTAGAGTAGAGAAGCAGGACCCAGTACAAGGAAAGTGGGCTGTGAGTAGCGATAGCCAGTGCAAAGTGTGGTGTGACGCTAGCAGTATAGCTATTGGGGCAGCAGTAGAGATCGACGGGCAAATTGTGGAAGACGCTACATGGCTGAGAAAGATGGACGACAGCATGCACATAAACGTAGCAGAGTTGGACGCTGTGCTTAAAGGTGTAAATTTGGCTATCAAGTGGGAAATGACAAAAATAGCCATCATAACAGATTCAGCGACAGTCTATAATTGGGTTAGTTCTGTTATTACAGACAGTCACAGGCCCAAAGTAAGTGGGCTGTCGGAAATGATAGTGAGACGGAGGCTAGGTGTTATTGCAGAGCTGATGACTGTTTACAACGTTAAGTTACAAGTGTCTCTAGTAAAGTCGGCGAACAATCGAGCAGATGTGTTGACGCGCGTAGATCAAAGGTGGCTGAAAAGAACTGTTCCATGTGTTAGTGTGGCAGTAAAGAAACCTCTAGATCCTATCGCAGAGGTACGCAATATTCATACCACTCACCATCTTGGTGTGGAAAGGACATGGTTTTTGGTGAAGCAGAAGTTTGGACAGAGCATATCAAAAGAAGTGGTTGAACAGGTGATCAGAGAGTGTTTGGTGTGCAGGCAAATCGACCCATCTCCTGCTAAATGGGAGAATGGTACAGTGGCAGTAGAAGACACATGGGATAGGTTAGCCGTAGACATCACACATGTAGGACGAGTCCCGTACTTAACCATCATAGACTGTGGCCCGAGTAGATATGCACTGTGGCAAAAACTGAGAGACGAGACAGCGAACTCGGTTATAGAACATTTGACGCGAGTTTTTAGGGAACGTGGACCACCAGTGGAGTTACTATCGGACAATGGGCCATGTTTTGCGAGTACACATTTCAATGCTATGTTGAAGAAGTGGAAAATCCGTCACATATACAGCTGCGCCTATAGACCAACTAGTAATGGCATAGTGGAACGTAACCACAGGACAGTTAAGAGAATGGCAGCACGATCTGGCAACAATATTCAGGACATGGTTTATTGGTATAATAATACGCCAAATAATGAGGGGGTGGTGCCAAGTCAAGCAGTGCATTCTTATCTGGTGAGAAACCCAAACATGGCTATAGAGAAGAGGGAGTGTGATCAGGAGTTCAGACACTCTTATGGTTTAGGCGATGTTGTGTTCGTAAAGCCAGTGAATGCCAAATGTGTGACAGTATGGCCTGAGGGCAAAGTAACAGCTGTAGTATCAGACACTGCGATAGAGGTTGACGGAGTAAACAGACATGTGGCCGACATACGTCTAGCGCGTCGAAGTAGCACACATAGCACGAGCAGTGAACCCAGGTCATCAAGTGACAATGCTTTCGAAATAGATTTTGATTTTCCTATTGCTGGCAATTTTGAGAACAACAGGGCTGACAGTGAAACTGGTTGTGATTTAGGTAGCAGTGACAGTGAATCAGCCATTGTCAATGACAATGGAAACCACAGGCCTGTGAGGGACAGGAGGCCACCAGAAAGATATGGAGAATTTTTTGAGCATTAGGCTGTTTGGTTTTGGTCGTGTTATTTGTCTTCCTAGCCCACTTACTGTGTGTACTGCTATTGTAACTGTTGCCTATTCATTTTATATCTTGTTTTTTATTAGCATCTGTAATGATCTTGAGATCAAGGGGAGATGTGATGCCTATGTACATAATGCTTTATGTGTTATTCATTGCTGCTAGCTGTAGTGACATGTACCACAGGAATTGATGACTTTTCCATAGTATGCTGTTTTGGAGTAACTGCTTTTGCTTGTGAGAGAGTCAGTGCTGTCAGTGCGTTACTAGAGTAATGTTGTAATAAACTTTGAGCTGCTTTGAACTATTTACTACAATAGTCTCTAACACATACTGGGTAAATCTACCTTTTGTAACAAATAATTACGAAAGAACAAATTGATTTTGACGTAACAGTTGTTTTCCACCCAGTATAATGATTGACAAAACTTCATTCAATCGCAAAAAAGGATACTACGGTGGCTCATAACGTTAGACACTTTCACTTTTAATGCGTATAAACAGTTTGAAATAATCTGAAAAGTTTGCAAAGCATCTTCTACATAAAAAATAATTGGGTAATTGTAGTAAAATAGCCCAAGAAACTATACTTAAAACAAGCTCTTTGGTTGTCATAAATTGTCAGCTTGGCAGTTGTGAGATTTCATGCCACAAATCTGTATTTCCTGTCAAACAATCATAAATTTTACAAAGCGTATGGTTGTTTTGTAAATAATTCAAACAGTTTAGGAATGATTCAGATGTTTACAAAATTACAAAACGTATGAACACTTTACAAATAATATTAACCGTCTACAAACTTTAACAACTGTTTTAAAATAATCTAAACAATTTTGAAATGGTTTGAAAGGTTAGCAAAGCTCATGGCTTCTTAACCAAAAGCAATCGCCATAATTTTTTTATAGCATCTATTCTACTTTACCAACATAGACGTAGATCAACAGACATGGAGCAAATCAATTAACTATATAAACGATTGCTGAATAATACATTACTAGTAGGAGCTGACAGAAGTCAGAGATCAGCATTGTTCTATTTTAACACTTTGGAGGTATTTTGACCTTGGTGATGCCAGGTACTAACTACCTGGTAGAGCTTTCATTTCCCCCAACCTCTCTCCAACCCTGACTCTCATGTCCTTACCCCTTTCAATACACTCCAAAGTCTCCACACACATACTTTAGCAGTAGTTCTGCTTCCGGAGAAAGAAGCCTGAGTGGTGGCACCGATGAGGGGAGAGAAGAAACTCTCAGAGGTATTAGAAATATCGTAGGAAATTTTCATGGTAAAAAAGTGTCTAGACCCCAACCCCCACCCTCCCCCTACCTTAAACTATTATTCCACCCCTTCCTTTATTCCCTAGTGCCAGTTTTAAGTGGACCCGAGATTCTCCCTTTATAACATTATAACTTATCCCGGGTTAAGAAAACCGACTATCCCGGATCTGCTACAAGCCAGTGTAAACCATAGAGAACCTATCCCAGGTTATCCAGTGTCAGTATACCAGCCCAGTCATTCAATATGGCTGCAAAAATAGCCTAGGACCCCAGCAGCTGAATGCCCACCACTACAAAGATACTCAATAAATCACGGGTGATAGGAACAGAGATTAAAAAAGTGAAGGGCCATATAAGGAGGGGAACTTTCCACTACTCTAGAAGAGCGAGAAGGCAGCTCAAAGCTGCTTTGCCATGTGCTACTGCATGTGATTGGCCTGTATTGTTTACATGATTTGTATGCTATGTGTTTATTCGTTATATATTTGTATCGTTGTGTGTCATTGGTTCACCTCCTCCCACTATAAAAGGGAGCTCTTGTACTGTGTTAAACAGAAGTCTATTGGATTATGCTTAGACGTCATATTTTATATTACTAAATGGAATCTGTTAATAAAGTATTTATTCTCGTAACTCTGGTATAGTTTGTCTGGATCGTTGACCCCGTGGAAGTTGTTGATGTCCATTTGGGGTGGACCCTGAAGTGTTAGAGTAGTGAGAGGAGGTGTACAGGAGGAACGCACTGGATGTCGTTGTGTCGGTAGTAAGAGGACAGAAATCTACCACAATACGGTTGGCTATGCTGAGCCCCCTCACTGTAATATAATATGTAGAAATGTTCAAGTAAAGATAAACATAGCTGTGACAAATCACGGTTTTCATGACTCAAATCAAATCACGTTAAGTCATGAGTTGTTCCAAATCAAATCACGTTAAGTCATGAGTTGTTCCAAATGAAATCAAGTATTTGGAGCGTCGGTTGCAGCAAAATTTGCAAATCATCACTGACTGATACTATTGGAAATAAAAAATTGACTCAAAGTTAGATCGCAATGGTGTGGTTAGCTGGACCCAAAAAATAATATTCCAACTTGATTACTTTCACAAACTTGCACTTTCCTGCGTACACTTTCCAGTGGAACTCATTCATTGGTATGATGACATATATTAACATTTAAACTGCAAGCCAGTGCTTAGACCAGCCGAATGAATTAGCCAGTTTTATGCAATAGATAAAATGTACACCCAGTAGGCAAAACAATCAACCACCATCGGTTATACCTTTCTAAGAATTCTTCATTGCCAAAAAACTGTCATTGTGCTAGACTATTGCTAATAGTACCAGCGATACTAGATAACTGATAAATAATAGCAAACACTGAGCATTAGTTTGCACATGTATTAGAACAGTTATCATTATAGTACATGATCATCTAATGCATTACTCACTACACAAAAGTAAATAACCTGGTCGCCATCCATAAACGCTCTCAGCTCAGCACATTCAAGTCAGATAAGTAGGTAGTCAATTGATACTTTGACTTCTGCTGATGAAAACTTATACATAACAGAAAAGGCAGCATAGTTTTCACTGACCCTTGATTACTATAGGCTAATAACTAGTTAGTTTCTCTTCACTGCTTTTATTTATTTGCTACAATTAATTACTATGAATTATGGCAATCTCAGGTCAATTACAAGCATTAAAAAAGCTGCAAACATCATCACTGGTTTTTTGATGATTTGTTAGGTTTTCGCAAATATTTAGTCAAATCTTGTGGAAAGAGGCAAATCAAATCAAATAATTATGAAAGTAACCAAATCAAATCGAATCACCAGTTGTATCAAGTATTTGAAATAACTCATTTCCCAAATAATTGAGTCACCAAATAATTGACTCACCAAACATTTTAGTCACCAAATATTTAAATCACTGTGATTTTGACACAGCTCTGAAGATAAATGGACATGATTCAGCGTAAACCCTTCATTTCACTACAAGCCTTTAAATCATTCAGCTTTCAGTGAAACATGTTTTATATTACGCAATGTACAATTTCCATATCAATAACTATTATATATATTAGCGTATGTGAAAATGGTAATTCTAATTTCATCCCCCAACAAGAAGTTAAAAATACCAGAATTATTTACAATATGAGTGTTTTTATGCATCAGTATATCATGAGGTAACTATAGACCATTGGTGCTTGACTTCAAACAGTCCTTGCTCTAATGTACAGTAGAGAAAGTTGAAGGTCATTGCTCTAATGTACAGTAGAGAAAGTTGAAGGTCATTGGTGTAAAGAGTCAAGTGACGGAGAATTAAAAGCCGAAACTCTGTTTCTTCCATTTCCCATTCCTCCACCCAATCAACCCTCTGCAGGGGCCTCAGTCTTTTCTTAACACCGGCCAAACAAGAACGGCCTTCAATTTTCCACTAACACAACCTACAAAAAAGGTCTCAGTCTTTCCTCAACACCACCCACACAATGAAGGTCTCCTCCCCACCCTTCTGTTCAAAGGCCCAGGACGCCTAATTTGGAGAGTATTTGATTTAATTTAAACTTTTTGAGGTTGAAATGTGTTCAGAAAAAATATCTGGAGTTGCCCTCTCACCAGTAAGACAAATCCTATAGACGCAGTCAGCACTTACCAAAAAAACACCATTTTTTCCCCAGAGACGCAACAAGTTATATAGAGCTATAAAGCAAGGTTTGAAATTTTGGTTTGTTTGCATAGAAGTATGGTCTCCTAAATATTGGCATTGTGCAAAGACTTTTCTGATTGCACAAAATGATATTGCAACAAATTTTAGTTTTTTTGGAGCTGTTTTTCTCTAGTCAGCAATTTATTTCATCTTTGGTAAGCTCGCCATTATGTATACACAGGCGTTCATGTGATAGTGTTTCTGATCAAAATAAAAAAAAATTGATGGAAGATTCTTATCAAAATAATAGTTTTCAAGTGAAACATTAATTAAACAATAACATTAGTATAATTTTATAATAGTATTAGATAGAAAAAACCATGTCAAAATTTTATTTCGGATGTTGTTTTTATTCACTACAGCAATAATAATCAAATCTTAAATACTGGCTATCTTTTCAAGGAAAAAAATAAAAAAAGCCAAATAACAATAATTAAAATTTTTAGAAGGTAGTTTTAAATTGAAAACCTAATTAAAATGTTACAAACTGCTTGTTGGAATATACTATATAGTATCATAATTGAACTGAGGCTCGCAGATGGGCCCTTTTGTTGACTGTGTTGTCATAGACCTCCATAGACCTCTAAAAACCTCTGGCACTTTTGTTGCCACTAGTAGGTTTTCTCAATAGTTTTACAATGCTTGATGAGAGAGCAACTCTACACACAAAGTGAATCTTGCAAAGCCCGTCCTAAGCTCTTTAATACCTCCACACAAGAAAAGCCCACACCCCTCAAAACACTACCGATACAAAAATGTCCCCACCTTTTTCTCTAACATCACCCACACAGGGATGACTCAACCCCCCCCCCCCCCTCTTCTCCTAGCACCTCCAAACCCTCACACACCCACAAAAGAAGTCCCCACCTTTCCTCTAGCACCAGCCACGCATAAAAAGATAATAAAGAAGATGTCAAATTGTTCACCTCTGACTCCTCCATTAAAACCCTGGTGGTGCTACTGACAGCAGCACATCTGTTAGCTGACAATCTTAGCCTACTCAAAGTTATCAGATGCTTCTTCAGGCCCTCCCTTTAACCACACCCTTCTCAAGAGAGTACTGGCTATGGATTGATGGCTAGAGACAAACAGGTAGGTGTCTACATTTTGATAATAAAACTTGTCGTACACAAAAAAGTATTCTAGTACAGTTATGTAATCAACTGACAGCGAGGTATTCTCTTTAGAATGAAAAGTCAAGTGAACGCATTGAAAAATGCCTTATATACTCACCAAGGGACCAAGGAAGCACAACTCCAATGCGAACGAGACTTTCTAGTTGTCATTGTATATTTGGTCATTTTTATACTCATAGAAGTCAAAGTCTTGAGACACGAGTGAACTAGCTGCAGCTGTGGAAGATCCAGCAAGTGAAGAGCTGGCACCAGCAATGTTTCCATCTGGGTATATATTATGTACAATGAGCAACATTCGTATTAGAGATACAAACACTTGTACTATAACATATCTTTGAGTATTTAACCTATAGTTAAGCCTTTGATAGAGGAATTTCAACAGAGCACGAGTTACATGGACAAACTAATGACCTTGAACTCTCTACCAAAATCAGTGAACCACAGTCTTGGTGGAGCATTACCCATTCAGTTTGTACAAAATTTTCCCATTTACTGACATCTATAAATTTCTAAAACTATTTTGAGGTTAGACGACTATAAAACACAAAAAGAGAGTCAAATGTTTGAGTTTATTCAAGCATTTAGTAACAAACCAAACTTGGTCACCAGCTTAGGCAAACAGAATGCACTGTGAAATGTAAACTGTGACTGTAGTACGCATGCTAGCTTGCAAGCACGCGCACATACACAGACACGCACACACACACACACACACATTGCCAACTAAAGCGCTGCTGCTCTGAGAGAACAAAAGTATTATTCTATGAAGGAGAGATACTCAAACAAGTCAAACCCTAGTAGTCAGTCATTAGGCCTGGGATGGCTTTGGTTTGTAACAGTCAGCAGTCATATAGTGAAACTATTTGACATCCTTGAATTAATGAAAGGGAAAGGCACATGTTTGTAGCGTGTTTTGGGTGCCTGCCAAAAGTGAGTGCTACTTTGCTAATACAACAGAAGTAGTAATATATGAGCAGATCTCCCTACCAAGTGTTTTTTTGAGGATTACACTTTGGGGTTTAGGCAATGGGTTACGGCGTTGAATGAATTCGCCGAGTTTATATCGTATTTTATTGTATTTCATTTGAGGGGCATTCGAGTGGCATTTGAGTGGCATTTAAGTGGCATTTGAGTTTTTGATTATTTTTTTACTTATTTTGAACTTATATGACATATAGATTTTGAATGTATGGCATTTAAGTTTTGATAATTCTAGACTTAATTCGAACCCATATGGTATTTTGAGATTTGAATGTATGGAATTTAGGTTATGATAATTTTTTACATAACTATATACATAATTATAACTCATAGGGTATCTATATTTTGAGTGTAAGGCATTTAAGGTTTGATAATTTTCTGTAATTCCGACTCATATGATATCTTGAGAGAGAGAGGAGAGAGAGGACATATATCTACATTGAATAAATACAGTGATTAAAAATGAAACAATATGTGAATATATACATTTATTGTGTAATAAGTAGGGAAAATCTCTCCATATAATATAGCTAGAGTCAGTAAATATTAAGTAATAACAATTAATACATAGTCTTTTTTTACAATGTTGTCTTTGATGTAGTGATGTTATATCTTAAGAAGGGAGACTTCTGTTTTATGTGCTTTTGAATTCGTAATGAACTAAAATAAAAAGTTATGTATTAATATAAAATTTAAAATAATTACATGAATTTGAATTATAGCTTTAGTTACATTGGGAGGTAAAAATAACTACAACTACATTTAAATTGAATTGAAGTATTATTTATAATGATTAGAGAAAAAACTCTCACCGATTTTATCATGTATCTCATCATTTTTTTTCAGCAACATATCCTGTCTCAAAATCATCAAAATCTCCACGTAGAAAATCTTCAAGTTCATCATCATCATCAATTTCTAATATTGTTTTGTTCTGCTTTGCTTGATCACAATATTGTTTCCAATACATTCGACCGAGATTGTATGGAGAGCAAAATGAAAGATCGTATTCTGTCTTAAATTTTCTGTGGGTTGTTTTTTCTCTGTAGATCATCACACCTGGAGTATATCGGTTAGCTTCTGATTCATACTTGTCTGGTATGACAAGCGTCTTCAACAGCGTTTCTCCACATTGTTCAATGGTATAACGGATACAAATTACATTCGACTGCCCTCCTTTAAATCGATGAGGAACGAATCTATCAACAACATCTTGGTAAGGAAAAATAGCGCTGGGTTGAAAACTATTGAGGGTCTTGATGTTCAAGAAGCGTTTGAGCTGACATTTAGTCAATGTACTCATATATAGTGATTCCTCTTCAGCTTTCTTTTTGCTTAGAGGATGTCTGGTAACACGTCTGACATCATACCAAAGAACGCTTTTATTTTTTGGTTTTCCCTTTCTACCCAAATATACAATGTTAAACGGTGGGGGGTAATTATCACAGTTGAAGTTTTTAGCTATTTCAACTGGACAAAAAAGTATTTTGGGATCGAGTTCATTTATATCTGAAGGATCATGGTAGCGAACTTGAGAATATCTACACTTCTCCTTACTTGATGGATGTAACACGCGAGTCACTCGCATAATGCTTGGGATAGGAAGATCTTCAAATGTTTTGCAAATCGGAACTTTTGGTGAGTCAATCGCTTGAGAACCTTTAGACTTTTCTAATTCCCTAGATCTCCTTTCGTTGAGACATTCAACTGCTACATGAGTTATAGCAGCACTCCCCATTGTTTGCTTACCAACGGAAGTAGTTTGTTTTCTCACTATTTGTTTTCGTTTCCTTACTATTCGCTTTTTTGGAGCAGTTTTCCTTCTCTTAGGAGTTGTTTTGCCGTTTTTCATTTTATTTTCTGTTGGATATGGATCTGTGCTAAGGAGCTCTTCAGAAAGAGCATCCATAACATTCTAAAAATAAAAGGGTAATATTTGCATGAGTGGCCAAGAGTGTCTTATATATATATATATATATATACGTATTTATGTCAAAAGCAGTTAAGATCATAGAGTTATGGTAGATTGAGAATGTGCTTATTAAACTATTGGGATGTGGATACAGACAACAAAGGATGTATTCAAATATATATATATATATGTATTTACTTAATATCATACTGCTTTTAACATCTCAATTGGTAAGATATAAAATATAATAGTTTGAACAAAATATTGTAAAATAATAAAAACAACTAAAAAATTTTCATAAATATGTATGAAACGCTTCTAACATTAGTTCTAAAATACCTACAGAAGAAGATAGAGCTTTATCTATTTGGACATAATTATAAATATGCTTTCTGAATTTATAAAAAGTTTTTTTGTTCCATGTCATGTTATATAATTTTTTGAAAACTATTTGATTCCAAGCACTTCTTTCAATTTCTTTTAAAAAATTATTAATATTAACGACTTCCACCATTGACAAAACGATTTCGAAACCGTTTTTTATAATGTCATCAAAACATTCTGTAGATATATCATGTTTCTTACAACACATCCCCATACTCATCATGTGTTGAGTTATACAGAATATTATAACTTGAAATGTCAAACGTTCTACAGCTTTTTCTTCAACAACATCATTATTTATCACATAGTTATGATACATTTCTGGAAGGAAGTCCTTTAAGTAGATTGGATTTGTTGTTCTATTGTTCTAAAATACAAGGGATAATTAGATAACTAAAATAATTAAAGGTTTTCAACAGGTGTTAAATAGTATTTTTTATTAATTCTTACCTTTTCATCAGGCTGAGATTCCGACTTTAGATACAATGGTTGACTTCCTACGTCTTGAGTATTCATTCTGAAAAACAGAAAAAATTGGTTCAATTCTTTATAATCAATTTAAAGATAGATATGTCATAAAGCCTTCGGATAGTTGTGTTAGCTAGCGAAAATAATTGAATTTAAGTTTTACCTTTATGAAGAGAGAACTCTTAGTAGTTGCAATGGAAGATGTAGTAGATAGATGTTGCTCCTTTGCTCACTGTTGTTGAACTGGATGCTCTCTGTCTGAAACCGTTGTCTCTTATATAGGTAAATGTGTGAAAATAAATGTTTTATTCCCGCGAAAGCATTGGTTTCTATTCGCGTGAAAATAATTTTTTTATTCCCGCGAAAGCATTGGTTTGTATTCGCGTGAAAATAAATTTTGTTATTCCCGCGAAAGCAACGGGTTCCATTCGCGTGAAAATAAATTATTTATTCCCGCGAAAGCATTGGTGTTCTTCCGTAAAAACAATGTGTCATTACTTTAACCTGATGATAAATGGTATGATTTCAGCTATATAAGAAGCACTGTTTTTACACAGAAAGCAGTCACTTCGACATTAGCAGCTGAAGGAGCAAGATCTACTACAACATCATCTACTACAACTGCTAGAGGGACTTTCTGTTTGGAGGTAAGTCAACCTGATGTACTATTTAGAGTATAAATTTAATTTTTTATCATGGTTTTTGAAAAAGAAAATCAAAAAATCATAACGAGGATTTTTACTTTTATCTTTTAGAATGTCGACACAAGACAATACAAAACAACTGAAGAATAAAGAACCAAAACCTTCACAAGACAAGAAGGTGATTGATGACAATGTTCTTCTTCAACGCACTGTGATCCCCTTTCAAAGCGTCAGCCTGAATACTCTGGCGACTCTCATCATCAAAAGCGCCTCTCTGTTAAGCACCCTATCTCCAGCTTCCAGAAGAAACATTGAAAACATCGTCAAAGTTGAAGATTTACCAATTCCTACAGTTATGCAGGTGTTAACCGTCGAGCTCCATGATGAAACGAACTGCACGATCATCTACAACTATAAAAAGGATGGAAAGATAGTTAGAGTGAAGAGCACTATTCCATTGGCAGCAGGATTACTTGTTAATGAAGCCTCGCAAATAAGGCCACTGGTTTTGATCTACATGGGTGTTGAAAAGACTGGAAAAGCAATTTTTAGTGCCGCTACAGAAACAGGAACTGCTTTGAGGTGTAAGAATGCGTTTGATGTACTACCAGAAAAAAGTATGAGACAAATCAATGCTTATTTCGAGGTAGCTCATCTTCAGGATTTCCCAACAGATAGTGTCATATGTTTCCAAAACCCTGAAGTGATAACAAAATCTGACAGACGATGGAATGGGAATGAAGAGAGTCTTCTAGTTCAATACAGAAGTGTTGTAGATGAAGAATTACTGATCGGAGATATGCGCATTCCTCATCAAATAGCTTCTGCTGTGACATCGGAAAGATTTGGAGTTATTCTGTTCAAAGGCCTGAGTCGAAACGCAGACAATTCAATTTTCTACAACATCAGTGTACTCGCAGCTCATCAAGCCTTCGTCCAAGCCTCGGAACTGGCTGATAATCCAAAATCTGAAGATTTTCTCAATCTCTTCGATGATGCTGAAAAAGAAGACTGTGCAGAACAAACTCTTGAGAAGTTGATCTATAGCTCAAGGGATTCATATCACTATAGGTAAGTTTTATTAATTTTTACCCATAATTTAAAAAGTTGTTTTGTGAAAATTTTGTGTATTCTTACAATGAAAAATCACTTAATTTCTCTTTTTCATGTAAATAACAACAGTAAAACGATTTATCACGTAAATGGTCAATTTGTGAATGTTTTTGTATATTTCAGATTAAAAAAGATTTTTTGTGTCATTAGTGCAGTTTCTTTTTACATAAAAGTTGAAAAAAAACAAAAGGTTATAATTATTTCACGAAAATGTTTAATTTTTCACAAAAATGTTTAATTTTTCACAAAAATGTTTAATTTTTCACAAAAATGTTTAATTTTTCACATAAATGACCAACTCATAACACGAAAATGTTTAATTTTTCACAAAAATGTTTAATTTTTCACAAAAATGTTTAATTTTTCACAAAAATGTTTAATTTTTCACAAAAAATGTTTAATTTTTCACAAAAATGTTTAATTTTTCACAAAAATGTTTATTTTTTCACAAAAATGTTTAAATTTTTTACATAAATGACCAACTCATAAACAGTTTTTTTGTTAAAACATTTCGAATATAATCAGTGTATTTTTCACATAAAAGTTGAAAAAAACAACAAAACGTTATAATTATTTCACATTAATTTTTAATCATGCTATACTAATACATCACTTTTTATTTTAGTCCATTATATCGTAAAAAGAAAACAGAATAAAAGAACTTTCCCTGAAAAAATAATGAGCTGAATGATGTGACTCAGTGAGTTATTTTCCTGTTATATATAATGTAAACTATCTAATGTAGCTAAAAGTAAAATTCAAATTCGGTAAAATTTATTTATATAATGAATAACTTTTGTATTTTAGTCAATTATCGGATCTAAAAGAATACGGAATACAAGAATTACTCACTGAGGCTAATAATATATCAGCAGAACAACAAAGAAGATATTGTTCAAGAAAAACGCTTTGTAACCATTGATATCGTAAGCTATAGTAGTTTTATGAATGTAAAAACTAGATATGGTATTTTCTATTACGATTATTTCCCTGTAAATTTTATTCATCTAGAGGGGTAGTTTGGTGATTTTTGACATTTTTTTTTAAAAAAAATATCAAAAACTATATATTTTAAGGATTGTTTTTTAAAAAAGTTATAAGTACAAAAAAAGCTATGTAATAAAACCCTGTTTTGAAAACATTAAAAAATTTAAAAGGAAGGTGTAGGATAAAATCCTCACTCAAAAAATTAATAAAAATTGAATGGAATAAAAGAATATTTTTTCAAAAATACCAAAATTTTGTAAATATAAAGTGAAAATCTCTGTATATATTTTTTCAAAAAAATATCGAAAAACTATATATTTCAATGATTATTTTTAATAAAAACCCTGTTTTGAAACATTAAAAAGTTAAAAGGAAGGTGTAGGATAAAATCCTCATTCAAAAAATTGATAAAAATTGAATGGAATAAAAGAATATTTTCTCAAATACCAAAATTTTGTAAATATAAAGTGAAAATCTCTGTATATATTTTTTCAAAAAAAATATCGAAAAACTATATATTTCAATGGTTATTTTTAAAAAGTCATGTAATAAAACCATGTTTTTGAAACATAAAAACTTTAAAAAGGATGGTGTAGGATAAAATCATCACTCAAAAAATTAATAAAAATTGAATGGAATAAAAGAATATTTTCCCAAATAGCAAAATTTTGTAAATATAAAGTGAAAATCTATATATATATATAATAAAACCCTGTTTTGAAACATAAAAAATTTAAAATGAAGGTGTAGGATAAAATCCTCACTCAAAAAATTATTGAAAATTGAATGGAATAAAAGAATATAAAGTGAAAATCTCTATATATATATTTTTAAAAAATATCGAAAACTATATATTTTAATGATTATTTTTTTAGAAAAAAGTTGAAGAAAACCAAAAAACTTTGTAATAAAATCCTGTTTTAAAACATAAAAAATTAAAAGGATGCTGTAGGATAAAATCCTTGCTCAAAAAAATAATGAAAATTGATTGGAATAAAAGAATATTTTACCAAATACCGCATTTTTCTTGTAAATAATAGTAGACATTTCTGAAATATTGATGGTGAAATTTACTGTAAAATGGTTTCAAGTGTGTCAAAAACTAAATATGATGTTTCCATTGAAATGTTTATTTTCAAAAGATTCATATAATAACATTGAATCAATTAGTCAAATTTAACACTCAAATTTGTTATTATCAAGTATGCTTAATGTTTCTATTGCAAATAATTCTCAAATATTGTAAATTTTAACTATCTAGAGGTGTAATTTGTTGATTTTGATGTGTTTTTTCTTTGAAAAAAAGGTTATGTAATACCACATACTTCAGTTCTAATTCGTTTGAACAATTTCATGGGAGACAAAGAAAAAAAAGTTACATTGATTTAGTTTTCCGAATTGAAGTTGCCATCGAAAAATGGTTTTGTTCTTGAATGGGTAAATCCGTAACCCCCTCATCATCATGATAGAAGTTTTGCATTTTGAAAAAACAATTTTTTTCTTTAAAAAAAAAATGATTACGTAATACTACATACTTCAGTTCTTGAAGTCGCCATCGAAAATGGTTTTTGTTCTTGAATGGTAAATCCATAACCTCCTCATCATCATGACAAAAGCTTTCTGATGATTGCATTTTGAAAAACAATTTACATTGATTTTAGTTTTCAGAATTGAAATTGACATCGAAAATGGTTTGTTCTTGAATGGGTAAATCCGTAGCCTTCTCATCATGTCTAAGTTTTCTACCCCAATACTCCAACTTCTCAGAGATAGAGATTGTTTTTATTTAAAAAAATATCAAAAGAAAAATGTGGGATAAAACCCTCACTCAAGAAAACTAATTTTGTATGATAGGTTGATTACCTAACAATAAAAAAATACTGAATAATGCATATTTAAGCAAGTATTGAAAAAAAATAATGAAAATTGAATAGAATAAAAGAATATTTTACCAAATACCCTGTTTTTTTGTAAAGATATACAGAGAGATAAATTTTTCCTATTTAGAGGATAAGTTCTTTTTTTACGAAAAAAAAATGAAATGAAAGAATCTTTTACCAAATACCCTGTTTTTTTGTAAATTTGTACAAATATATGAAATTTAACCATTTAGAGAAAAAATTTAATGAAATGAAAAAATCTTTTACCAAATAGTCTGGTTTTTTTGTAAATTTGTACAATTAGATGAAATTTAACCATTTAGAGAATGATTTCTTTTTGCAAAAAAATTAATGAAAATTGAATGAAATGAAAAAATATTTCACCAAATACCTCTTTTTTTGTCAAAGAAAGGTGTAGAATAAAGAGCTCACTCAAAAAATTGATTTCAATACAATGGACTACTGAATTATTATATCATTTTTAATCAGATATATGTAGATACATACAAGCGGATGAAAATCTCTCATCATCTGCTTTTTCATTTGACATGATATTGGAACTATTTCAAGCTCACAATATTCAATATGTTCTCTTTATGTAACCCTACTTATTATACAATAAATGTATATATTCACATATTGTTTCATTTTTAATCATTGGATTTGTTCAGTGTAGATGTATCTGTAGAATTATCAAAACTTTAATGCCATACATTCAAAATCTATATGCCATATAAGTTCAAAATAAGTAAAAAAATAATCAAAAACTCAAATGCCACTTGAATGCCACTCAAATGCCACTCGAATGCCCCTCAAATAAAATACAATAAAATACGATATAAACTCGGCGAATTCATCCAACGTCGTAACCCATTGCATTCACCTCAAGGTATAATCCTCAAGAAAACACTTGGTAGGGAGATCTGCTCATATATTACTACTAACAGAGCAGTTCACCATGTGAAAGGTTGTGAATTACTTTGTATCATTGGTTGATAAAAAACTGACAGTAGAAAATAGATGAATGATGTGCGTTGCCTAAATCTCTCATCCATTACACTTGTACATACCTGCAGTTGTCGTAGACTGGATGGTGGAGGTAGTTGTAGATGTCTGTTTGTCTCTTGCCTGGTCCCTCTGTAAACAGAGTAGATGGTGTCAAGTATCTGTTGTATTGTAATTTCTCTATTAAAAACCTTTTATTGAATCTGAAGGAGATTCAAAAGTATCATTAGCTACCACTTCACAAGATTGCATGTCTACTCAAAGTACATGTAATGCCCTCGCCACATGAGCCTGTCTGCAGTAACCAGAGTCAGGGTCTGGCGATGGATGGTGTGCCACACGAGCCGGAGTGGCAACTGAATTGACAGAAGTAGTAATATATGAGCAGATCTCCCTACCAAGTGTTTTTTTGTGGATTTGATCTTGGGGGTTATGCAATGAGTTACGTCGTTGGATGAATTCGCCGAGTTTATATTGTAGTTTATTTGAGGGGTATTTGAGTGGCATTTGAGTGGCATTTAAGTGGCATTTGAGTTTTGATTATTTTTTTACTTAATTTGAACTTATAGATTTTGAATGTATGGCATTCAAGTTTTGATAATTTTTTACATAATTATATACATAACTTTAACTCATAAAGCATCGAATGTATGGCACTCATATGACAACATTTTTGATGGAGTTGTAATTACCACTGAATTGTTTTTGTATATGATATAACCATCTACAACGCTATAGTTATTGTTATAGTTTTATTATTACATAATAAGTATTACATTATTTGCTTACTGGAGAATGTAATAAAATATATATCATAATAAAGTGTAATAGGATGAATATATAGTGTTAAAACCTATAAAAACTTTTTAATTTGTAAAGTATTTGATGATTTTACAAGAAATATCATCACATTCAGGTTCAATGATGATGAGAAGATTTTCTTCAAGTTTAAGTTTACTATCTTCCAATATAGATAGAGAAAGTTTTGAAAAATCCTCCAAGTCATTATAAATAAAAACTCTATAAATCGATGGTGTTGAATTTGTAATTGCTGCTGAATTGTTTTCGCATATGATGTATCTATCACACATACAATCAGTAGTTGTTTCGATTTCTTCATAATTGTATATAGTAGAGTTTGTAGGGGTTGGGTGTTTCAAAATTAAATCGACTAAACCCAGAGCTTGTGGAAGAGATGGAATTGATGGTGATAAAGCTGGAACTAGTGACTCGTTTGTAATTTTTGTTGTTGTCGTCGTTGTCTGCGGAGTTGTGGTGATTGTTGAAATTGTTCTTCGAATCGTTGGTAGTAATCCCTCATCGTATAAACGAATGTAATTTAAAGCTTCATCGGTTTTGCAAACAAAGTATTGTTGAGGCCACATATCATAAGTGTCACAGCTTCTACGTTGGTGAGAAAACTGCATGAAACATGTGAGTGTATGTATACGATATTTTAAGTTTTCTTAAAATATAAGTTACTGAATTAACCGCTTCCATATTAAGAATTCCCGCAAAACATCCAGACTGGCTATGAGATAAAGTGAATGGTTGAATCTCTGTTGCAAGACAATAACTGCTTAGGATTGGGAATAATAGAAGATAGATTCGATATTTCATTTTTATTCAGAGAGAGAGACTTTTAACCTAGTTTATGCTTTCATCCTCTAAAGTTAACTGTCTTGCATTTCGGTGGCCTTTGGTTAATATGCTCCAACTAAAGTTCTATATATACAACTTTGGGATCGCATTTGTCTTTGTTATCTCCTTGACATGTGATGCTGATGATAATCTTGTTTTGAATAGATTTCAAACTTTCAAAACTCGAAAATGACAAATTTACACCTTCAATACCATTGATGTTAGTGATGATAGTAGCTTCTCGTCGGTCAAATGATTGCATTTCACACATGCAAAGTTGGTTGTCTCAAACTCTTCTGTTGGTGGGCAAATCAAACGTGAGGTGTTGGATTCAAATACACATAATTCATCATTCCAAAATAGTTTTGTATTTTGAGTAAGACCTTCCGTATTATTTTTAACCCCTATTGCACATTCCTCCTGATTCAGAGTGTATTTTGTTGGCGTATTGCAACTCAAGGTATCTGTAGAAGTTTTGCCTTTGCAGATCCAAGAAGCGTTTTGAGCGATAATAAAACCGCAATGTAAATAGTTGGAAGGATAGAGTCTCACACAGTTTGTTCCATTTTCATCTTTATATCGAATACTCTTTTCAAAAGGTGAAAAAAATAAGACATCATTTTTTTCCATAACTCCATCTATACATTCATCAATTTCGTCGGCATAAAATACTTCGCTGACATTGAAACTGTCGAAACTCGAAAATGTTGAATTCACACCTTTGATTTTATTGATGTTAGTGATGTTAGCTGGATTTGATTCCTCATTTACACCTTCGATATCATTGATGGTAGTGATGTTAGCTGAAATTGATTCCTTGATATCTGTAGAATCTTTACTCTTACAGATCCAAGAAGCGTTTCGAGGGATGAAAAAACGGCAATATATATAGTCAGAAGGATAGAGTCTCACACAGTTTTCCCCATTTTCATCTTTATATCGTATAGTTCTTTCAAAAGGTGAAAAAACCGAGACATCCTTTTTTTCCATAGCTCCAGCTAGACATTTATCAATTTTGTTGCTATAAAACACTCCACTAGTTTTGAAACTGTCAAAAGTCGAAAGTGATGAATCTTTGATGTTAGTGATGTTAACTGGTTTTGGTTCCTTGTTGATCGAATGATCGGAATGAACACATTGCACGCATGCAAACTTGTATGTCATAAACTGTCTTCTCATTGGACAGATCAAACGTTCGCGGTTGTATTGAAATGCACATAAATTCCCATTTCGATATACTTTTGTATTTTGAGTAAGTCCTTCCGTATTGTTTGTAATACCCATTTCACATTCCTCTTGATTCAAAACATATTTTGTTGTAGTATTACAAGACACAGAATCTGTAGAAGTTGTGTCCTTGCAGATCCAAGAAGCACTTTGAGGGATGAAAAAACCACAATATAATAAGTCAGGAGGGTAGAGTCGCACACAGTTTGTTCCATTTTCATCTTTATATCGTATAGTCCTTTCGAAAGGTGAAAAAACCAAGACATCATTTTTATCCATAGCTCCGGCTATACATTCATCAATTTCATTGGTATAGAATACTCCACTAACATTGGGAAATGTTAGTGCCAGTAGCAAGATAAATACGCAGCTCATTTTTTAAAATGTTTTTGCTTTCAGTGTTGAAAGTTGAATACTTTCTTTCTTGATGTTCTTTCTATTTATACGTAAGCA
Source organism: Cryptosula pallasiana (assembly GCA_945261195.1). Classification (NCBI taxonomy): domain Eukaryota; kingdom Metazoa; phylum Bryozoa; class Gymnolaemata; order Cheilostomatida; family Cryptosulidae; genus Cryptosula; species Cryptosula pallasiana. The sequence continues at coordinate 22,817,685 of OX183130.1, forward strand.
GCTAGTGGCTTGTTCAGCTCTCTCAGCTGATTTTGAAGATGTGAAACAATCTCATCAAAGTGGTTACCAAAATGTAAGTATGGTTCCAATCGAGATTGAGACAAAAGAACATGTGTTCCTGTCCAGCGAAATGAAGTCAAACCTCTTAAAATCGAAATATCTATCAACTCACCCAGATCAGCATCTTTCAAACATTGCTTTATATCAATCAGTTCAATTGCTCTTTTGAGATCTTCAAAATCTATCAACTTGTCTTGCGGACAGCATACTTTTGGATCAAAGCTCCTAGAACAGTTTAAGCATTCGAGAGGATTTGCTCTTGAAATACAATTAGAGCTCAAAAGCATGCTTTGTATTGATTTACGAACTAGATTGAATCCTAACACAAAATAAAATACTTCTTCGGTGATGAGTTGAACAAAAAGAGGATTCGAACGCTCTAAAGGAATGTGTTCAAAATGAGCCCTTATGAACTTAGGAACAAAATCAGCCAATGTAGCAATTGACTTGATTCCTTGAGTTTTTCCACTCTTGTTTCTTCTGTTGTTCAGAGATAAATGAAGCAACATTTTTTGTAGCGGTTCTTTTATGAGTCCTCAGATATATTTGTCGAATCAATAGGTATTATCGGGTTGACTGAGTCTTCTTTTTTATCAGGAGTATAAGCATATGGATATCCTTCTGCTATCGCAAGTAATTTATCCTTTAGACGTTGATAAGCCAGTTTGCTCTGGCTAGTAGGTAATAGGTAGGGGTTTAATCGTGCTCTCAAATTTGTTAACATAAAGGGAGACTTCAAAACATCAGAGGAAAGATCCAAAAAAGCATTAATCCATTCATCATGCACCAAAAAACCCATTTTAGCGTTTTTCAAAACTTGTCTTCTGTCAATCCAGTCGATAGCATCACCCAATTCTTTTTTGGTAGGTGTAGCACCTTCAACCATTTCAGCATATCTTTCACAAGTGATACATTTATCATCAACGTGTGAACAGTAACAGTTTAGTAGTGATAGATTGGTTGCTTGCTTGTAAAAACTTCCTCCTAGTACACAGTATACACATTCTTCCGTAAAATAAATCCTCAACATTTCATCAGAAACTTCAGCCAAAAAAGTCTTAGGACCTTTATCATCGGAAGCTTCTTGGTGAGCAAAGTCTTCAACACGTAGCATATTTGTTGTTACCCCCGTTAAATTACAAAACGCGAATGATTCGTTTTCAAATTGAAATACCTATTTAATCATTCGTTACTTTTTCTTTTTTTTGAGGTTAATTGTTATGCTAGCTCAAGTAGATCTTCATAAATGCTTTAATTTCAACCTGACAACCATCGATTGGGCAAAGTTTTACTTCTGATGAGCATTCAGTAAGTGCTTTTTCCTTACACTCACTACAGTAAATGAGATGACCGCATGGAAGAGAGATATGATTTGCAATTACTTTTTTTTCATGTGACTCAGACACACATTGAGCGAGTTTGCTTTGCTTAGGCTGATCTTTATCTTTTTTTAACGAATCAATTGATTTAGCATCATTTTTTAACAGTGTTGACGAATTCTCAACAGATGTAAAATCATTTTCAAAAGTATGTAAGGCTTCAATCATAAAACCTATTCGCTCAAAAGGTTTTCCATTTAACACTAAAACTTGCTCGATATTGTTTTGACTGTATCCTAGTTTTTTACAAATACGTTTCATTTCTTCGGCGTCATTGTTGCACGTTATTTGTTTTACTTTTTCTCGATATTTTTCAACCCGTCGCTTACACCTTTTGCCTTTTTCCGTTCGCATGTAAACATCCTCAACATACTCTTCACCTTTACGGCTGAGTAAAAAATAACAGTCTGGGAACCATCGACAGTGTTCCTCCCACGGTAGATCACTCTCTTCCCATTCTTTAAGTTCACCTGAGCAAAAGAAGCATTTTACACTATCTCCGAACTTAGTATAGTAGAAACCTGCATTGGAAAGGAGTTTCATGGAGACTTTACCCTTCCATTGTTTGAAACTGTCTTCTCTAGATGTTTCAGTAGCAAAACGTGGTGTACCAGCACGATCAATTGATATACCTAGAGGTAATACTTCTGCAGTTAAATCTCCTCTTCTAGTTTTTTGTTCTTCCATCGTATAACTTTTGACAATTGAGATGTTTTTCATTTCATCTGCAAGTAGTTTCCTAGGTCTATACACACGATTGTGAGTGTTAAATCCTCTAACAAATCGACAAAACGGAAAAATTTTAGCATGTTCTTTCATCGGATGTTCATCTTCATCCTTCCAGTTTAGTAATACCCCTTGGCAAAAAGCACATCGAACAGCGTTGTCTTTTTCAAGGTTATAGAAACCAGCTCCAGCCATGTTTTCACCACAATGTTTACCTACTCGTCTCCAATTTGTAAGAAATGATTTTCTTCGATAACTTTCATCAAGCATTAAAGTCTCTCTTTCATAAAAAGAGAGTTCATTGCAAACGAACTTGAAAAAGTCCGTTGGGGAAAGTTGCGCAATAGTTTTTTGTAATTTTAATGACAAAAGATTACAGTGATTATCCGGATAAGTTGCGACGACATAAGTTATTGCAGTGGTATCAGGAAAAGTTCGTTGTAAAAACAACGACGAAGTAACGAGTAAACTATCATCTATCCATTCGGCGCAGTCTTTAGTATTTTCAAAGCAATTCCGAGTTTTTTGCATTTCTTTTTTTTCATTATAAATAGTGTTTGCTACATATCTGTTGTTTGTTACTCGACACATTATTTATATATAATATAAGTAGTAGCTTCAGTTATTACTCAAGTTGAAGTTTTGTTGGAAAGTTCTTTCCCTTTGATCTAGTTCGTTGTTATTCTAAAAAAAAATGATAATGCTTTATAGCAAAAAATAAAAAAAGACTAAGGTTTCAATTTTTTTCAATATACTTGAATCGATTACTATTGTAATAGAATGTAAATACTTACATCAGAAATGAAGACTTGTCTTTCTTTGAATTAAATGAATGATATTCCTAGTTGGTTGAACTTGAGCTGCTTTCTATAAAATTTGGATGAAGAAGGAGTACTTTTTCCATTTTGAAGTCCTGAAATAATAATAATAATAATAATAATAATAATAATAATAATAAAACATAATTAAAACTTACATACAACATTTTTTGATATCTTAAATAGTGAGTAATCTTGTTTTTTCAGAAAATGTCTTCATGTTTAAATTGATTACAATTAAAACAAAATATAGATACTTACATCACAAATGAAGACTTGTTTTCTTTGAATTAGATGAATTATACACATATTTGTTTGAACTTCAGCTGTTTCCTATGTAATTCAAATGATAAAGAAGGAGTGCTGTAGTAGATGATGATGTAGTAGATCTTGTTCCTTCAGTTACTAACGATGAAGTGAATGCTTTCTGTATGGAAACAGTGCTTCTTATATAGCTTAAGTTGCACTGCTATGAATCAGCATTATTTTCACGCGAATGGAAACCGTTGCTTTCGCGGGAATAACAAAATTATTTTCACGCGAATACAAACCAATGCTTTCGCGGGAATAACTAATTTATTTTCCCGCGAATGGAACCTGTTGCTTTCGCGGGAATAAAAATTTTATTTTCCCGCGAATACAAACCAATGCTTTCGCGGGAATAAATACTTTATTTTCACGCGAATAGAACCTGTTGCTTTCACGGGAATAAAAATTTTATTTTCACGCGAATACAAACCAATGTTTTCGCGGGAATGAATGTTTTATTTTCCCGCGGATACAAACCAATGCTTTCGAGGGAATAAATAATTTATTTTCACGCGAATGGAAACTGTTGCTTTCGCGGGAATAAATATTTTATTTTCACGCGAATACAAACCAATGTTTTCGCGGGAATAAAAATGTTATTTTCCCGCGAATACAAACCAATGTTTTCGCGGGAATAAATAACTTATTTTCACACGAATGAATCTCCTCAAATATCAACTCAGTTAACATTACCTAATGGAGATGTGGTGATGGATGCGCTACTGGTAAACTACAGGTGTTTGCAATATGATGGTTTGATGATGGGAGTTCTATATATACCTGAAAAACATGCTAGCAACGTCAAACAAATTGGAACAGGAGTCATACTTGTAAGAAATCGTGAAGTTAGTAGATTTGGTTATCATCGACATGATATAATCACATTCACAGCATTACAAGCGATAGAAACGGCTCAAAACCTATCCAACAAACTTGATGATTCCAACCAGATGAAGTACTTTACTACAGATGAGGTTGTTGAGAACAAGGTCTTAGTGCTTTCAATGGGAGTGGGAAACACATCTTCTACATCTTTGAGAGAACCAACACCCCCTGGTGAAAACTATATTCAAAAAGAGCATGTCAGACAAGACAACACAGTGAGTATTTTTTATTTAATGTAAACTAACTGATATAAGTAATACTTCCAATTAGATAATATTTATTTATAAAGCAATTATTTTTTCTTTTGCTTTAGATAGAAGAGAGAGAATCAAAAACACTTGATGAAAATTATGCTCAAGAAAAAACAAACCGAACAATATAACTTGGTGAGTTACTTCCCTTTACTATATAATGTTAACTAACCAATGTAAAAAGAACTCTAATTCAAATTCATGTAATTATTTTACATTTTTGTTTAATCATCCTATACTAATACATAACTTTTTATTGTAGTTCATTATGGAATCAAAAGTACATAGAACAGAAGTCTTCCTTCCTAAGTTATAACATCAGTACAACAATGACGACATTGTAAAGAAAAAGACTATCAACCATTGATTGTCATTACAAGTTGTAGTGCTTTGAATTACTTAGTATTTACTAACTCTAGCTATATTATACAAGAATATTTTGCTACTTATTATGTAATAAATGTATATAATCATATATTGATTCAATGTAGTTATATCTCCTCATTCTTCTCTCCTCTCTCTCAAAATATCATATGAGTTCGAGTTATGTAAAAAAATTATCAAAACTTGAATGTCATGCATTCAAAATCTATAAGTTCAAATTAAGTAAGAAAATAATCAAAACTCAAATGCCACTTAAATGCCACTCAAATGCCACTCAAATACCCCTCAAATAAACTACAATATAAACTCGGCGAATTCATCCAACGACATAACTCATTGCATAACCCCCAAGATCAAATCCACAAAAAAACACTTGGTAGGGAGATCTGCTCATATATTACTACTGACAGACGCGGTGTTCGCTTGAGCAGATGTGTTATGATCAAAATCTTCATTTTATTTCCCTGTAGCTTTTATGAAGTTGTCCAGCTCAAATTATTGTAGAGATGACAACTCTCAACATTTTTCGACAATTCAATATTTGTATTAACTTTCAAAAAGTTGTCTGCTCTTTCTGATGAAGTAAAATTGAGTAAATAACTCCCAATTGCACAATGAAGTGTATCAACATGATATGCTATCTCATCAATACCGTTTAGTCTCGAGCTAGCAACTGGCCAGTCAAATTATCTACATTAATGGAAAGAGAGATCAACATCAACTCTAAAATTCAATAGTAAACGGAATAGTGTGGGAGATTTGTGTGACAGGTAGTGCTAACCCCCCCCCCCCACCCCCCCCCCTTTTACACCCCTGGTGACCTTAGTCATAAATCATCATCCCCCCCGAACTCTACCCCCCCCCCCTCCGGAGATTCTCCGAATCCCCTGAAAAGTAGGTATTAGTTGTCCCCAAACCTTATTCCCCTATATATAGCAAAATTAGCTACCCCGAACTGACCCCAAACCTACCCCGACCCCGACCCGGGATCCAACTACATTTATTCAGATAGCCTGAGGTCTCCTGAACGCGATGCAGCAATCAGAATCCAAATCGGAGCGTTCCTTCTCCCAGAATCACAGGATAGGAAATGGTCTATCCTTATAAGGACTGGAAGGTTACCAGCTACCAAAAAGAGCGGCAATAAGTGCCCAGGGCAAAACACCATGTGCTTGCTATATGATTGGACCGTTTATTATTATGATTATGTATTCTATGCTACCATTGGTAATTACCTTGTACTCTGTATTATGATTTGTTGTGCCTAATAAGGTAATGAAGTGGCACCCTTTTCTCTATAAATAGAGCTGCTGTGCCTTGGGCAGGCAGTTGTTAGAGAGCTATTACTGTATAAGTACCCCTTTTATTGTGGCTGTAATAAAGTATATATATTGAAACATACACTTCTACTACGTTTGAGTCGAGGACTCGTGAGTTGTTAGCGTCGGTTGAGACAGAGAGAAAGGAGTGGAAGAGAGAGAGATAGCAAATCCGTTGTGGCAGTTAATAGAGAGGCAAATCTATTACATTGGTGGCAGCAGTGGGATTGCTAAAGAACAAGGACACAACGGATAGAGAGAAGGTAAGAAGTAAGAAGATATAGATAGAAAAGGTGAGAAGATAAGAGAGAGAAAGAAGAAAGAAAATAAGGCGAGAAAATAAAGCAGAAGAAATAGCTAGGAACTACACCAAGCCTGTTCACCCTGCTTACCGCCATCTTCCCCTCACCCCGAAGTTATACAGACCCTGTATCGCTCCCCTTCCCCCTACCCCGAAGTTATACCAAACCCTGTATCACTCCCCTTCCCCCTACCCCGAAGTTATATCAAACCCTGTGTCACTCCCCTTCCCCCTACCCCAAAGTTATACCAAACCCTGTATCACTCCCCTTCCCCCTTACCCTGAAGTTACCTTGACCCTGTATACTGCCATTCCCCCTCTACCCCGAAGCTACCCCGATTCGGGATCCACCCAACCCCGAAGCTACCCCGATTCGGGATCCACGGAATACTGATTTCTGTTACAAGCAATCATTTTATATCCCATAACTCGCCAATCAACAATGGCCACTCAGAGAGCAAGAAGCGCTGGCCGAAATCCCGTTGTAGTTCAACCAACGGTAGCCTTGGATGAGTTGACAGATGCCCTACAAAGATTGGTACAACCCCCCCAAAGACACAACCCAACCCCCTTCAAACCCCCCAAATACGATGGCACGGCCGATGTGGAATATTTTATCACTCGATTCACTGAAGTAGCCGATGCAAATGATTGGGACCAAGCTACTGCCCTACTACACCTACGAGAGGCACTGAGAGACGACGCCCTTGAGTGTGGCCGCCCTCCCCATGTAGAAGGTATCTTTGCTGCCCTACGTGCACGGTTTGGACTTACCCCCAAAGAGGCACAAGCTCAGTTGATTACACTGCGTCGTTCCCCCAAGACGTCGTTGCAACAACACGCTAATGAGGTTGAGAAACTGGTCCGTGTTGCTTATGATGACCTGCCCCCCCGAAGAGTTGACCGAATGGTACTGGAAACCTTTGCTAGCACAATAGGCAATGCGTACCTTCAACGACATTTATTAGCCGTGCAACCCCACACTGTTGAGGAAGCAGTCAGAGCAGGTAGTGAATTTCTCCAAATCAAGACAGGATTTGAAGACAAACCTTCCCGAGTCAGAGTAGTGGAGGAGGAAGACGACATGTTAGAACCACCCAGTGACAGAACCCCAGCCAACCCCCTGCTCAGTCAAGTCCACCAGACAGCTACCCCGTCCCCAGACATCCTTGCTGTTCTGATGCAAAACATGCAGTTGCTCACCGACGCCATCAAGCTCCAGTCGGAAGAACTCCAGAGACTGAAGCAGCAACGAACCCCCCAACTGGCCGTTCCCCACCCCTCCTACCCCCCCGTCACACCTACCCCCCCTCAGTGTTGGGGGTGTGGCGCCATTGGTCACTTACAGAGGAGTTGTCCTACTAAACCTTGGCCGTCTCCTACCCCCCTTCCTAACCAACCGTCAAAAAACGGGCGCCGCCCGCAGTAGGGAGACCGGTCCCTAACTGCCCCCGGGCCCCTCGGAATTATAGGAAGGCAATCGAAAGGCTAGAGCGACATAACCCTGTGACTCAGGTCCCCCCTCCCCGTCCAGAGAGACGGTATCCTGTGCCAACCCCAGAGCCCTGGCAGCTACCTACTGCCAACCGGTATGCGCCATTACAAGAGCTGGAAGATACAGACTACTACCCGTCTGCCCCACCTGTCTGGGATAACCACCAACCATATCACCCCCCGGCCCCCCTGTGTGCTGACCTTCCCCGCCCGTCTCGTCAGCAACACCCCGTTAGTCATGGACACAAATTATATTACCCGTCTGAACCAGCTCAATCTCTGAGCCGAGGGATTCACCCCAAAAGCCCCCCTGTTCCCCCAACCCAAATACGCCCCTCCCGCCCTCGGGAGAGACAACCCCCTACCCCCCGACCATCAGCCGTCAGACCCACTGATGTTCTTTACTCCCCGCCAGAACGCCCCTACAAGGCAAGTTATTTCTTGCCCGGTCGAATTGAAGGCAAGCCGGTGTCTATACTCATTGATACCGGATGTACCACCAATCTGCTATCACAGCACCTGTTTAACCGGCTGTCTCCTACCACCCGGGATGCCCTTCAAGAGAGCGACACCCACGGCATCTTGGCGGACGGATCCCATATTCCCTTCTTTGGTACCCTACATCTGCCCCTTCGACTGCGAGACATAAAGACGGATGCTACATTCATAGTCGGACAGATCAACGAAGACGCCATATTAGGCATGCCCTTTCTTACTGCCCACCAGTGTCACATGAAATTTGATCGTTCGGTCATTGAAATAGATGGCCAAGAACTTCCATGCACTGACCAACAGGGACGAATGCTCTCCACCTCTGTCCAAGTCATAAGAGACACTCACATCCCCCCGAATACCGAGGCTACGGTACTTTGTAAAGTTACCAACCCCTCACACCTCCCCCTCGGTATAGTAGAAGGTACCCCGGACTCCCCGCCCCTCGCCGCCAGTCTCAACTCCCCTGATACCAAACACCACCTGCTCGTTAGATGCCTTAACCCCACTAGTCAGCCGTTACATTTGAAAGCGGGAAAGACTATAGGCCGGTATACAGGTGTACAGGCCGGTGACATAGAGTTGCCATTGACGGAGAACCCCCCTACTTCTATTCCCCCCACTCTCCTTCCCTCCCCCGTCCCCGAGCACTTGCAGGCACTATATACTCAAGCCCTGGACAACTGCCACTACCCCAGTGAAGCGTTCCAACTGGCCCAGCTCTTACACTCCTACGAGGAGGTGTTCAGTAGAGGAGATCACGACATGGGTCGTACCGACCTTGTGGCACATAGCATCCCCTTGAAGCCCGGAGCCCAGCCCATAAGACAACACCCCCACAGATTAGGACCCCACAAGGAGCGAGAAGCCGAGGAGCAGGTGTCCAAACTGCTAGAGAGAGGGTTGATCGAACCCAGCAATGGTGCCTGGAGTTCTCCCGTGGTACTCGTCAAAAAGAAAGACGGATCGTGGAGGTTTTGCATAGACTATAGGCGGTTGAATGCAGTGACCCAACAAGACGCCTACCCTCTGCCCCGTATAGATGAGAGCCTGGACGCTTTGTCGGGTAGCCGCTACTTCAGCACCCTAGACCTAGTGAGCGGATACTGGCAGGTCCCCCTGGACGCGGATGCTAGTGACAAATCCGCTTTCTCCACCCGTTCCGGCCTATATAAATGGAAAGTCCTCCCTTTTGGATTAACTTCCGCACCCGCCACTTTCCAGAGACTCATGGAGAGGGTGCTACACGGCCTTCACTGGAAGTCACTCCTCCTTTACTTAGATGACATCATCGTCATAGGCCCCGATTTCCCCACCCATCTCCACCGACTGTCCGAAGTGCTCCAGCGTCTCCAAGCGGCTGGTTTAAAACTAAAGCCCAGCAAGTGTGAGCTGCTCCAATCTCAAGTCCGCTACCTAGGCCACGTTGTTAGCGAGCGAGGTGTCTCCACTGATCCAGAAAAGATTGCTGCAGTACGTGATTGGCCCCCCCCCCTACTTGTCTTAAAGAACTACAAGCGTTCCTAGGAACTGTAGGTTATTACCGCCAGTACCTCCCACGGTTCTCTACCGTAGCCAAGCCCCTGACCAGACTCACTTGTAAAGATACCCCCTGGGAGTGGGCCCGACCTCAGGCAGAAGCGTTTGTGTTGCTCAAAGCAGGACTGGTCTCCGCCCCCATTCTAGGCTACCCCGATGCCAACAGTCCCTAGTAGTAATATATGAGCAGATCTCCCTACCAAGTGTTTTTTTGTGGATTAGATCTTGGAGTTTAGGCAATGGGTTACGGCGTTGGATGAATTCGCCGAGTTTATATTGTATTTTACTTGAGGGGTACTTGAGTGGCATTTGAATGGCATTTAAGTGGCATTCGAGTTTTGATTATTTTTTTACTTGATTTGAACTCATATGGCAACTAGATTTTGAATGTATGGCATTTAAGTTTTGATAACTCGAACTCATATGGCATCTTGAGAGAAAGGAGAGAGGAAAAGAGGAGAGAGGAGATACATCTACATTGAATAAATACATTGATTAAAAATGAAACAATATGTGAATATATACATTTATTGTATAATAAGTAGGGATACATAAAGAGAACATATTAAATATTGTAAGCTTGAAATAGTTCCAATATCATTTCAAATGAAAAAATGGATGATGAGAGATTTTCATCCGTTTGTATGTATCTACATATATCTGATTGAAAATGATATAATAATTCAGTAGTCCATTGTATTGAAATCAATTTTTGAGTGAGCTCTTTATTCCACACTTTTCTTTGAATTTTCTTTAAGTAATCATTAATACTGACAGTTTTTGACATTTTTAAAACTGTTTGAAAATTGTTTTTAGTCATAAGCTTAAATATTTCTACTGAATTGTCAACGTATTTATGTGTAGTGTATGGTCGGTATTGTATCGGTGAAAGTTCTCCATGTAAAGAAGCTACAGTTAGCAAATGCTGTGTCATACATAATAATATAGCTTGTAATGTCAAGCGATATCCAATCTTTTCCTGTACTTCAACATTTTCTTTAATATAGCTATGATATATCTTTGGAAGGTAGTCTTTGATTGTGTATCTTTTTGAACTCATAATGAACTAAAATAAAATGTTAAGTATTAGTATATGATGATTAAACAGTGTTGTAAAATAATTACATTTTAACTTTTATTAAGTAATTTTTCTATTAATTCTTACCTTATCACCAAGAAATCAGCTGTAGTAGTTGATGAAATCAGTTGTAGCAGTTGATGAATCAGTTGTAGTAGTTGATGAAATCAGCTGTAGTAGTCGATGTTTTATTGCTGGAGAGAATGATTTCTATGCAGAGAGAGCTGTTCTTATATAGTATAAGCCACTCCTACTCATTTAGCTTATAGCCATTAAAAACACTCACGCGAAAACTCTATCAGAATAGTGTTATTCGCGTGAAATATCCCTGTTTTATTCGCGTGAAAATAAAAAATTTCATTCCCGCGAAAGCAACGGTTTCCATTCGCGTGAAAATGAAGTATATATTCCCGCGAAAGCATTGGTTTGTATTCGCGTGAAAATAAAATTTTTATTCCCGCGAAAGCAATGGTTTCCATTCGCGTGAAAATAAAATTATTTATTCCCGCGAAAACATTGGTTTGTATTCGCGTGAAAATAAAATGTTTATTCCCGCGAAAGCATTGGTTTGTATTCGCGTGAAAATAAATTATTTATTCCCGCGAAAACATTGGTTTGTATTCGCGTGAAAATGAAATGTTTATTCCCGCGAAAGCATTGGTTTGTATTCGCGTGAAAATAAATTATTTATTCCCGCGAAAACATTGGTTTGTATTCGCGTGAAAATAAATTATTTATTCCCGCGAAAACATTGGTTTATACTCGCGTGAAAATAAAATGTTTGTTCCCGCGAAAGCAACGGTTTCCATTGGTGTGAAAATAATTTATTTATTCCCGCGAAAACATTGGTTTGTATTCGCGTGAAAATAAAATGTTTATTCCCGCGAAAACATTGGTTTCTATTCGTGTGAAAATAAAATGTTTATTCCCGCGAAAGCAACGGTTTCCATTCGCGTGAAAATAAATTATTTATTCCCGCGAAAACATTGGTTTCTATTCGCGTGAAAATAAAATGTTTATTCCCGCGAAAGCAACGGTTTCCATTCGCGTGAAAATAAATTATTTATTCCCGCGAAAACATTGGTTTGTATTCGCGTGAAAATAAAATATTTATTCCCGCGAAAGCAACGGTTTGTATTCGCGTGAAAATAAAGTATTCATTCCCGCGAAAGCAACAGTTTCCATTCGTGTGAAAATTAAATGTTTATTCCCGCGAAAGCATTGGTTTGTATTCGCGTGAAAATAAAATATTTATTCCCGCGAAAGCAACGGTTTGTATTCGCGTGAAAATAAAGTATTCATTCCCGCGAAAGCAACAGTTTCCATTCGCGTGAAAATTAAATGTTTATTCCCGCGAAAGCATTGGTTTGTATTCGCGTGAAAATAAAATATTTATTCCCGCGAAAGCATTGGGTTGTATTCGCGTGAAAAAATGTTGATTCATAGGATTTAATCAGTGCAACTTTACCTATTTAAGAGCCACTGTTTTCACACAGAAAGCATCCAGTTCTACAACGACTAGCGGAGAAGCAACATCTACTAAATCTTTCATTGCAACAACTAGGAGCTCATCTTCTTTATAAAGGTAAGAGTAAAAATATTTATTTTTTGTTAGCTAACGCTACTAGGTTTATGACCTTTATGATCTTTTAAAATTAATTACGAAAAATTAAACAAAATGTTTTGTTTTTTTTAGAATGAATACTCAAGACGAAGGAAGTCAACCGATGAATGAAGAAGCAGGATCCCAGCAAACCCTTTCCCCATCACCTTCTCCTATCTTTGATATGGCAGAAAGTCAATTGGTGGTTGATGAACCAGAATCCCAACAAGATTTTACTTCATTCACATCTCCTACTAACAAGCTGTCTTCAAAAAGAACATCGATGAGGAAACGATCTTTTATTGATTTGACAAAAGATGAGAATGAAACTGGCTCGAAGTGCAAAAAACTAGTTTTGACGGATGTTGGAGATGAAACGCTTTTTCGTCACACCAGAATACCCTTTCAAGATGCTGGAAGTAATGAACTAACCACTCTCACCTACAAGAGCGCTGGGTTAATAAACTCTCTCTCTCCAGATAGTCTAGAAAAACTTGAAGAATCCATGGAAATCCGAGAACTACCAGTACCAACAGTTATGGAGGTGTTGTCTGTTGAATTTCGTGATGAATCAAAGTGCACCATGATTTACAACTACCGAAAGAATAAGAAGATAACTCGGGTGAAGAGTGATGTTTCAACCGAAATAGGACTGCTTGTTAATAAAGCTAAGCAAACACGTCCAATTGTTTTAATTTATATGGGAGAAGGAAAGACAGGAGATGCGATTTTTCGTACTGCTGAATCTCATGGATGTAATCGAAAGATCAACGATCCATTCAACTCATTGTATGGCAAGAGTTTGAGACAAATACAGGCTTATTTCAGTGTTGCTCACCTACACGATTTTCCGACAGGAAGTGTTATAGCTTATGAGAATCCTGGAATGCTAAGAAAATGTGATACTCGTTGGAACAAGACTGCTGATGTTATAGTGGCTAATTACAGATGTATGGTGAAAGGAGAGCTATTGATTGGAGATCTTAGCATCCCTGCTCAAATAGCTTCATCTGTGGTGGCGGAAAAAAGTGGTGTAATCGTATTCAGAGGACTGAAACAAAATACGAACAACATGATTTCCTACGACATCATTCTACTCTCAGCTCTTCAAGCTTTCATTCAAGTCTCAGAACTGTTTGATACTTCGCTGCAGCACACCTGTCTCTCCTACTTTGATGAAAATGAAAAAGAGAATTGTCCAGAACAGCATATCAGAGTCTTAATCGATAACACAAAGGATGTGACTCGTCTTCTATGATGGTAAGTTTCATATCTATTTAAAGAAAGATCTGAAGTATTTTTGTAAAATTAATTCATATAACTATGTATGATAGAGTCATTAGTTACTATGTCTTTTAGATATAACTAAAGAGCGTTCCTGAGGAAGAAAATGAGAAGATCTTATTTACTTCTTGCTTGAAACATTACAAAATAATAGTTTTTATAGGTTCTGTAGTGTTTAGCACAAATAATGAGATAAGTTGTATTTTATTCATTATATTTGTTATATCAAATAAAAATCAATTATAATAATTTATTTTAACAATTTACTTAGTAAATTAGTTCCTTGTATATGTACACCATCTATTCCTTCTACTGTATTATCTTCTATGAACTCGAAGTTAGGATAGGTCTGTATGATAAATCTCCGTATTGAGTGATCTCTCATCTCACTATCTCCTATGTCTCGTAAACTTCTAACAATTTCATCCATACTCCATCCTCTACTTCTCAGTAAACAAAAGTATACACAATAGTCGCCACATACAGTTGACAAAAAATTTTGTAGTTGTGTTTCATTACTTCGTATTGTTTCATATCCTCCATGAATACTTAGTATTTCATTTACATCCGGATAAAAGGAAACAGAACGTCCAAACGAGTCAAAAAAATCCACCTCTGAATCATTAGCGTACACAGCCAACCAATGCTCTCCGGGTTGATGAGAATAATGGGTGTTGAATACGAAACATCCTGTTGGAAAATTGCAAATTTGCTTCCAAAACTGTTCTCTAGCTCCAACATGAAACCCTACGCTTTGACATAAAACGTCTGAAGATAAGATCGAACGAATTTGTATGGTATTCATCTGTAACTTTCTGTTTAAAGCACTGCGTCACCTCCGATAGTTAATTGAAGAATGCTATCCATCTCCAACACACCGTCTTTTACAAAGTATGCTACCAGGGATAATCCATCCGTCGTGTTAGCGCTAAAACGAATTTCCACACTTGTTGTGACATTTTTCATAGAGTGAAAACCTTCTTTAAGAAAATCACCAGTCAAATCAAATCCATAAAGTGTAGTACCATCAAGGTATTGTTCTTTCGTAATACCGAGACTATCACCTTCAAGCAAAGTTCCGGTAGCGTGTAGAAACTGATGATATTCTCTTCCAAAAACTCCTCTAGCATAATTTGGTTCAAATCTCCTTCCAATTGGACAATCACCAACTCTCAATACAATACTATCAACACTAGCATGCTGCATTCTATATGGATTCAAGGCGAAACGTCCGTTCATTGCGTTGTGATTAACTAAACCTAAATAAATTTGTTTAGGTTTTTGTTTGTTTTCTTCCAAAGTGATGTCGATCTGCGCAACACCAGCACGAATTCCATATAGTTTTATCCGTTTTCGATCAACAGGATAAATGTAGTTGTGACCTTCCAATGCCAAGCTGAGTTGGGAGTTTTGTATTGTAGGATTCACCTTAACTTTACAAAGATGAAGTTCAAATTTATCAATTCTAATCTTTGCCCCTCCTGCAGGCGTCTCATTCGCAGCAAACAAAGCTAGTTTGCCAGAGGCACGCTCAAACTCCAGCTGCATAGTAGGACCTGGTATTATTAGTTTTTTCTGCTGAAATAATGCGAGATGAGGTTTTCCAGTTAATTCTATTGTCTTTCCACCTATGATTAGAGCTCTCCTCTTTTTCTTATCAGCGGTTTTGTGATCAGTAGCGTCTTTGCTAGTTGAATCATCATACAACCATCCTTCCATCTTACCTTGATATTTCTTTCTTTCTGCACTGTTTTCGAGTAGTTGTGAAAAGTAGGAGCGTAAACCGTAGTTGTTAGCGTATTCAACGGTGGTTCCTTCTATCGACATTTTCAACTCACTGAATAATGCATGCATTGAATCCCCCATCCACACAACTGCATCATCATCATTACCTGAAATATTGGTTCCATCATCTTGAACAACCGTGGCTTCAACTTGCAGAAACGAGTTGTAAAGATCTGTGTAATGTTCAGTGCTCCCTGACAAGGTTAACTCAATACTACCATAAGGATCTAACCTATCAGGTCTGATGACAACATATTCCGATCTTTCTACCGATATGTTTGTTGGTTCCGTAGCAAATACATCCAACGTTGGATTTATGTTGTAGGAAGAACCTTCCAACTTATTACCTGTTGTTCCATTTAGGCTAGCCATCTTTTGCGAGTGATGAATGCTTGAAGCGTTACCGCTTAATGAATATAGATATCAAGCTCAGCTGTCTTTATACCGGATTCTACTGCTATTAAAATATACCACGATTACCAACACCTCTCCTCTTCTTTCCACCTCTTGTTTTTCTCCTTTTCATTCTATCTGGACGGACTGCATTGAGCACATCTCCCCCCAGATCATTCAACTCTGCCAATCCCCTCTTCTTTGCTGACGCTGCAAAACTTTGACCATCGATGACATCACGCGCTACATTTCCACCTACAGACAATGCTCTTTTCCCCAAACTAATTGCTCCTCTTTTCAGCATTGGTGCTGCAGATTTAAGTAAACTTGAAAAAATACTACCAAGTCCATTTCCTCTCATATTAGGCATCACTCGTCGTCCGCTATACACTCCAATTCCATTTCCAGCTTGCATCTTGTAGTACTCATCAAAAAAATCTTTTGAATCCTCAGGGGTGTATCGTACCAAACTCATTATAATTCTTTCTCTCTATAGTGAACCGTCAACACAACCTTTCCACCATCAAATGGTATTCGTTGACCGTCGTCACTCGTTATAAGTACTTTAATCATATCACTATTTAGTGATGAAGCGTCAACATAGTGAGGATTTTTAAATTCTTGATACACAACACTATTCTTCTTTCCTTGAACTGGAACTACTCTCAATAAAGGTACATTCGTATCTCCTACCATTCTATTATCAACAATGTTGGAATAAACATACAGGGATGTTAAACCGGAATTTATATCAGGAGGTGTGATATTATTGTATCTACCACGAGGGTATGTAGTTTGTGATTCAAATCCAAAAATATATGCTATATCTTTGGAAAAGCTTATGGCAGTATCAGGATCACTGTTAGTTAGTAAAGCAGTGTTGGTGATCTTGTTGTAGGAGATGGCGAATTTCTTGTCTAAATCCATTTCATTCATTCTCTTTCGTATAATCTCCTCCAACTCCTCTATACTATCATATCTTCCATTACCGATTAGGATGAAGGACTTTTCGCTTTTACCGGAGACATTAGTCTTTTCTAGATATATTTTCCCTTCGGTAACATTTTTCCAATTATTAGAATAAGTCATATCTAGCAGAGCTACCTCCCATTTACCACCATTGATAACCAAATATTTATACAGTCTCACTGTAAATTCGGAATTGTTATTATCAGGAAACTCTTCACCACTAGAGTTTGAGGGTAAAGTTATCAGCATCGACATTTTCCCAACGTATGATGATTATATCAAGCGTTCTTTCCTTATAAACTATTCATCTACCCACTCGTTGAACTTTTCTCCGTATCCTAACCACTTAACCAGAATCTGTCTTTTACCTCTTTTCATTCTTCTTCCCAATATCTTTTCAATTCTGAAAATCGTGGGTTTTTTTACTTTTTGCAACTCTTTTTCGTAAAAGGTGCCATCAATCATCTCCTCAGCTAAATCTTTTACCCTATATACAACAGGTTTTTCATCAATAAGTACATCAGTGATTATAAAAATCTCAATCGTCCAATTCGGAGTGTATCCTCTTTCAAACGCTCCTCTTGCCTTACTTATTCTCACATAATCCCCAACCTTTAGTTTTGCTTCTTGAGTTAAACTATGTTCACCTCCTTCATACACACGATTCCATACGAGTTCTTGATTTTGAAAATTCACATCATTTGGTCTCATACCTATAGCACCATGAATTGTGTTGTTGTATGCATTAACCATTTCTGGTAAAGCATCAATGTATCTATCATCATCTTTATATGTCAAATATCTATATATCTTCTCTTTTAAAGTTCTGTTAAAACGCTCCACCATTGATGCCTTTATCGTTTCATTTTCGGTTGTAAAGCGCTTGATCTTTTTTTCCGCTAGCAGAGTCTTGACATTGACGTTGTCAAACTCTTTACCTTTATCAGATTGTAAAGCTTTATAATTTTCCCCTTCTAGTATTCTTCTCAATCCTCTTGCTACTACCGGTCCTGATTTGTTGATGAGCGGCACAGCCCAACCTTTTCTAGATAAAGAATCAATAGCAGTTAGTAAAAATGCTGTATTATTATTTTCATCTCTTCGAGATCGAACATCCATCAAATCTACCTGTAGCTGCTCCCCTATTCCAGCTACAATTGTAGGACGACGCTTAAACTTGGTTACAACTTTTTTATGTAACGTGTAGGCATCCTCACCACTCAACCATTCACGGATTCTTTTTTCTCCCTCTCGTTTTCTACGAGCTTTCAGTAAAGCTCTAGCTCCTCGTAGAGATGTATGTAATGCAGGATTGTAATACAACTCTTTTAGCGTGTCGATGTCCATAAATTAGTACCGGGAACGACCAACTTTTTCTTCTGAGTACGTGTTCGATGCGGGGATTTTCTGACAGTTGTGATTCCTTCATCAGTTAGCAGGCTTTTAAATCTACTGTAATTGGTATTTCCCGATTGTATTTTACCTCCTTCGGTTAGAACGTCTCGTAGTAAAGTTTTGGAAGTCCTAGGATTCAACCAACGTTCTCCAATTTTCAGTCTGTCCTTCTCCGAGTCGAATCTACCAATTTTACTCAGATTATTCAACATTTTGACAGCGATCGTTTGATCACTCTTTTTTTTTGTTAAATCAGCTGCTTTTTTTTCAAAATCTTTTAAATTTTCGCTTTCACTATCGTGCTCATCTTCTCCATCAGTAAGAAATGTACTTCCTAGTAAGGTTGTGTCTTCAGTATCAAACAACCTTCCTTTTATTAATTCCGTCCCAATATCATCATCATCATCAACCATTTTCACTGATTCTAACTCATTGTCTTTATCAACATTTGGTGAAAAGACATTAGGTTTATTATCAATAATTGTGCTATTGGCCAAAGGAAAAGTAGACTCTGTCTTTTTTTTCTTAATGAGATTCCAACTATCCTTTTGTGTCTGGTTTTGGTTATTTTTAATCTTTTTGACATCAGACAAATACCTACGTAGGTTTTCAACATTTTCATCTAACTTTTCGTATGAGGATAAGTCAGAATCATAAGCCGTTTCCAGTAGATCATTTCGCTTTCGCTTCATATTTCTCACTGTTATAGCTTCCATAGGATTATAATACAATGGAGGTCTGGCTTTCTCTTCCTTTACTACTGTTTTATCATCCTTTCTTTCTGTTAATCTATAGTATTCATCTTCAGTGAGTATAAAATTACGTCTGGAGAATGTTAAAGGCTGTCGATTCATCTTTTTATTGATGATAAAACAGATACAATAGGTGTTATAATAGCATCCAAAAGATTCCCTCTACCACTCTGAATCAAAATTTTACGCTTATCATCAACTCTCCCTCTACCACTAAGTTTATGTAGCTCCTTCTTGTAACGCTGCAACTCAATAAACTGCTCAGAATCAAGAGGAACATTACCTAATATAATATTTTTAACACTTTCTATCAATGATTGAAACAAATCTGAGTTAGCCTTTTCGACTATAGCGATTTTCCCTTTCTTACTCAGATCATCCAGAGCTAAAATCGCCATTCTATTTCGCATCATTCGTGTTGAGAGTTTCATCTTTATCTTCTCCCTCCGCCTAGCACACTTTTAAGTAACCCTGGAACTATATTGCTGATGATAGGTCCTAGTAGAGCGCCTAAAAATCCTCCTTTTTGCAATACAGCTTTCTTATCATCTAACGTTGATTTTCTTACTAAAGCGCTAATATCCTTCACGTTTCGCTGCAACTCATTATACTGAGATGATGTCAATGGTATCGTTCCATTTATAATAGCTTTAGCACATTCCATTAGAGTCATAATAAACTCCTTTTTGGCTTTGGCTATAACAGACTTTTGAATAGCAAAGGTTGTATTGTTGAGCGATAACAACACAGCTGCATTTTTTGTTAATTTTTTCTCCAAAGCTTTAGACATTATAATGCTTTCGTGTTGCGTCGTTGAATAACAAAATATGATTGAGGTGAAGTGAATAGTAATTGTATTTATATCCTTTTACTTGGGTACATATAATATCATAGGGAGAACTGATGTAAAATTTCCCAATAGTCTATGTTGATCATTCGTTTGTTGAGTCGTATCTATTCGTAAATAAGAGTATGGTTTCTTTGTCGCGTCTTCAAAAGCCTCTTGTACATATTTTATTTTTGATGGAAAACATTGTCGAGCCAAATAGGAAATAGAAGAAGCATCTCTAGGGTTTTTAAAAAGAAAAAAATAATGACTATTCAAGGAAATTGTACGATTTCCTTTTAAAAACAGATTCTGAACAATAAAAAACACACTTATGTTCAAATGATGACTATGTTTTGTATACAAAGCATTAGCATCAGCTTTACCAGAAACTTCATCCATGAGATCATCAATTATCAGCCATCGATTTTTACCATCTCTGGGAAAACTCACTGTTATATCTATCATGCCTTCATGAAAAATCACTCCTGATACATCATCAAAGGCTTTTTGGTAGGCTCCATAACAGTAGTGAATCTCTGTTGGTGGAGGGTGTGCTATAGTCTGACTAGCTTCAATCATTCGAAAAATCGCTTGCGTCTTTCCCGATCCTGTTGGTCCTGCAATCATTGCTGTAAAAGGAGATCGCATCCTCGGGTCATAATCTTCAGGTTTCCCATTCATCATAAAAAGATGTTCATCAATCAACAGTAGTTTCATTTATGGTTCCAACAGGAGAGTTTCTCGCTTTTTGTATTTTTTCCATAGCTTCTTCATACATACTAAACTCAGTAACACCTCCAAAAGTGGAAAGCCCTACGACAAATACCAAAATTATCATAATTATCAACGCTTTACGCTTCATACTCGGTAAAACATCTATCATATCACGTTCAGTACCATCAATAGTATCAACTTCATTCATCGGTCTCATCTCAACATCATCCTCTGTCGACATCTTAACTTCCAATAACCATACAATCTTATCACGTTTTCATTTATATACAATGTTAAAACTATCAAAAAAATCAAATGCCATACATGCAAAATCTATATGCCATATAAGTTCAAAATAAGTAAAAAAAATAATCAAAAACTCAAATGCCACTTAAATGCCACTCAAATGCCACTCAAGTACCCCTCAAATGAAATACAATATAAACTCGGCGAATTCATCCAACGTCGTAACCCATTGCATAACCTCCAAGGTCTAATCCACAAAAAAACACTTGGTAGGGAGATCTGCTCATATATTACTACTGTCCCTATATCCTAGACACCGACGCCAGTGACGACGGTGTCGGCGCCGTCCTGTCCCAGATCCAGAACAATGAAGAACGGGTGATAGCGTACTACAGTAAAACGCTGAGCCCCCCAGAGCGAAACTACTGTGTCACTCGCAAGGAGTTGTTAGCCGTAGTTAAGGCGGTGAAACACTTCAAGCCCTATCTCTACGGACAAACCTTTAGAGTCCGTACCGACCATGCCTCCCTCATGTGACTCTGCAAGCGAAAGGAACCTTCGAGCCAAGTAGCCAGATGGCTGGAAGCCCTCTCAGAGTTTAAATTCACCATAGAACACCGCAGTGGACATTTGCACGGGAACGCAGACGGACTGAGTAGGCGTTGCCCCTCTGATTGTAAACAGTGTACCCACATTGAGAGTAGAGATGGTGGCCCCACCAAAGACGAGGTGATACAGACCTTCCCAAACCCCTCCCCTACCCCTCTTGCCCAGCCCTTGTCTACTCCCTCCCCTCCCTCAGACCCCCGGGTAGTGGCCATTGCCCGTCCACGTCCACCACCCCCTGATACAGATCTGATGGAAGCTCAAAAGACCGGCCGTCACCCCGTAGCTGTCGTGTATGAAGCTATCCAAAATAATACCCCCGTAGACCCCCAACAGCTTGAGCTCGGCAGCAATGAGTTGCGCCAATTGGAGAAGAGGAGACATTCCATGCAAATCCGCCCGGATGGTGTACTGGAGATACACCATGCCGGCCAAACCCGGTCTCACTGGTGCGCCGTGTGCCCCCCCAGTCTGCGTGGAAAAGTCGTGTGGGAGACCCACGTCATGGCCCACCAAGGTATTCAACGAACACTCAAGAGGTTGAATCTCACCTGGTACTGGCCGGGCATGACAGCCGATGTACGGCGAGCGGTCAACAGCTGCGAGACGTGCCAACGTGCTAAACATGGGGGTACCAAGCCCAACCCCGCTCGACAACGCATGTATGCCGGCCGGCCTTGGCAAAAACTAGCGGTAGATCTAGTTGGTCCCCTTCCTGAGACTCAGCGTGGTAATAAGTGGATTTTGGTCTTAACGGATCATTTTACCCGCTGGCAGGACGCCCTCCCCCTCCCAGACGCTACAGCCCCAGTAGTGGCCACCGCCTTGGACGAGCACGTGTTTAGCTATTTCGGCCTACCCGAGCAAATGCATACCGATCAGGGTGCCCAATTTGAGTCTAGCCTAATGAGAGAACTATGCACCATTTGGAGGGTGGCCAAGACCCGCACTACCCCCTACCACCCTCAGGCCAATGGAGTTGTGGAGCGGAACAATAGAGTTCTCGGAGACGCCTTACGTTCTCTCCTCCTGAAGAGACGCCCTGAAGAATGGGATCTGGTCCTCCCCCAAATCATGAGAGCTTTCCGCGCTACCCCCCACTCTACTACTGGTGAAACGCCGAACTTTCTTATGATGGGTAGAGAGTTGCGCCTCCCTGACCAACTGACCTACCACCCCCCCCCCCCCCCCTGTTAGAGTGCGTACCAGTGCACGAGTATGCCAGAGCCCTGCAAGAAAGATTAGAGGATGTCCACGAGGCACTGAGAATGGAGCAGAAGCAGATTAGAGGAGACGACGGAGAAGAGCCGTCGTTATTCCGACCGGGAGATGAGGTCTGGTTAGAGAATAAGAGGCGAAGAAAGGGAGAAAGCCCCAAGCTCCAACCCAAGTTCGTTGGACCCTACATCATCGAGGAGGCCTACAGCAACCACACCTACTTAATCGACCGACATGGACAACGTTCGGTACAAAATGGTAGCCGCCTCAAACCCTATAAAGCTTGCCTTGAGCCCTACGGCCAAGCCCCAGCAGCCATGGAGCCAGCTCGCCGTCCCAACATGCGTGGCGCAGCCCCCCGCAGGAGGAGAAGTCCCCCCCCTCCCCTTCAAGACATTCCCCTACCCCTCCTAGAGCTCCCGATCCCACCACGCTTTCTCCCAGCATTGCCCTCCCCCCCCACTTCCCCTACTAGAAGAACGAACACCCCCTCGCCTACAGCAACCCTTACCTGAGACCCCCCTCAACACCCCCAGCGAGTTTCGTACAAATCGGCCAAGAACTGGCCGAAATAGGAGCCAGACCCCGAATGTGGGCGTTGCCCCCCCACCAGTCACCCCACCCCCTGTCATAGCCCCTGCACCTACTGGTCGCCCTAGGCGTAATGTGGGACCACCCCAACGCTATGGAGAACCCTGGTGTCATCAAGTGACGGGCGAAGATGAGCAATTGTTTGAACAACAATACCAGGAAAAAATGAGGTTGATAGCCGAATTAACGGCTTTTACCACAAAGACCGAGGTCCCAACACAATCATGCGTGGTCTTAAAAGAATTGCCAGAACCTCCTCTACCCACCCCCGAAAAATCGGTATCCTCGCTTGAAACCCCGGGGCTGCAAGGTCGTTCAAATACACCCCCTTTTTTCCCCACTACCCTGAGTCAGACCCCCCAAGAAGTAGGTCGAACTGCTAAGAAGCCAGACAGAGAAGAAAGTGCAATCTCTTTGCCAGCTGGATCTAGTACTGTACAGTCCGCTTTTTCACTCCAGTTGTTAATAAATCAATTAAAAGAAATGGCAAAAGTTAGCGACCCGCTACCACTGCAGCTCGACGCAGGCGACGACCATCTGCTTCTCGAGGCCGACTTGGCAGAGTACCCACCCCCATCCAGCATACCAGAAGACGAGCTACTAGGGCTCCCCATGACGGAGGTTCTACTACCTACCAATCCACCAGAGAGCATGGCAGTTAGTGACAGAGAGGATGAGTTGGAGATTTACAACAACTGGGTTTTGGAACCTTCTACTGCTTGCGATCCCCTGGCCCTAACCCCTAACGAATCGTCACCCCCCTTACTCACCCTAGACGAGTTTCCCCCTCTTACCCTACCCCCCAACCACTTACTAACAACCAACACTATCCCCAGCTTGACACCCCCTCCCCAGCGCAGCTACAGTCAATGTATCAAAGACCCCCCCAAGCCACTCCAAACCTCAGAGAGTGACTCCGAATCTACCATGGCTCGGAATAGGTGGACCACCCTGAAAAAGGTCATCCCGGGCAACCCATCTTTGTCTCCCCAGTCGCCGCCCAAAAATGAGAGAGAAAACGAGTAAGAGACAACTCTTCCATCCTCCCACACCCCTCAGTTATTCTTGTTTATATATATATTTTAATTAGAGACTTCGTCGCTAATGAAGCGGAGTATGTGGGAGATTTGTGTGACAGGTAGTGCTAACCCCCCCCCCCACCCCCCCCCCTTTTACACCCCTGGTGACCTTAGTCATAAATCATCATCCCCCCCCGAACTCTACCCCCCCCCCTCCGGAGATTCTCCGAATCCCCTGAAAAGTAGGTATTAGTTGTCCCCAAACCTTATTCCCCTATATATAGCAAAATAAGCTACCCCGAACTGACCCCGAACCTACCCCGACCCCGACCCGGGATCCAACTACATTTATTCAGATAGCCTGAGGTCTCCTGAACGCGATGCAGCAATCAGAATCCAAATCGGAGCGTTCCTTCTCCCAGAATCACAGGATAGGAAATGGTCTATCCTTATAAGGACTGGAAGGTTACCAGCTACCAAAAAGAGCGGCAATAAGTGCCCAGGGCAAAACACCATGTGCTTGCTATATGATTGGACCGTTTATTATTATGATTATGTATTCTATGCTACCATTGGTAATTACCTTGTACTCTGTATTATGATTTGTTGTGCCTAATAAGGTAATGAAGTGGCACCCTTTTCTCTATAAATAGAGCTGCTGTGCCTTGGGCAGGCAGTTGTTAGAGAGCTATTACTGTATAAGTACCCCTTTTATTGTGGCTGTAATAAAGTATATATATTGAAACATACACTTCTACTACGTTTGAGTCGAGGACTCGTGAGTTGTTAGCGTCGGTTGAGACAGAGAGAAAGGAGTGGAAGAGAGAGAGATAGCAAATCCGTTGTGGCAGTTAATAGAGAGGCAAATCTATTACAATAGATCAACATGTAAACAACTTAAAAAGACACTCACTACCCAACCTAGCCCCAGCATTAATGGGGTGGTGAATGGAGAGTGAATGAAGTGAAAGTGAGCGATGATATTCCATTTGACTAACATATATAGAACTAACTCTGATCTTTTATGTAGATACACCACATATAGCTAACCATGGAGACCAAACCTACTAACAGTATAGACAACTTTATGACATTTATCCACACCTACACAGCACTGTGGACAGTGTTACTTACATTGATGTGGCTATTTGAGCAGTCGATCGTACAACTGAGTCAGTTGCTACAAACAATAAACCTTGGATTTAAAACACAGCATAAGAGCAGGTTTAATATTTTGTGAGTCCCACATGGTTTCCTGTTTCTGATTATTTTCATAATATTTATTTTATAAAACCCTATTATTTATTATTAATTTTATCATTATTGGTCAAGTAATTGATAAAAAATTATTATAAAATATATAATTCATTATCATTTATAGCTTTTACGCCTTCACAGAATTATTTATTTTTTGAGTTTTTCCACCACAAACGATGATTATTTTAGAAACTGTATGCTTGGGTTCTGACAAACACCAATGGTCATATAACCATTATAATATATATTGCTATTTTAAAAAATATATATTATGTAAACGCATGGAAAATCAAGATAACCTTGCAAGTAGAATCGCTGTGGATTAGTCAACCACTCACAGCATGATAGACAGGATGAAAAATTGATCATGTTCTTTCTGCTTCGTCCTGCGCTGGATGTATCATCCTGCGTGAGGGAACGACTGATACAGATGATATTCTGGCATGGCAAGCCCATTCGAGTTATGAATTACACGCCATACCACTCTAATGGGAGACATTTTACTCTCTGTACGATATCTTCCAGCCAATTAACTCTTTTCAAGCAAGATTGCTTTTTCCCACTTTGAGCTCAGTGGTTTTGATTTAAAGCCATGAGTTCAAACTCCAGCCAGGTGCGAGCTGTTTTATTAACTGTGGCCAAAACATGCCCATTCAAGTGGCTAGAAATATATTTGCCCACCAAAAAGTATGCAAAGATTCTATTTCACCTGCACACCAAAACTCAGCTCTTTCTACAAGATAACAATGTATCACCAAGAGTCAACGGAGGACTTGGAGCTTTAGTTTAACTTGACAAACAGTTTTAAGTACCGAAAACCTCAAGTATTACCTCTTTGGAGGGGAGTTTTGTTCTCCATGTTTTCTTCAAAGGTACCAACTTTATGGCTTTCTGAGAGGTAGCTGTAGGACCCCATTGTTCCTCATTCTCCCTGGCAGACAATACATCATCTCTCTCTTGTACTCTCTTTCCCTCTGGTAGTCTGCTACCAGCAGCACCTTCAGCAGCACCTCTGGCAGCACCTTTGGCAGCACCTTTGGCAGCACCTACAGCAGCACCTTTAGCAGCACCTTCGGCAGCATCTTTGGCAGCACCTTCGGCAGCTGTATCATACACAGAGCTTATGTTACACCAAGTCAATTAAGTGTATGAGACAATAGTAGATTGACCATGAAGTCACATCGAGATGAAGTATCCATGAATGAAGAAAAAAAACCGATTTTTGTTTTGGGTCGACCATTTTATCAAATTTTCATCAATTTTATAAATGGGAAGTAGAGCTGATATAATACAGTCTGGTTGTCAAACAGCATCAAGTGAAGACTGTCATTACGTGGAGGCAATACAGTAAATAGTGGGGACTGCCATTACGTGGAGGCAATACAGTAAATAGAGGGAGACTGCCATTATGTGGAGGCAATACAGTAAATAGAGGGAGACTGCCATTATGTGGAGGCAATACAGTAAATAGAGAGAGACTACCATTGTATGGAGGCAATACAGTAAATAGAGGGAGACTGCCATTACGTGGAGGCAATACAGTAAATAGAGGGAGACTGCCATTGTGTGGAGGCAATACAGTAAATAGAGGGAGACTACCATTACATGGAGGCAATACAGTAAATAGAGGGAGACTGCCATTATATGGAGGCAATACAGTAAATAGAGGGAGACTACCATTATATGGAGGCAATACAGTAAATAGAGGGAGACTACCATTACGTGGAGGCAATACAGTAAATAGAGGGAGACTGCCATTGTATGGAGGCAATACAGTAAATAGAGGGAGACTGCCATTGTATGGAGGCAATACAGTAAATAGAGGGAGACTGCCATTGTGTGGAGGCAATACAGTAAATAGAGGGAGACTACCATTACATGGAGGCAATACAGTAAATAGAGGGAGACTGCCATTACGTGGAGGCAATACAGTAAATAGAGGGAGACTACCATTATATGGAAGCAATACAGTAAATAGAGGGAGACTACCATTACATGGAGGCAATACAGTAAATAGAGGGAGACTGCCATTACGGGGAGGCAATACAGTAAATAGAGGGAGACTACCATTATGTGGAGGTATTACAGTAAATAGAGGGAGACTGCCATTATGTGGAGGCAATACAGTAAATAGAGGGAGACTGCCATTAGATGGAGGCAATACAGTAAATAGAGGGAGACTGCCATTATATGGAGGAAATACAGTAAATAGAGGGAGACTGCCATTGTGTGGAGGCAATACAGTAAATAGAGGGCTACTGCCATTGCGTGGAGGCAATACAATAAATAGAGGGAGACTGCCATTACGTGGAGGCAATACAGTAAATAGAGGGAGACTACCATTATGTGGAGGCAATACAGTAAATAGAGAGAGACTACCATTGTATGGAGGCAATACAGTAGATAGAGGGAGACTGCCATTATGTGGAGGCAATACAGTAAATAAAGGGAGACTGCCATTACGTGGAGGCAATACAGTAAATAGAGAGAGACTGCCATTACGTGGAGGCAATACAGTAAATAGAGGGAGACTACCATTATGTGGAGGCAATACAGTAAATAGAGAGAGACTACCATTGTATGGAGGCAATACAGTAGATAGAGGGAGACTGCCATTATGTGGAGGCAATACAGTAAATAAAGGGAGACTGCCATTACGTGGAGGCAATACAGTAAATAGAGAGAGACTGCCATTACGTGGAGGCAATACAGTAAATAGAGGGAGATTGCCATTGTATGGAGGCAATACAGTAAATAGAGGGAGACTGCCATTACGTGGAGGCAATACAGTAAATAGAGGGAGACTGCCATTATGTGGAGGCAATACAGTAAATAGAGAGAGACTGCCATTACGTGGAGGCAATACAGTAAATAGAGGGAGGCTACCATTACGTGGAGGCAATACAGTAAATAGAGGGAGACTGCCATTACGTGGAGGCAATACAGTAAATAGAGGGAGGCTACCATTACGTGGAGGCAATACAGTAAATAGAGGGAGACTGCCATTACGTGGAGGCAATACAGTTAATAGAGGGAGACTGCCATTACGTGGAGGCAATACAGTAAATAGTGGGAGACTGCCATTACGTGGAGGCAATACAGTAAATAGAGGGAGACTGCCATTGTGTGGAGGCAATACAGTAAATAGAGGGAGACTGCCATTACGTGGAGGCAATACAGTAAATAGAGGGAGACTACCATTGTATGGAGGCAATACAGTAAATAGAGGGAGACTGCCATTACGTGGAGGCAATACAGTAAATAGAGGGAGACTGCCATTACGTGGAGGCAATACAGTAAATAGAGGGAGACTACCATTATGTGGAGGCAATACAGTAAATAGAGAGAGACTACCATTGTATGGAGGCAATACAGTAGATAGAGGGAGACTGCCATTATGTGGAGGCAATACAGTAAATAGAGGGAGACTGCCATTATGTGGAGGCAATACAGTAAATAGAGGGAGACTGCCATTATGTGGAGGCATTACAGTAAATAGAGGGAGGCTGCCATCCCAGCAAACGCATGTCTTTTTCAAAACGTTTTTTAATGGTAAATAAATGGTTGGTTGCAGTGAAACATTTAAGAAACGTTTTTAAAACGTCGCAAAAATGCCTTTTCGTATCCTGGAAAATTAAAAACATTTTTATAACGTTTTCTTTTGGTTGAGTACAAATTCAGTT
The DNA here is from genome assembly GCA_945261195.1 of Cryptosula pallasiana. Classification (NCBI taxonomy): domain Eukaryota; kingdom Metazoa; phylum Bryozoa; class Gymnolaemata; order Cheilostomatida; family Cryptosulidae; genus Cryptosula; species Cryptosula pallasiana. Next base: position 22,847,064 of record OX183130.1, read on the forward strand.
GGATAGAAATGTATTAAAAATGTCTAATCGGTCACTTTTCTACGACTTCTATATATAAAGCTGTCTTTTTGATGTTTCTCAAACTCTGTTTGATAAACGTTAGTGAATAAACCTTCAGGAAACGTTTTTCGTAAGACCATTTAGTGATTTTGCACCTGTAACGTTTATTTGACGTTTTTTCTTGGTTAAAGTCAGTTAGCGTTTTATAAAAATGCAAATAAAACGTCATTCAAAGTCAAAATTTTTGCAAAAAACGCAAAATAAACGTTTATTTTTATAATGTTTTAATTACTTGCAAACAAAAACGTTTTTATAACTTTTTTATTTGATTAGTCTAGGAAAGGTGATTGTAAAAATGTTTAAAAAACTGCTTTTGCAACACATTTCAACTACTTGAAAATCGAAACGTCTTTTAAACGTTTTTATTTGGTTAGTCTAGGAAAGGTGTTTGTAAAAATGTATAAAAAACTGCTTTTGCAACACATTTCAAATACTTGAAAATCGAAACCTCTTTTAAACGTTTTTATTTGGTTAGTCTAGGAAAGGTGTTTGTAAAAATGTATAAAAAACGGCTTTTGCAACAAATTTCAAATACTTGAAAATCGAAACGCCTTTTAGACGTTTTTATTTGGTTAGTCTAGGAAAGGTGTTGGTAAAAATGTATAAAAAATGGCTTTTGCAACACATTTCAAATACTTGAAAATCGAAACGTCTTTTAAACGTTTTTATTTTGTTAGTCTAGGAAAGGTGTTTGTAAAAATGTATAGAAAACGGCTTTTGCAACACATTTCGAATACTTGAAAATCGAAACGTCTTTTAAACGTATTTATTTGGTTAGTCTAGGAAAGGTGTTTGTAAAAATGTAAAAAAAACTGCTTTTGCAACACATTTCAACTACTTGAAAATCAAAACATCTTTTAAACGTTTTTATTTGGTTAGTCTATTTAAGGTGTTTGTAAAAATGTATAAAAAACGGCTTTTGCAACACATTTTAAATACTTCAATGCCAAAACATCTTTTAAACGTTTTTATTTGGTTAGTCTAGGAAAGGTGATTGTAAAAATGTATATAAAACTGCTTTTGCAACACATTTCAAATACTTGAAAATCAAAACATCTTTTAAACGTTTTTATTTGGTTAGTCTACGAAAGGTGATCATAAAAATGGATAAAAAACGGATTTGCATCACATTACAAATACTTGAATGCCTAAATGTTTTTAAGACATTTTTTTGGCTATTCCTGCAAAAGATGGTACTGAAAATGCCACCGCAAAGTTTGTTAACATACTCTAAAGTGGTAAGATGAAGGTGTCGGTCAAAGTGAATTGCTTAATAACAATTTTTAAAGCTTCTAAAGGTAGCCTGCTGGCTATTGTAGAAGTTTAAAGCCCTTTTCTGACATTTCTAAATCATCAAACAGGAAACAATTTTGATAGAAGCATCAAAAACTTTTAGTCAGTCACCTTTCGATCACTTTCCCATAAAGGAGATTTCATTGCTGTCCATTAAAACACTTTTGCAGTAATCACCTGAAAACAACTCCAGAATACGTATTTCAGACAACCGATTAAACGATTTTTCAATCAATTACTTTTATACGACATCACCTTTGTTTAAAAAATGTCAATAAACTTTTTTGTGCAAATGCGCATTGCTGTGATTAGTTTTTTTTTCTAATATTTCTGAAACTTTACTGTTACGTTGATTTGTTTTCTAAACCTCTGTTCATTTGCTTCTATTTCAACATAGTTTAAATTATTCATGTTTTAGGATTGTATCTGTAATTGAAGATTCTAAGTAAGAAGAGTAATACAAAGCACAGAAAAAGCCGAGGAGTTGCATTAGATTGTTGTGAACCAGCTCATTGCATTGCCAACATTGTCTTATTAAAGTAAGACAATTCCCAATATAGCAATGTGTATATTAGGTACGTAGAAAAAAACTCCGAAAAATGATTTGTCTATTGCAAGCAACGGCCAAAATTGTCTTTGCTGAGGATACTTCTAGTTTCAGTTGTTTCGACAAATCATTTAGTTTGACACACTTTCTCTTGCATCGATGTCTCATCAAACAAGCAACTGCAATGAAATGTAACAAATTCTTAATAACATCATACTATTTAAAAACAAACTAGTTTTGCCAAACAGAATCCCTCAAGAAAAGCACTTTTGAGCAATGATATTGGTCTTGACATAAATTGCAAATAAAGTAATAATTCAAACTGTTCTTTTATTGTGACACATTCTAAGGAACTTCAACCTTTTTTTACTAAAAATATTATGATATTTTACTATGTAAGTATATTCTTTCTTTCACTACAATTAAAGTTTTATCCATTCACTTTCCACCATAAACATACTCTAAAAGAACAGGTTGACATCAAGATTAACCCCCTACCAGTAGCTTACTGGGTAGATTGCACAGAGCAATAAACATCACACGAGAAAACAACTCCTCCACAACTACATTTCAAACAATTGAGACTCTTCTTCCTCTTCACGTATGCATAGGTTATATTACTCACTGGAGAAACATGTAGCGTATGCTAACCTCGCCGACCCAGACATTCAAATGTTACATAATACAGTGACAAAGTATGCATTTTGCTGACAGAGAGAATTGTATGAAACAGCCATGAAGGCAACTACAACAATATGCATGCTACTAGAATATACAAAGCTTTGCAACAGCCAAAGGATTAAAATTATTTGAACTTGCCTCTATTCAAACTTTTGAACAATGAACTTACGTAAAGCACTTAGTATTAGAAATTATCGGAAATTTAATAGCTAATTATCCCAATTCATAGAACAATATGTAAAGGAAAATCACAATCCATAAACAAAAGATTTAAAGTACAAATGCACGAATAATAACTTTGTACTTGTATTTGTTAAAGCTCAGAAATTCAAACTATAAATCAAACCACCTGGAACTGAGAATGAATTCATGATGTTCACTTTCTATAAATTGCTGCTGAACATTGCAATTATTCTGTACAAAGAAGTTTTAAATTTGTTTACAGCTCTACTCTCAAGCAAAGTCACCTTGCAAACTGTCCTGGTGAGTATTTCCATTATTTCAAATGGTTACAATGGCAATCGTATTAGTAAATAATTTTAGCTGACTGCAATTATTTTCATTAAAAAGGTTGTAGTTTTATTTTTTTTAATGGCATTACAAGCAAATCAGTACAATCTAACACACTGCTGCGGGAATATGCTTTTTCAGCTTGACAGAAAAGGTAGGAATGATAGACTTTAAATTAAAAATAAGTTCTTGTAATCTCTCTGTAGAAGTGAGTAGATATTCTGTTGCTACAGTGCAAACCAGAAAATATTAGTTCAAGAATTATGAGCTCATGCTCTGAAAACCAACTTTTATATTTTTATCTGACCCAGTAAAAGCCCATGTTAGGTAAATAATTTATTTCATCAACTTTTCCAACTTAACACCAACAGAACTTCAGTTTTCACAGCTCATTGGTAAGCTAGTTGTTATACATGAATAGATCATTTGAAAAAGTTATCATCTCACATAAGACAAAGCTATGAACTTTCAACTTCAGAGACTGAACTGCACTATTAAATGGTAATTACACTGAGCTCTTCAAAGCTGGAGATCTGTTTAGAGAGTGCACTCCTGAATTTTAGCCAAACTGGAGCTTACATTAAACAATGGAGAGTGAGATATTTAATCCCATCAGAAAATGAGTGAATCAGTTATAATTATCTCATTCTTCTCTTATGTAGTCTCAAGTGAGCAATGTATAAAAGCAATAAACATCATTTCCAGTTAGCCTTTCCTACTAAAGCAAGCAATGGCAATGACATCTCTGGAATTTGTCGTTGTAGAGTTTTTAGGTGATAAAACTGTAGAAATAATTACTAGCCAGTGGCTAGTTCGAAGAGAGGTGAGAACTATAGCTTAACAGAATTTGTTTTCAAGTAGTTTAAAAATGCTTCAGGGATAGTTCTCAACAATACTGTTTACGGCATAAACTTTGGAACTACATGTGTGGTTAAAAGAATTGTTTCAAAATTTTTTATCAAACAGTTGTTGGTACTAGATGTTTGCTATTAAAAAAAGTATTGTCGCAAGGGAAGGCATTTCTCTTCATGTGTAATGTTTCTGTTTAGTGCCTGTAGCAAGTTGTTGGAAATAATCAATATTTGTTTCATTACCAACGTGAAATTGTATGCCGATAAACTATTTATGCAAAATTATAAATTTTTGTGTTATTTTTTGTTGCTGTGTGTACTTTTTTGTTACAAAATTTTATAATGAGAACGCTTGACAGTTTAGTTATACATGTTTATTTGAGCAGATACCTGCCTATTTACCTGTTTGATATATCACACTGTCGCTTATTATTTCAGGAAAAGCTTTTGAGCTATTGGCCAAATAACATCAACACTATCACAAACAAAGTGAAGCGTCACGAATTGCCAGATCCTGAATGGCAGTTGTTTGATGTTGCTATCATTTCCAAAACAGGTATGAGCGCATACATGTAACTGTGTGAAATTCAATTTTGAGTAGTAATATTCTATTGCAACAGCTACGGCTTCAGCTGCACGTCAGTCATTGTCTACCTCATGTCGAGTTTATCGTACCATAGTCAGTTTCTTTTATAAGGTTTAGAATTTTTCGAATTTCAATATCTCAACAAACAGAATATATATCGCGTGCATATACAAAGTACATTTTTGTACATATGCATGAAAAAGTCCGAAATTATAACTATTTTTATAACAAGTAGTGATTGCGATTATGGTTATCAGCTGTAGTTTTGAACTGTTCGCTATGCGTTTATGAGTGTACAACTTAAAACTCAGCATTAAGTATCAATTTACAAAGTTATGTTGAACTGATCTGTTGCGATAAAACAACCAAAATTCTAAAGCAAGTTTTTCAACGTTTTTGATTCAAATTGTTTGTTATTAGTTACCACTTTGCATGTTGCTATATTGCCAGTGTTTAAAACAAAGCTTGTTCACTGACTACCATCATCATATATGTGCTATTAAAAAATACAAAACAATTGTGTGTACCCCATGTTCAGGTGATTACAGTCAAGCCAAAAGACGTGTACGGAGAGCAACATGGGGAGATGTGGTTTGCATTGATGATGGCGCCACCCCAAAACGTCAAAAAGCTAATAATAATAGAGGTGAAATTTTGTGTTGATGCTACTCCTTTTGAGGCACGATAGTCCATGTTGACATTTTTTAGCTAACTTTCTAAGGAGCTGTGCTTTACAAAATAAGCTATATGGAATTTTTGTATTGCAGAGAGCTTTTAAGGAAGTGGCCAAGAGAGAATTGTGAGAGGTAGGATGCGATATTAGTACTTTCAAGTATAAAGAATAAAAATTCTTGAAAAAATCTAGTATGTTTTAGCTGGTTTTAAATTCATTGTACCAAGCAATATTTAATATTATCTGTATTTGCAGAGTTACGCTGAAGCAATGCTTCTTAGACACCACACAACAAATTCTCAAAAGAATTGAAGTATTGGAAAAAAAATTGTTGAAAACCACCAGAACGAGCAACTTGACTTGGTGGACAGTTTTTCTGAGCCATTCAGCACAATTGAAGAGCTTGGCCAGCTGGCAATGAGTAGCAAGGAGGAGAGAAACAAGATTGTATGTATTTAACGTCATTGTAAAAACTCCATAATGAGCCTCTCTTAGTCAAGCATAGGTTGAATACAATGTAGGTGTGTTGTTATTATTTCATCATGCAAAATTATCCCAATGCTCATTTTCATCTCAAAATTTTAAAAAATTACAGCAGTTTTATTGATACTAAAGCCGTCACTCACTCCGTTTTCAAGAAGCACTTTCGCTTCAGGGAGTTTTTAGTAAATATAAAATATATTTTTATTACATTATTGAATGTGTTCCTAAAAAATTTAAATCTAAAATATTAATTAAAATCTTGCCTTGGAAATCATAACACAATCAGATGCAAGTAAAATGCTAAACCGCAAAGTTTAGTCTTAGCACACTGAGAATTCCTTGTTAGTGCTATGCCTTGAGATGCGCAAAACGTGTGCAATTAAAATATTAAAAGGGCGACAACTCCACCTGAGCTGCCAGTTTTATGCAAGACAATCATTGTTTTCTCCTGATTTCTATTGAGCACTCCTTCTCATCGTGCTGCTTTACAAATCTAATTATAAGACCAGTTAAGAACAGCTTAAAAAGTTTGTGTACAACCAACAATTAGCGAAATTTGAGATAACTATTACTGGAAGCTTCCTGGATTGCGGTCTTATCAATTTTTATGGCTTTTGTGAAATATAGTTTTTTGCTTCATGGGCAAGTTATCAGGATTTTGGACAAACATTCATTTGTCATTTCATGCATTGAATTGCTTCACAATAATGTAACTCTTTAGCATCCTCTGTCGACGGTATTTATGTCAATGACAAAACAGTTGATTGAAAAATATCTTGAATTTTTTTGAACTCTCTGGCCAAAGTTGAAGAATTTGGTTTATTGCCATTACAATTCCTTTGAAAAAGCAACTTTTTGCTGCAGTTCCATCTAATTAAATAACTTAATTTCAACTTCTAAGTTTAAAACTCTCTCAACCCAATCTACTACTTCATTCTTTTCCAAAAATGCTACAACTTTTGCTGCAATGAATTTCATTTGCTTTAGTATCTTACTGGTTTTGTTAGGGTAAATACTGGCAATCAAGTTGGCCACTTAATTTCATCTGAATGAATTTTTATTGAATATCGTATCTTGGTCATTGCAACTTTTTCTTCTCTGTTTATCGTAGCTCTATAATGAATAGTGCTATTTGATAGTCGTAATGTTTTGAAGGGTATTGGATGTTGCCGTTCACTTTATTCCGCCTATAGTTTTTGAGAAATACTCAGTAATTGAAACCAATGTCTGGCTAGCTTTAATGTAAAACAACTGTTTGTGCTTTACATTAAATATATATCCCATTCCGCTGCTAAGCTCTTATCAAACCAGGTCCATCCACTGATATCATTGCTAGTTGGGTCCTTTTCAGGAAAATGAAAATTATTATTCACCTGTAATTTGTTTGCAGTTTTTGCACTCAAAAAGATACAAGTGTTGTATTTGTGTCATCCTTTCTTTGGATGTAAGGTACTCTGAGCTTGCTTTGAGATGAACAAAAATTTAGCATAAGTTTTTAGACCAGCAGGATAGAAAATAGCAAATACAAGTTCCAATCTAATAATTTACTGTCTTTGAAACATTTGAGCTCAGTTTTTTGTTTCTAACAAAAGTAACAACTTATTGTTTCACATCATTGTAGCTTTCTAGCCTCTCTAGAAGAAAAGGAAAAAACATTGCACACTCTGTCAGGGAGATGTTGAAAGCAATTGGAGTGCCAAAACTTTGGTCGAGGTTTTCTTTGAAAGGACAGAAGGGAAAGGATGCGTTTGTACAACTTCCCTTATATACCGGCTAATTTCTAGTAAGGCATACCAAGTTACAACATTGTTCAAATGGAAGAATTAAAAAATTCACTTACTGCTCTGCATTCTTGTAATTTGGTAGCCTATTGAGATCTTTATTATTCTTTTAACATTTCTTGTTCAAACCTTGGAAAGTAGTGACTTACATTCAAGCATCACAGTGTCACCGACTGTGTCTCAATGTGAATAAACATTTATTTCCTTTATGCTTGATATGTTTAGTCTATTAAAACGTATTCGACTAGGTGACTGTTTTTATGTGGCCTTAATTTAGATCTTTATACGTACTAGTTCTGAATAATAAAGATACTCATCATTCTTCAAATGCATTGCAAAAAAACGTCTTGAAAAAGTTTTAGATTTTCGTAAATTCATCCAATACTGTTATTTGTAGAGGCTGCTTACAAAATGCATGGGAGTGGTACACAAATAGAAATTGACCAGGCTATAATGAACTATCTAAAATCCACACCAGTGTTTAGCAGCAGGCCTCTCACCCTAGATCGAACACAAGAGGTATGACCTAAAATATATTGAACAAAAAGAAAACCCTGTTTGAAGAAGCTTGCTGACACTTCAAAAAATTATTTTACAAGATATGAACATCAGAGGTTCAATAGTTTGAGAGCACGGAGAAACCTTGTAGAAAAAATTAAAAACCAATTGTTTTCATGGCAACATGCGCTGCTGATCCTAAGATAAACTGTCAGCAAGTACCACTATATGGGGTGTTGTATGATTGTGCCCTTTGCTGTTACATAATCCACTGGTTTCTATGACTTATAATGCTATCTTACAGTTTATTGCATGATTCACATTTTTCGCAGGATAACACCCTGTCACTAGATGTATCATCTGAGAACGAGTGATTAATTAAAAGGAGGCGTGAAAGCTGGGCCCGACAAACTAAACTGCAAAGTAGATTCAATTGTTTGGTAGCAACTTTACTGCCCCTCTTCTTCTGTAGGTCACGTTACAAAATATTTGTTTGTTCTATTGTGAAACGAAATTATCATGAATAAATTTTGCTAACCACTGACTAGTTGTTGAAGAAATGTTCTATACCAACTTTTTTCTGCCATTACACATTTATGAATGTAGTTAAGGCCCTAAAAGTAAACTAAGCAATTTTTTGGGCAGCTGATACTATTGGTATAGCTACAATATTAATAGTTTCATTCCTACTACCAGCGTAATGTTACTTTGCAGTTGAATGCGCTACCATATATAGTAAACAAACAACTAATACAATTTTTTTCCAAATCTCACCAAAGTGATGGCCGCTGCTATTACTTCTAACTGCCATGTTTGTCTAACTAGAAATCTATTTTGCCTGAACTAAAACTTTTGATTGAG